>CM042168.1:27612566-27615066 GCA_023376005.1 Doryteuthis pealeii
ATAACAAAACTCCAAATTCTTGAAAGCCTTATGCATTAGGCAAAATAAAGCCACCATGAGGAAGAATAGCCGTCAAAAAAGAAACCTCATTTTCCCTCCAATTCTCCTCCTCCTAATTTCGACACCCTGACATAATTTCTTGTGAGTTTCTCCTCCTACTTACTCCCACTCGGTCGTTTAACCCCATTCCGTGTTTAAATAGAAACCAGGAACAGGCTCCTCTCTCTCTCTATATATATAATATATACATATAGTCGGGCGGCCTAAAGTCGTATCAGCCAGTCAGCTGAAGGGAGTCTATCCCCTTTTTCAATAGCGCTAGGACAAGGAGATATGTTTTTAGCAATCTGAGGTTGGAGCGCCACACCTACCATCAGCTACTCCATAAATGTTCTAGCATCAATCTTTTGTACAGTTGATTTGATTTGACTCTTTTAATGGCATATCACTCGTTTAAGAGATATCTTATGTCTAGAAGGTTGGTGGTTTTGTTTTATTGGCATATCAAGTCTTTTTTGGGTCATTTATGCCGGACTTCAAAGTCATAAGTATTATTGGATTATTCGGACTACTGTCCTCATCTTCATTTTGTTATCATGTACAATTTTTGGCGATGTGCCCCTCCAGCCTTCTTCACAAAAGAAATACTTGGAGAAGGACGGAGGGCACATCAGCCAAGACGTTGACAGATAACATTGAAGATGAGGACAATAGCCGAACTAACCAAATAATACTAATTATCAAGCCCTCATCTAAAAAAATTCTGAGATCAAGTCATTTTGATAAAAAGTTTCTATGTGTTACATAATTAAATTAGTTCACCTTAATATTATGATGCGCATAGTGTAGAAATTTTCATATGGCGATTAGTGCAGCTTGATGGCCTTGAGGGTGAGTGACGGCGCTTGACCTCACTCTCACCTTGCCTTCCAGGGATAAATCGTGAAGAACCGGAAGGCCATAGGAGAACCCTGTTCCGATTTAAGATAGAAGTAACTCAGTCAGTTAGCAAGGAGAAGCCGAGCTCGTTAAGTTGTAATCTCACTGCCGCAGGTGTCTGGGGTTGGGTTTTGGAAATAAATTAACATCGACGTAAATCGAAGTCTTGTGCTTTTATTACCTTAAAAAACTTAACAATGACACAGGGCTTCTGATAGGAGAAATCCCTAACAGAAAACCAGGACCGAAGTCCCTACGACAATCTCCAGACGCAGATGTTAGAAGAATAGAACAAAAAGCCGGCCAGAAGAAATAGATGGTCCAAGATATAGAAGCAAGTAAGAAGTAAAGAGTAAGAAAGGGTATACAACATATATATCGATTTTGGTACTGTTGAAAACCTCAGTAAACGTAACACTATGTTTCAAGTTCTTAATATCTCAAATTACTTAATCATGGTGTCATTACTGCAACAGTTTTTTTTCATTCAACTAACCAACCTCTATTTTATTCTCTCATGTTTTTTTTTATTTTTATTTCACTCACCTCAGACACAAAAAATAATCTCCTTGTCTAACACTAGTGAAAAGGAGATAGACTCCCTGCTGTCGGCTGATAATAGGCCACTAAGCTGACTTTAATTTAAAGGGCCAGTTTAGCTCAGTCAGTGGAGCATCCGCCTAGGGAACCACAATGTCCAGGTTTAATACAGCCCTCACCAACTTAGGTCATTTGACCCAATCTATCCTATATTTACCCATAGCTGTGAGGGAGAAGAAGAGATTGGTATGAAGAGAAAATAACACAATAAAATGGGTAATCTGGAACATTTAGTTTACCATAAATGAGAGAACCTCCCTTATTTGTTCACTTTGAGGAAGCCGTATGTTTTGGCGGCCATTTTCATTTCACCGTAAATCTATTACTGAAAATACAAATTTGTTCGAATCAATACAACTGCATGTTTTATTGTATTGATTGGAAAAATTTCTGTTATTGTAGATTTTTACGGTGAATGAAAATGATTAATGGCCGACCAAAAGATACGCCTTCCTCAAAGTGAAACAAACAAGGGGAGGTTACTCTCACTTATGGAAGCTACTGTTCAGATTAACATCAAAAGTAGCCCCATCCCCTACTAGCTACTTAATAGGAATAGGTTGACGAGTGTCATATCCTGGGCAAACAGATCTTTTTTAAATTCTAGGTTAGCTGTTGTTGTTGTTCTTTGTAGCCTGCCAAGACAGGTACAACAAAACAAGGCTGTCTTCTTCTACAAGATGCAGTTGACGTGTAAAGTTAATCTTTAGATCAACGAAAATTAAGAGTTCACATCTTGTGTTCCATTTGCCTTCTTAAAGGCAGACATTTTGTGCTATTGAATTTCTAAACAAAAAAAAAAAAAAACAGTTCTGAACAGAGCCCAAGTGAAACCAAATATAGGTGCATGTGTTTATATCACTCACTAATTTATACACACAAGTTGTGTTGTGTGATATATATATATATAATATACACACAAGTGTGCGTTGTGTATATATATATACATTTATATATATAC
>CM042168.1:27617566-27627566 GCA_023376005.1 Doryteuthis pealeii
CAAGGTTAAAGAGCCCAGTCTGTCTTACTATTAAACCAAAGCTTGGGGGGAGGAGAACAGTAAAGATTCATACCTTTCCCAAGAGCATTTAGTCGTCTTGGATTTGAACCTCAGGTCGCAGATTCCATTTTTTATAAAATGTTATGCCACTAGGTGTAATAGTGTTAAGATTTAGTTCAATATTTAGTCAGCCTTCAGACAAAGGATTAAAGTGTAGCACCTGAATGTTTCAGGCAGGAAATTAGAAAAAAAAAAAAAAAAAAAAAAAAAAAGGTAGGCACCCTGGTCTGAGGATTCGGAACTAAAAGGGCAGCACCTTCCCAAAAAGGTTTGGTTGTTTTTTTTGTTTTTTTTTTTGTTTTGTTTTTTTCGGGGGGGGGGGTAAAAGAATATCAACCCTTTTCAGGTAATTTAATGCCAAATCTAGTCATTTTTGATATCAGGTTGCTTACAGTATCTCTGTTGCTTAAATGGTCACCCATATTAAATCTTGGACAGGTTCATCTGTGCTTAACTACAGTGATCTAGTGAAACTGGTGCTTTCAACGTGACTTTATCATAAGTGCATCAAAAAGGAGAGTTGGAATAGTTTAATGCCTTTATGACACTGGTTGCAGGACCAGGGCATTTTTTTTGTCCTTTGTTCCCAGATTTTTGGGAGCCCCCTCATTTATCTGATCATGTGTTGAGTACTACACCCCAGAAGGAAGGTAATATAAACTGAACTCCAAAGCAAAGAACAAAGACATTCTCCAAGGATACTAAGGGGGCAACACTTTGAGGTTTTGACAAACAAGGATTTTAAAACAACAACACTTCCTTGTCAAAATAAAGGGAACAAAAATCAACTTGTAATCCCATTACCTCCTCCTACCATTACTTTTGGCCAGTCAGACTGTCTCCAATCTAACTTCTTTAGTTGTAATATCACCCTGTCAGCGGGTCTGTACCACCTGTAGAGAGGTAAGATACCGCCCCCCAAAAAGGGCTGTTACTACCTGTAGAGGGGTAATATACCCCCCCCTCAAAAAAAAACAATGGGTGTCTTTCGGTAGATACTAAACTGCATCTGAAATTGGGGCTCCCACTCCTTTGTATGATACTAAATGTAGAGATATAAGCCCGCCTCCCCCAAAAAAGGGGAGGGGATCCTTGGAATGATACTAAACTACATATGATGTTGAGGCTCATTGACTGTACTACCTATAGAGAGTAAGACACCCCCCCCAAAAAAAGGGTGTCCTCAGTATGATTACTAAACTACATCTGATGTTGAGGTCCATTGACTGTACTACCTATAGAGGGTAAGACCCCTCCCAAAAAAAAAGGGGTGTCCTCAGTATGATACTAAACTACATCTGATGTTGAAGCTCCATTGACTGTACTACCTATAGAGGGGTAAGACACCCCCCCAAAAAAGGGGTGTCCTCAGTATGATACTAAACTACATCTTGATGTGAGGCTCCATTGACTGTACTACCTATAGAGGGGTAAGACACCCCCCCCAAAAGGGGTGTCCTCAGTATGATACTAAACTACATCTGATGTTGAGGACCTCCCATTGACTGTACTACCTATAGAGGGGTAAGACACCCCCAAAAAAGGGGTGTCCCTCAGTATGATACTAAACTGCATCAAGATGGTAAAGTTCCAGTTCTGGAAATCTGTAGAGTGTGGAGTAGGCCTTCATTGCCATTACTCCCAGGTCCACCCTGACTTGGAGTGGTAGTACCTTTAGGGTCTCATCTAGGTGTCAAATTAGATTTGTTTAAAAAAAAATTATTGGTTTTCGATAGGAATACTTGGTACCATATAACTGTAATTGTTCTTAATTATGAATAATTACTTGAAACTATAAATTGTTTACTCAGGATTATATTATGGGCCGGGTTAGCCTCAGTTGGTAGAGCGGTTCGGCTAGAAACCACAAGGTTCCTAATTCGATACCGGTCCTCGCCAACTCAGCGTATGAGTAGCACAGGGATCTGTGCCGGTAAAGTAAAAAGCTGATGGTAGGTTGTGGCACTCCACTCAGATGCCAAACAATCTCCTTGTCTAGCGCTATTGAAAAGGGGATAGACTCCTTGCTTGCATGGCTGATACCGACATTAGCCGCCTCGACGACTTTACGAAGGGAACCGGTTAGCTCAGTCGGTAGAGTGTTCGGCTAGGAATCTCAAGGTTCTTGGTTCGATACTGGCCCCCGCCAACTCAGCGTATGAGTAGCACAGGGATCTGTGCGAATAAAATAAGGAGCTGATGGTAGGTGTGGCGGCTCCACCTCAGATGCCCAATAATCTCCTTTGTCTAGCGCTAGTGAAAAGGGGATAGACTCCCTCGCTGTCTGGCTGATACCGACATTTAGGCCGACCCGACGACTTTACTTATTATATTAGTTACTTTGAAACCATATAAGTTGCAAATTATTTGTATTAAGAATAGTTACTTGAAACAATAATTGCTCCACTAAGGATATATTATTATTAATTACTTGAAACCATATAACTGTGTCAAACAAATGATTATTATGAAATAGAAATAAATATTTGAAACCACATAACTATTAGCAGAGATGCTGATAGGTATGGTGATGGCCACAAAATCTAATGGACACGTAAAATCATATCATGTATCCAATGTTCTTTTTTCTTTCCCTCACATTTCAGCTAACAGTAAATAGATTTTCAATAGTCTCTTAGACGAATTACACAGGATAAGTTACAAGTAGGGGGCTGCTGTCTTTCTCCCTCTTTTTGGCTCTCTTTGCTGTCAAGGCTACTCTCCTCTCTGCCTCACCCTCTAGGTGCCTTGCTTAACATTAAGGTTGCCAGGCCACTGTGTCAGTATATGGCATATCTTCAGGTCTCTATGTAATGTTTACCATTGTAGGAAATGGACATAACTAGTTCAAATCTGGACACAGCTGTTTGCATTTCACATAACACTAATAACTCTTGGGAAAGGTATGAATCCAACTATTCTCCCTCCAGCTATGGTAAATAGTAGGGCAGACTGGGCTCTTTAACCTTGTTGGGCAACCGTCTTGGTTGGTTTGTTGGATTTTACAAGCATTTTCAACCCTTTGTTGGGTTATTTTCTCAGTGGTTAGCCTTTCCAAAAAAAAACTCGGTAGAGCGTTCAGCTAGAAACCACAAGGTTCTAGTTCTATTCCCGCGTCCCGCCAACTCAGGGACGTGCGGTAAAGTAAGGAGCTGATGGTAGGCGGGGCGCTTTCCACCTCAGACGCTAAAATAATCTCCTTGGTTCTAGCGCAAGTGAAAAGGGGAATAGATCCCTCGCTGATTGGCTGATTTACCGACTTAGGGCCGCCCCGATGACTTTACTCTTTTTTTTTATGCTGAAGACATTTTGTTTATTAGTTTGATAGGTACTAAAAAAGTTTTTTGTTTAACTCAATTTCTTTAAACTCATTTTCTACTTTAACAGGTACTATCACTCCGGGTCAGATGGACCCTGGGAGTAATTGGCCAACGAAGAGGTACTCCACGCTCTCCCAGCTCCAGAATTGGAACTTCACCATTAGATGCAATTTAACATCATAGCAAGACCTCAACTACCGCCTTCTAGCAACATATATGATAAAAAGGCGTTGGAGGCTTTGCCATAAGGCAAGTAGGTTCGAGACAAATCATATTGGTACTAGGGCTTAGACATGACCAGCTGATTGATTGGGAGGGTGTCTCTCGGACTGCCCTATCTAGCCTAAGTTAAAGGACCAAAGTGGAGTGTTGCATTGTCATAAGATAATTCAACCACTTGGATTCTGTCTGTTAAGAATCAACAGGTCGCCACCCACGACCAAAGGTAGCCCCATTGCGAAAGGATTTTACTCCTCTGCAGAGGGCATTCTATAGCAGTACCTGACAGGCCTAACAGTTCTAGGAGAGGAAAACTCTGAATTCAAACCTGTTAGACATTGGACCTTATTTTAAAAAAACTTTTAATGCAAGGGGGCTGGTAAATATGTACCCCGTAATCCTGGTTTGATCATGTTAGGTACAAATAACTTGCAGAGCCTGTACTTATTCAGGTTTTACAACTCTTTGAATTCAGAGTTTCCTTCCCTTTACCATACAAAGTTAAAGAGCCATCTGCCCTACTATTTATCTTATATGCTGGAGGAGAATAGTAGACTCAGGCAAACTGGGCAAATTTGGCAGAAAATTAAAAGTTTTTTGTTGGTCCCCCATGGACAGTTTAATACAGTCTAATGAATGAACTTTTGCCGAATTGCGGTTACGGTTTAGGGGTTTGGGATTAGGTCTGTTTTTAATTAAGCATTGCGTTAAAAAAAAAACAACCAAAAAAACAACAAATTACATACATTTAATGTTGAAAAATATTTTTTAAAACTGAGTTTAACTGAAATTATACATTGCAATACTAACACAAACACTGAGGACTAATGTGTCTACCGTTGGGTTCAATAATTAATTTCAATGGTTTAATTAAATTTCGTTACCTCCCAAAGTTAGTTAGCAGTGTTGTGAAATGCAAACAGCCTCACCCAGGATTTTGAACTAGAGTTGCTGAGCTTTTACTTTCTTACGATGATAACCGTTAACGTTACGTCGCCTCCATTATTACAATTCAAATTAATCGAATTTGGTACCGAATAACCCAAACCAAATTACAAATCCAAGAAGGATAATTGACTTTTTTTTTTAAATACCGTGTTTTTGGGGGCGGGTTGATTAGATCTTTTTTTTTTAATTGTTTATTTCAAACACCTACAACGTTTTATGCGTAGATTATTCAATTAGAAGCACTCAAACATTAATATATATTATATAATATATAAATAAATTCATATCCAGTTCAAAGGGATCGGCCTAACAGGTAATACCTCCACATTAAAACGGATAGACTAGGAAGTTCCTACAGGTTATTTTGAAAGCATTCTAGCATCAGATATTGACTTCCTAGTCTATCGTTTAATGTGGAGGTATTACCTGTTAGGCCGATCCCTTGAACTGGATATGAATTTATTTATTTATTATATAATATATATTAAGTTATGAGTGCTTCTAATTGATAATCTACGCATAAAACGTTTTAGGTGTGAAATAAACAATTTAAAAAAAAAAAAGATCTAATCTAACCCACAAAATCACGGTATTTAAAAAAAAAAGTCAATTATCCTTCTTGAGTTTGTAATTTGGTTTGGGTTATCTCGGTACAAAATTCGATTAATTTGATTGTAATAATTGGAGGCGATCGTACGTAACGGTTATCATCGTAAGAAGTAAACTCAGCAACTCTAGTTCAAATCCTGTGAGGCTGTTTGCATTTCACACACTGCTAACAACTTTGGAAAGGTACGAATTTAATTAACCATTGAAATTAAATTATTGAACCCAACGGTAGGACACATTAGTCTCAGTTGTTTGTGTTAGTATTGCAATGTATAATTTCAGTTAAACTCAGTTTTAAAAAAATATTTTCAACATTAAAAATGTATAGTAATTTGTTGGTTTTTTTTGGTTGTTTTTTTTTTTTAACGCAATGCTTAATTAAAAACAACCTTAATCCCCAAACCCCTAAACCGTAACCCAATTCGCAAAAAGTTCATTCATAGACTGTAGTTAAACTGTCATGGGGCACCACCAAAAAAACTTTTAATTTTCTGACCAAATTTGCCAGTTTAGCCTGAGTCTAACTATTCTCCCTCCAGCATATAGATAATAGTAGGGCAGACTGGGCTCTTTAACTTTGGTATGGTAAAGGGAAGGAAAACTCTGAATTCAAAGGAGTTGTAAACCTGAATAAGTACAGGCTCTGCCAAGTTATTTGTACCTACATGATCAAACCAGGTTACGGGGTACATATTTACCAGCCCCCTCTGCATTAAAAGGTTTTTTTAAATAAGGTCAATGTCTAACAGGTTTGAATTCAGAGTTTTCCTTCTCCTAGACTTGTTAGGCCCTGTCAGGTACTGCTATAGAATGCACCTCTGCAGAGGAGTAAAATCCTTCCAATGGGGCTACCTGTTGGTCGTGGGTGGCGACCTGTGATTCTTACAGACAGAATCCAAGTGGTTGAATTATCTATGACATGCAACACTCCACTTTGGTCCTTACTTAGGCTAGATGGCAGTCGGAGACACCCTCAATCATCAGCTGGTCATGTCAAGCCCTAGTACCAATATGATTGTCTCGACCCTACTTGCCCTTATGGCAAGCCTCCAACCCTTTTATCATATATGTGCTAGAGGCGGTAGTTGAGGGTCTTGGCTATGATGTTAAATGCATCTAATGGTGAGTTCCAATTCTGGAGGGCTTGGGGAGCGTGGAGAGTACCTCTTCGTTGCCATTACTCCCAGGTCCACTCTGACCCGGAGTGATAGTACCTGTTAAGTAGAAAAATGAGTTAAAAGAAATTGAGTTTAAACAAAAAAACTTTTTAGTACCTATCAAAAATAATAAACAAAATGTCTTCAGCATAAAAAAAAAAAGTGAAAGTCATCGGGGCGGCCAAATCGGTATCAGCCAATCAGCGAGGGAGTCTATCCCTTTTCACTTGCGCTAGACCAAGGAGATTTTTAGCGTCTGAGGTGGAGCGCCCCGCCCTACCATCAGCTCCTTACTTTACCGGCACAGAATCCCTGAGTTGGCGAGGACCGGGATAGAACTAGGAACCTTGTGGTTTCTAGCTGAACGCTCTATGGCTAACCCACTGAGAATAACCCACAAGGGTTGAAATTGCTGTAAATCCAAACAACCAACAATACTGGTGCCCAACAAAGTTAAAAGAGCCAGTCTGCCTACTATTTACCCATAGCTGGAGGAGAATAGTTGGATTCATACCTTTCCCAAGAGTTATTAGTGTTATGTGAAATGCAAACAGCTGTGTTCCAGGATTTGAACTAGTTATGTCCATTTCCTACAATGGTAATCATTACATAGAGACCTGAATATATGCCATTATACTGACACAGTGGCCTGGCACCTTAATGTTAATGCAAGGCACCTAGAGGGGTGAGGCAGAGAGGAGAGTAAGCCTTGACAGCAAAGAGAGCCAAAAGAGGGAGAAAAGACAGCAGCCCCCTACCTTGTAACTTATCCTGTGTAATTCGTTTCTAAGAGACTATTGAAATCTATTACTGTTAGCTTGAAATGGTGAGGGAAGAAAAAGAAAAAACATTGGGATACATGGATATGATTTTACGGTGTCCTTTTAGTTTTTGTGGCATCACGCATACCTATCAGCATCTCTGCTAATAGTTATGTGGTTTCAAATATTTATTTCTATTTCATAATAATCATTTGTTTGAACACAGTTTATATGGTTTCAAGTAATTAATAATAATATATCCTTAGTGGACAATTATTGTTTCAAGTAACTATTCTTAATACAAATAATTTGCACACAGTTATATTGGTTTCAAGTAACTAATATATAATAAGTAAAGTCGTCGGGTCGGCCTAATGTCGGTATCAGCCAGACAGCGAGGGAGTCTATCCCTTTTCACTAGCGCTAGACAAGGAGATTATTTGGGCATCTGAGGTGGAGCGCCACACCTACCATCAGCTCCTTATTTTATCGCACAGATCCCTGTGCTACTCATACGCTGAGTTGGCGGGGGCCAGTATCGAACCAAGAACCTTGAGATTCCTAGCCGAACACTCTACCGACTGAGCTAAACCGGTCCCTTCGTAAAGTCGTCGAGGCGGCCTAATGTCGGTATCAGCCATGCAGCAAGGGAGTCTATCCCCTTTTCAATAGCGCTAGACCAAGGAGATTGTTTTGGCATCTGAGGTGGAGTGCCACACCTACCATCAGCTTTTTACTTTACCGCACAGATCCCTGTGCTACTCATACGCTGAGTTGGCGAGGACCGGTATCGAATTAGGAACCTTGTGGTTTCTAGCCGAACGCTCTACCAACTGAGCTAACCCGGCCCATAATAATAATCCTGAGTAAACATTATAGTTTCAAGTAATTATTCATTAATATGAACAATTACAGTTATATGGTACCAAGTATTCCTATCGAAAACCAATAATTTTTTTTAAACCAAATCTATTTGACACTAGATGAGACCCTAAAAGGTACTTACCACTCAAGTCAGGGTGGACCTGGGAGTAATGGCAATGAAGGCCTACTCCACACTCTACAGATTTCCAGAACTGGAACTTTACCATCTGATGCAGTTTAGTATCATACTGAGGACACCCTTTTTTGGGGGGTGTCTTACCCTCTATAGGTAGTACAGTCATGGAGCCTCAACATCAGATGTAGTTTAGTATCATATGAGGACACCCCTTTTTGGGGGGGGTCTTACCCCTCTATAGGTAGTACAGTCAATGGAGCCTCAAAACATCAGATGTAGTTTAGTATCATACTGAGGACACTTTTGGGGGGGTGTCTTACCCCTCTATAGGAGTACAGTCAATGGAGCTTCAACATCAGATGTAGTTTAGTATCATACTGAGACACCCCTTTTTTTTGGGGGGGTCTTACCCCTCTATAGGTAGTACAGTCAATGGAGCCTCAACATCAGATGTAGTTTTAGTATCTACTGAGGACACCCCTTTTTTTGGGGGGGGGTGTCTTACTCCTCTATAGGTAGTACAGTCAATGGAGCCTCAACATCATATGTAGTTTAGTATCATTCCAAGGATCCCCTCCCCTTTTTTGGGGGGAGGGGGGCTTATATCTCTACAGTTTAGTATCATACCAAGGAGTGGAGCCTCAATTTCAGATGCAGTTTAGTATCCTACCGAAGACACCCCTTGTTTTTTTTTGAGGGGGGGGTATATTACCCCTCTACAGGTAGTACAGCCCCTTTTTGGGGGGCGGTATCTTACCTCTCTACAGGTGGTACAGACCCGCTGACAGGGTGATATTACAACTAAAGAAGTTAGATTGGAGACAGTCTGACTGGCCAAAAGGTAATGGTAGAGGAGGTAATGGGATTACAAGTTTGATTTTTGTTCCCTTTATTTTGACAAGGAAGTGTTGTTGTTTTAAATCCTTGTTTGTCAAACCATCAAAGTGTTGCCCCCTTTAGTATCTTGGAGAATGTCTTTGTTCTTTGCTTTGGAGTTCAGTTTATATTTACCTTCCTTCTGGGGTGTAGTACTCAACACATGATCAGATAAATGAGGGGGCTCCCAAAAATCTGGGAACAAGGACAAAAAAATGCCTGGTCCCTGCAACCAGTGTCATAAAGGCATTAAACTATTCCAACTCTCCTTTTTGATGCACTTATGATAAAGTCACGTTGAAAGCACCAGTTTCCACTAGATCACTGAAGTTAAGCACAGTGAACCTGTCCAAGATTATATGGGTGACCATTTAAGCAACGTAGATACTGTAAGCAACCTGATATCAAAATGACTAGATTTGGCATTAAATTACCTGAAAAGGGTTGATATTCTTTTACCCCCCCCCCCCCCGAAAAAAAACAAAACAAAAAAAAAAAAAAAAAAAAAAACAACCAAACCTTTTTGGAAGGTGCTGCCTTTAGTTCAGAATCCTCAAGACCAGGGTGCCTACCTTTTTTTTTTTTTTTTTTTTTTTTTTTTTCCTAATTTCCTGCCTGAAAACATGAACAGGTGCTACACTTTAATCCTTGTCTGAAGGCCTGACTAAATATTGAACTATCTTTAACACTATTACCACTAGTGGCATAACATTTATAGAAAATGGAATCTGCGACCTGAGTTCAAATCCAAGACGACTAATGCTCTTGGGAAAGGTATGAATCTTACTGTTCTCCCTCCCCCCAAGCTTTGGTTTAATAGTAAGACAGACTGGGCTCTTTAACCTTGGTATGGCAACCAATCTAGAAAGAAAACTTGGAATTCCAAATAGTTGTATTCTGCCTAAAAATTGACTGTGTCGCATCTAGCTTGTGATGGGGTGGGGTGGTAAATACACTAGCATTGTTACCAGTTGTTGCTAGAGGAAAATAGTATTTATTGTTGCTGTGTTGTTTAACTCAATAAAAGCCAGCCTTTGTTTTTATTTGAAT
>CM042168.1:27632566-27640066 GCA_023376005.1 Doryteuthis pealeii
CTACCTGCCTGGCTGATTTTAGATAAACAAATCCTTCTTAGTGTCAATTTGCAATTTTTACAACAGGTTGTTTTAGAAGTTGCAAATTAAAAACGGATATACAGGGTGCAGCAGAAATATCTCCCACATTTTAAAGTGTCACCTGTATGGTTCAAGTGAACATGGGCAAGTGGTAATGGATGATGTTTGTTGTTGAAGTGGGTTTTTAAAAAAATTTTTTTTTTTTTAAAGACTGGTGAATCTGTAATTCCTACACTGGGAGCATTTTGTGCTAATTTCATGTTACTTTGGACTGATGCTGTTCTGAATAGAATTTTCAACCTACAGCAGTATCTATCTTCAATTCGGAACAGTATAATTCCGCCGTAACATGAAAAGCTCTCTGTGTAGCAATACTACACAGTACTTAAAAAAATTTTTTATAGCAAAAGCATGGTTTGCACCAGTCCAGGTCCAAGCTATGATCATAAATAAAAAAAAAAAAAAAAAAAATGGTAAGACATTTTTTGCTTACAGAAACACATAATCACCATTATAATAAGATTATTATCAAATAGAATGGTAATTTATGAGGAACTGCGTCCCGGTCTCCTGCCTCAGAAATTGCTACCCGGTGACTATTAAAATAACATCCCCAGCTATGTCGATGTTACTTGAAAGAAAACAACCAACTTAGGGCGTTAAATGTATTTTAGAGGGGGGGGGGCTTCTCTTTTTTTGGCGTAATTCTTATTTATTTATCGTAATTTGTCGTAATTCTTGTTCATTTATAGAAATTTGTCCTAATTCTTGTTCATTTATAGAAATTTGTCCTAATTCTTGTTCATTTATCGTAATTTGTCGTAATTCTTGTTTAGATATGAAGATGGATATATAGTTTGGAATAGACTGAGATAGATAGATAAACAAAATAATATAGATAGATATGAACAAATGGAGATAGATAGATATTTTCTACAAGTAAATGTATTTGTGGGGTGTCGCTTCTTTTTTGTCGTAATTCTTGTTTATTTAAACTAAAAACAAGACATTAAACAAATATGAATAAAAGAAAATCTGAGACGACATAGCTGGGGACGTTATTTTAATAGTCACCAGGTAGCAATTTCTGAGGCAGGAGACCAGGATGCACTTCCTCATAAATTACCAATAGAATAGTTACTTGAAACCATATGATTTCTTTGAAAAAAAAAAAAAAAAAAAATGGCTGACTTTAGCATTAAATAAACCAGCAAGGGCTGTCATGCCTTAAAACTAACCAATAAACATACTGTTATACTCTTGACCATGTTTTTTTGTTTCTAAATCCAACAGCTGAACCAAATGTGTTATTAGCACAATCAATATACAACCACATGTCTCTTGAATCAATTGATTCTCTTCATAATTGTGTCATCAGACGATAAATATCCCCACTGATTGTATATTGTCCTCGGTTAAACTTGCAAATCGTCCTCAAAATTAAAATGGAAACGGATGAAGTGAAATATTAGACTGCTCAGACACCAGGCTTCCATCCTTAAACATCATGGGTCTGAACCCAGGGTCAACAGGTAAACCCATTAGGAGGGAGGAGTCTTAGGTCTCTGCAGAGGTGCAGTCTGTGTATTTACAGCCCCAGGCAACAGGACAGGGTTAAACTTGCAAATCGTCCTCAAAATTAAAACGGAAACTTATTTGGTTTATGACAGTTTAACTACAGTGTATGAATGAACTTTTTTGTGAATTGGGTTACAGTTTAGTGATTAAGGTTGTTTTTAATTACGTATTGCTTAACCCCCCCCAACCCCCCCCCCGCAAATTACTATACATTTAATTAACCATTGAAATTAATTATTGAATCCAACGGTAGACACATTAGTCTCAGTTGTTTGTGTTAGTATTGCAATGTATAATTTCAATTAAACTTGATTTTTAAAAAAAATTATTTTTCAACATTAAATGTATAGTAATTTGTTTTTTTTTTAATTTTTTTATTTTTTAAGCAATTCTTAATTAGAAACAACCTTAATCACCAAACCCCTAAATCGTAACCCAATTCGCAAAAAAGTTCATTCATACACTGTAGTTAAACTGTCATGGATCACCACCAAATAAGTTTCCATTTTAATTTTGAGGACGATTTGCAAGTTTAACCCTGTCCTGTTGCCTGGGGCTTTAAATACACAGACTGCACCTCTGCAGAGACCTAAGACTCCTCCCTCCTAATGGGTTTACCTGTTGGCCATGGGTTCTGACCCATGATGTTTAAGGATGGAAGCCTGGTGTCTGAGCAGTCTAATATTTCACTTCATCCCTTACTTTGGCTAGACAGGTGGTCAGAGAGGCCCCCTCCAATCAAGCTGGTCGTGTCATGCCCTGGCGCCTATCTGATTATCCTAACTGTATTGCTTTTATGGTACCCCCCCCCCAACCTTTTTTTATATGTGCTAGAAGGTGGTGGTTAAGGGTCTTAGTGTCCAGGGTATGAAAGTAAACTGCATCTAGTGGTGAGGCTCTAATTCTGGAGTTCTGGAAAATGTATGCCTTCATCGCCATTACTCCCAGGTCTACTCTGACCCATAGTGGTAGCACTTGTTAGGGTCCCATCTATGCGTTAAATAGATAAATAAGTTTTTTTAAAAAGTGAGTTTAAAATGTTAAAATTTTCTGTACCTTCTTTTGTGGCTTATCAACGACTTTGTAAACTTTTTAAAAAAATTTCTAAAAACATTTTTTTTTTTCACAAAGACTTTTGCTCTTGACAATAACATAAGGTCGAAACTAGTTGACAACAATCAAAAATTAAATAACATAAAAAGAAATATTCCTATTTGTCTTCTCACTTTTGTTCATCCCTTTATATATATATATATATACTAGCTGGTAATACCCATAAAGGTAGGGTTATTCACAGTTACCAAAGTGCGTCTGAAAATGCTAGTGAATCTGCTGAGTGCCCATACTGGATTTTCAATAGCAACCTTTTCTAGGTGTGTTTAAGGCAGATCAATTTTTTTGTTTGGAACTATCAATTGCTGTTTAAAACTTAAGTCCTTCTTCTATCCAACTTTCTTCAAAGTGAATAAGCCTTTTTAATTAAATTAAGGAAGAAAAGATGTTTGTAATTCTAATATAAGATTTCTTTAAATATTACCTGTATATGTTATTTCAGTAAAAAATTATTTTAAATATTACCAATTTAGATTCCAGGTTTGATACCAGCCCTTGCCAACTCAGTGCATGAGTAACATGACTTGGATCTGTGCAGTAAAGTGGGGAGCTGGTGGTAGGTGTGGCACTCCATATCAGATGCAAAAGCAATCTCCCTGTTCTAGCATTAGTGAAAAGAGGATAGACTCCCTCGGTGTCCAGCTGATACCAACAATAGGTCACTCTGCCTACTTACTTTATTAACAAGAAAGTAAACAACAACATTATTATATTATTTTTTTGACAATTAGATTAAATGTTTGTGACTTAAGTTGGCATTCTCTCGCTGTTACTTATTTTAATATACTATTATTACACTTCCCCTCTCTCACTGAAATGTCTACTCTTTTCTCCACCATTGTAAAGATGTACTGAGGGATTCCATTATTGATTTTTATTGAAATCCAATTAGCCAGTCCTGTTTTGAATATTAGCTTAACATGTGTGTAAAGTTTCATGATGATCAGATCACTGGTATAGGCACCAAATGGTTATATACATAGACAGACAAAAATTGCTATTTATGTAGTAAAAGTAAAAAGTAATAGGCTGAGTAGCCTATTGTCAGTATTAGCTGGACAGTGAGGGAGTCTATCCCCTTTTCACTAGCACTAGACCAGGAGTATTGTTTTTTGTGTCTGAGGTGGAGTGCCACACCTACCATAATCTTCCCACTTTACTGCACAGATCCAAGCTGTGCTACTCATGCACTGAGTCGTCGAGGGCCAGTATCGAACCCAGAACCTTTTGGTCCCTGGATGGATGCTCTACCGACTGAGCTAAACCGGCCTTGCAATTATAATACAAGTAATCCATGATAATAGATGGAATTTTGAAATCATATTTATTTTTAGCATTTGAATTTTTGGAAACTAATTTTCTAATTCTTTGTCTTTTAATCTTTCTACCTCATGCCCTTATCCTCTTCCACCACACCTATAAGGCATGCCTCACTGTTTGTAGAGGGCCGCTATCAAACCTAGAACCTTGTTGTCCCTAGGCAGATGCTCTACTGCCTGAATTAATTTTGTGTAAAAAATTATCTCCCGGAAATTAAGATATGCCCATAATAATGAGGTAGACTGCTTAACTCTTAACATCCTGTTGAGAATTTTCTAAGTCCAGAGCCCAATTCCTATAAGGATTTATCAAAAATGGCTTAAAATGGCCTTTTCATTTAAAGTTACCTGTTATTTCACTTAAATCAAAGATTTCTAAATATGTTTAATATTACATTTAAACAAAGGCTATCGTTTTAGGAAAATGAATGTGACTTCTGGTCAGGCGGAATGGGGCGGTATAGGATGTTAAGAGTTAACCTCTTTCTTGGGTGTATGCTGTTTGGTTTGGTTTGTTTTACGGCATATCAACCTCAGTGGGTCATTTAAAGCCAGCAAAGTTTTGAAATAAATTCATGCTTAATGGATACTCATTTTTTTTTTAATTCACACATTTTACTATTTAACCCATAGATGGGACCCTAACAGGTAATACTACTCCGGGTCAGAGTGGACCAGGGAACCAATGGTGATGAAGGGGTGCTCCACATTCCCCAGACCTCCAAAACTAGAACCTCACCATCAGAAAGAGTTTAACGTCATTCCCAGGACATGAAGACCATCAGCCACCGCCTTCTAGCACCCATATGATAAAAAGGGTTGGGGCTTGCCATAAGGGCAATAGGGTTGGGGCAATCATATAGGTACTAGGGCTTGACGCGACCGGCCGATTGAATGGAGGAGGTCTCTCCGACCACTCGTCTAGTAAGGGTCTAAGTGGAGTGTTGCATATCATGGACTGCTTATCCACCAAGATTCTGTCCTTAAGCATCACGGGTCGCCACCTACGGCCAACAGGTGGCCCCATTGGGGAGGGGTGTAGGTGTAATAGTTAGCAAGCTTGATGAGCAGGCTATTATTAGTGAGTTCATTTCTTACTGGGTGCCCCATAACTCTGGTGTTATACTAAGCTAAGCTTAATTGTGCTTGCACATTATTTGAAATGAACTTCATTGTTATTAAGAACACATTTTATGATATTTTCGTGTTAAAACATGCAGTTGTATTGATTCAAACAAATTCGTATTTTCAGTATAGATTTATGGTGAAATGAAAATGGCCGACCAAAAGATACGGCTTCCTCAAAGTAAAACAAACAAGGGAAGGTTACTCTCATTTACGTAGCTAATGTTCAGATTACTGCTAAGCTTAGAAAATGACTATTTAATATTTCTCATTCATTTTTATTTTCTTCCTTCTCTATAAATATCTGTGCTTCAGTTTTCTTTTCCTGCGTTATTTTGTGTGTGCGTGTCTTTTTTGTTTTTTTCCTTTTCAATTTTTCTTTCCTTCTAACTTATTCCCTTGTTGCTTTCTTCTTCTCATCATTTTTTCTTCTTATTCCTGTTTACTGCCACCATTTTGAATCCATAGACAAGCAGAAATGCCAAGTCATGTGTAAATAAATAATTTTTATTCTTCCCTAGCTAGTTTCACTCGTCAACCCATCCATGCTAATAAATACTTAAAATCCGTCACCTTTCACAGCACGCATCCACCACAATACTCTCTTTATGATCTATTATTTTTTTGACTCTGTTATAATAACAGGACTATAAAAAACAAAAAAACATGATTATAATTTTTTTTTCTTTCCCTTTCATGATGAACCACTGTCCTGGGTATGACGTTAAACTGCGTCTAGTGGTGAGTTTCCAATCCTGGAGCTCTTGGGAGTGTGGAGTACCCCTTAATTTCCATTACATCCAGGTCAACTGACCTGGAGTGGTAATAATTATTAGGGTCTCATCTATGGGTTAAATAGATAAAAAATGAGTTTTTAAAAATTGAATACCCAACAAGAATGAATAAAGCAAAAACATCTTCGGCATAAAATAACCCAAGAGTTTGCCATGCCATAAAATCCAACGAATTGATAGTACTCTGGTGTCCCGTCATTGTGTAATGGTTAGCAAGCTAATCTCACAGATCCATTACTATTGAAAAGTGAGTTTGATCCTTGCTGTATGCCCAATACTAGTGACCTTGTGTCATATCCTACTTGTGGTGATGGGTTGGGTAAATAATTTTTTTTTTATTTTAAATAGTACTCTCAAGAATGCAGACCAAACTATTAGGTTACGTTGGCTTCTCTGTTTGGCTTAACAGTTAAAATTCTTTAACTCACTGTTCTTTATAGATAATGTTGTATATGATAGACACTCCGCTAGTTTAGTAAGACATTTTTTAAAAAGAAAGTTATGTTACTGTAAGTAATCCACAATTGAAACATAATCTGACTTTGTATTAAAACTACTGGCCGATAGAATGATTTATAATTGTATATATAGATCTGCAACAGCTGGTTGCAATTTGATCTTTCTTTCTTCATTTAAAAAAAAATAAAAGATTTTCTTACAAAATTTCTAACCAAAAAAAAAAAAAGGTTATTTCCTATAAGTCTAACATAAACAAAGGGGAACCACTCTTGACTGATAAATTATTTATTTATTTTACCATTAAACTAACCCTAAATCCGTCTTCTTTTTTCCTAGTAGATCAATAAATAAATAAATAATTTATCAGTCAAGAGTGGTTCCCCTTTGTTTATGTTAGAGTTATAGGAAATAACCAACAAAAAAATGAAGAGAAAACCAAAAATTACAGATCTTAAGAGAAAACTTACCGTTTTATTATGTGAGTTCCTCATTTTGTATAATGGGGATTTCAATATGATAGACAATGTTGCAATTATTGTGGAAAAGTATGTCTTTTTAAAAAAAATTAGATTTGGATATTTTCTGTATGTATTTACCAATTGGACACATAGCCTAGTGGATAAAGGAGTTAGGTTAAGATAGTTCTAAGTGACAGTTATCTCTAGACTGCAGGTTCAATCCTGGTCAGGGGCAGCAGTAACATAAAATAATAATTAACACAGTTTAACACCTGTACCCCAGCTATGGTTAGCAGAATGAGAACAGGATATCCCCGTAGACTAAATAAAGAGTTAGGTTCAAAGTTCTGTGATGGCTCCCGATTACAACAAGAAGGTTCCCGAGTCTGACAAGAAATACTTGAAGAAGGCCGTAGGACACATCAGCCGAAATTTTGTACAGATAACAATGAAGATGAGGATGATAGTCTGAATAATACAAATAATACTATTTACCAACACCTCAGGATATGATTTTCAAGCAGAGTTTAACAGGATTGAATTCAGAGTCATCCTTCTCCTAGACTGGTTGCCATACCAAGATAATCATTATACCACAAATACCTCTTAAATATATATACAGATGTGTCCTGG
>CM042168.1:27645066-27850066 GCA_023376005.1 Doryteuthis pealeii
GGCTTGACCAGTCTGCTGCGGAAGCATTAACAAAAGATGAAGCCGCTAAAAAAGCAGCAGCAGCCGCAGCAGCAGCCGCTGGTGGGTCCAACTACTTTGTTGGTCCCAATGTTGTGGACAGGCAAGGAATCTCTTGGGAGGCCCCCCCACCAATGTCCAACACTTCCTCCATGCCCCTTTTGTCATCACAAAGCGTACCATCAAACTTGAGCGAACTGAGTAGTAGCAAATCCGATATGAACTCCTCGTTAGTCAGCACACCAATAAAGCAATCGTCAAAATTCCAAAATATCACATCTCAGAGTCCGTCCCGAACAAACAAGGGCAAGGACTCTGATGACGCTCTCTTTGAATTCTTGAATAGCATCGATACTGGCAATGAGACTAGGAAGAAATCTCCAGGCCCTGTTCCAACAAGTAGCAAACATTCTCGTCAGTCGAGTGTCTCGTCAACAATATCTAATATCCTGTCGTCCCTGGAGCAAGTGGATGATAATGCATCTAATGGTGTAACAAATGGAACAGCAGGTAAGATTTGTATTTCATTTTTTGATTCTTCATCTATACATATATAAAGGCAGTTGTGTGTATGTATGTCCGAATGTATCCGAATGTAATCTATACATATATAAAGGGCAGTTGTGTGTATGTATGTCCGAATGTAATCTATACATATATAAAGGGCAGTTGTGTATGTATGTATGTCCGAATGTAATCTATACATATATAAAGGGCAGTTGTGTGTATGTATGTCCGAATGTAATCTATACATATATAAAGGGCAGTTGTGTGTATGTATGTCTGAATGTAATCTATACATAAAGGGCAGTTGTGTGTATGTATGTCCGAATGTAATCTATACATATATAAAGGGCAGTTGTGTGTATGTATGTCCGAATGTAATCTATACATATATAAAGGGCAGTTGTGTGTATATGTATGTCCGGAGGAAACTTCGAAAATAAAACAATTAACAACAAAGTAAATACATATACAGATTAAATATCACCAGGGCTTGGTTTTTGAGCAAAAATAAGAGATTTGATTTATATTCGTGAAGATAATTAAAAAATGAAATTTAAATGATAACAGCATGGATTTTATTTCTCTGAATGTTTGAGATGAGGCTTGAAGATTAGTATTATTAGTGTTCTTCGGACTCAGGATTGAACTCGGGAACCAGAGATAACTGTCACTTAGAACTGTCGGGAAAAACAGTTCTAAGTGACAGTTATCTCTGGTTCGCAAGTTCAATCCTGAGTGAAAGCAGTTAGAAAAATAATTAATTAGCACAACTCCTACCCCAGCTATGGTTAGCGGAATGAGAACAGGATACCCCCGTGGAATAAATAAAGGGTTAGGTTCAAAGTTCCGTGATGGCTCCCGAATACGACAAGAAAGTTCCCGAGTTCGAAAAGAAGGTTCCCGAGTCCGACAAGAAATACCTGAAGAAGGCCAGAGGGTATATCAGCCGAAACGTACAAATAACAATGAAGATGGGGACAATAGTCCGAAGAACACTAATAATACTAGCATGGATTTTTTCATTTAATATTTTAGATAGTAGACATTAACATTTCTTTTCTGAGTAGCTGGATCAATGCAAGGTGTATTTTTTCACATAGGGATTTAAATGGGGCATCCCACAAGAATTTAACTCACGATTCAGTAGTAATGAATCTGCGGGACTAACTTTAAAAAATCCCCCTACCCAGACGATGCCGGGTAACCGCTGCTAGTTATCATATAAAAATTAAATGTAGTTTTAACTTTCATGGCTAAAACTTCTTATAATACTGGGAAACCTCCAACGTAGGTGAACATAAAATCCAAGAAATCCAACAAAGAGGTACATAACAAAATACAGACTTTATTGTCTGAGCACATGTAATATAAAATACAGGTATAAAACAGTTAGGACGAATGTCCTGACAAAGAAGAAAGAGTTCTTGTAATCTTGAGACAACTAAATGTAGAATAGAAGAGTCACTTACTGTATAGTTAGGGGGCAAGGCCCACCAAGCCTTAATGGATGGAGACACAACTTATGTAGTGCATCTTTGTGGATGCCAGATGAAAGAGAGGCAGATAGCTTTGTGAGTTGAGTTTAAATAGCCAGGTAGTAATGCCATCTAGTGGCAAGTTCTGGCGGCAAGGGAAGATAACCCTTTTCCACTCAACTCATTCCATAAGGGAAGACAATTTCTACAATTACAACTCCAACCCTGTCCCTGCACCCCATTATGGGTTAAATCAGTGGTTCCCAAACTTTTTGGGGCTAGCACCCACTTAGCTTCTCACCACACTCCTCATACGCATATGCAAAAACACACTTTTTTTTTTTCGGTATGCTTCAAATTGAAAACAACAAGATTAAACACAAAGATATATTTCATAAATAAAACCTAATTTATGAAACCAATTTATTTAGCAGCTTTAGATGTGTTAGCAATATGGAAGGGTTTATAATTCTTATGTTAGTTTTTCTGTGTATAAACTGCATACGTGTTCCTTTACCTTAGTATTCATGACATACTTTGTCATTTAGATTTTGTAAAAAAACAAGTTATTTCTTAACTACTTTTAATGCCATCCTTTCACCCTCACCCTTTCCTCACTGCCCACTAGATCTTTGCACCACCACGGTGTGTGGTTGGGGCGGTACCACCCACTTTGTGAACCACTGGGTTAAATAGTAAAAAATTGAGTTTTAAGAAAATGTGTTTAAAAAAGAAATTTGAATGGGCAACGAAAATGAATAAAACAAAAAAAATCTATAGCATAACATAACTCAACAAGGGTTGACATGCTGTAAAATACAACCAACTAACCAACCTGTCTCTGTATTAAAAGCTCTGGTCATTGTCCCCATGAGAGCAGTCTTAATGAAACTATTGTGGCCTGGCTAGAGGCCAGAATAAAGACACAAGAAAGGAAATGAGTTAAACAAATATATTAACAAAAGAACAGTAGTACAAACATATACAAATGACACGGTACGCGCAAGGTTGTCTTATCAGCTATCTGCTGAATATTAACTCTCGCTTAAGTGCAGAACCTGCTGCTATTTATAATTGGAAGAGTTCATGTGTGCGTGGTAAATTACCATAACAGAAACCATGAGGAAGGCTCTGGCCGAAGTAGACTTACCAGCCATCCTTGGCCTTCCATTGTCAAAGCCTATGTATTTACTCAACCGCACAATAAGGATGTGACACGGTCAATTTTTTAGTTTTTCTTGTATAGACCACCAGGAGGTGCTCATAGTGTAAAGGTTATCATTGTGGGAAGTGGACTGGAGTTCAAATTCTGAATGAGTTTATTTGCACTTTACATAGCATTAATCCCCTTGGGAAAGGAGACATTTGTGGTGTAATGGTTATCATCCTAAACTAAAACATTACAGATTTAGAAGGCCCCCAAATAAATCCTACACAAAGAAAACCAATATTTCCAGCATGCAACACAAACTGAATCAAAAAGTGAATCACTCCTTCTCACAATGCACCACACCACAGAATATACGAGAAAGCAACAGCAAAAAACAGCCACTTGGTTTGAAAATCACATAGGCGAGAAACTGTCAGTTGCCAAGCACCGCTGTCTTCATGTCCACACTACACTAACTTATATATATATATGTATATATATATATATATATATATATATATATATATATATATATACAGTGTAATTTTTATATATAGTGACATCAAAGATAGTATTTAGATGTATATATGAAATAAGCTTTGAGGGTTTGTTTGTAAAAAAAGAGCAATACTTTTGATACAACTTATTATTATACTATATATATTTTTTTTTTGGGGGGGGGAGATTTTGTACTTAATTAAATAAGTGTAATGTTTCGAGTGTCCACCTGTCAGCCTGACAGGTAGGGTTCGAATCACGCACAAAGCACTGCCCTGTCTATAGATTTGCTGATGAGGCCTAATAGGCTGAAATGTACATACAAAGATAGACTTTTTCTCGATTTGTTTATGCTTTTCATTTAAACTGATATGCACGCCTAATTCATTTAATTATAATCAATTAATTAACAAATAAGGTATGACTTTAATTAAGCACATAATCTCCCAAAAAATTGTCGGCCTTCGCCATTTCAAACACATTGTTTGACCACTTCATATATATATATATATATATATATATATATATATATGAGGTTACTCCCAAAGGTAAGGTCTCCAAAATATTTAAAAATCACAGAAATGTTCATTATCAATAATGTTTACATTATATTAAAGTTTGAACATGTATCTATTTTTCTACATAATCATCAATCTGATCGATGCATTTTTGTAAATATGGTCGCAGTTTTTGTATGCGCATATCATACCAACACACAGCCATGCAATTGAGGAAGTGTTGAACCTCATCATCATTGCAACCTCTCTACACCATTTGCAGACGTTTTTGACATACATGCATGACTCCGTATACACTTAGAAATGGGGAAAAAACTCTGAACTTGGCAGGGTCATATCTTCTAAAGAAGACTTGAATCCATCACAAAATTCTTTGGTGAACTTGGGCAGGCATAGTAGATGTTAGGAAAAAATATTATGAAAATTGAAGAGGATGCATTTTCTACAGCTACATAGGGGAAAAGTTGTTGATTTTGGAGTCATGCATTTGGGTGAGCAAAATAACATTTTCTATAAGGTATAGGGTTAAAATAGTTCGATATTTGGATTCTACAGTCCTTATTTGCCATACATTTGAATGTATGGAAGTATTTTTAAAATTTAAAAAAGAAAAGAAAAGATTCTGTGACACTGCGCAGTCATAATTTAGAGGCAAAATATGAAAATTATAACCCCCCCTCTAAAATCAGAACGGTAAGGTCTAGCACAAAATAATTTGGCACACTTTTCTAACTCATGAAGGGGAACATTTGTGCCAAATTTTAAGTAATTGGGTGTCGGTGAGTGCAGATTTCAACTTTTTTGCTGGTGTTTTGACATGGAATGACCCTTTGTTAATTGGCAATGAATGGCGATGAATTTCAATCAGTTTAATGCCTTTTGCACTTTAAAACCGAATGACTGCATGAACTTCACACTTGGTGGTAGCATCAATCATGAGCTCCATCAGAAAACCAAGAATGAGAGTGGCAGCGAGGTGCGCTCACAACAAATACAACAGTGTTGCCAATAGCTGCACAAACTGTTTCTCTGTGTTCCCAGCGCTTTGGAAATTACCTTTAGCATTTACCTTTTCAGGATTTTGATATTTTTGTCTTTTATTTAAATTTTCAAACATTACAACACCAAGTACATTTCATGATAAAAAACCTTTTTGATCTCCATCTTTCTAACACATGTGGGCATGCCTACAAAGTCAGAAAACAGCACTGCTCACGTGACTTTCAGAAACATTTTTTCACGCTCAGAATTGCGGAGACATGGAATAAACTACCTGCGTCTGTTGTAGGCTGCTGAAGCACTGAGTCTTTCAAAGCCTTCATGCCTCCTGTAGTCCGCCGACACTATACCTGATGCCACTCTCCACATACATATGCACACACGCACATGCATATTACTACTGTAAACTGTTCATGTTCCTGACACTAATACATTATTCTGTGTACTTGACATGAGACTTTGATGAGTTGTGGTGCACCTGAGCACTGTACACAATAAATTTCATTATTATAAATATCTTTGTCTGATATTGAAGATTTAATTGAAGTTAGCCTAGTCTGTAGAGCATCCGCCTCGGAACCACAACTTTCCAGGTTTCGATACCAACCCTCATCCACTCAGCATATGAGTAGCACAGCTTCTGTACAGTAAAGTGGAGAGCTGACAGTAGGTGTAGCACTCCACCTCAAACACATAAAATAATCTCCCTGGTCTAGCATTAACAAAAAGGGGATAGATTCCCTCACTGTCCGGCTGATACCAACAATAGGCCACTCTGCCTACTTTACTTTTCCTTACTTGTATTTCCTCAATGTTTTTTTTTCTCTCTTTAGACTTGATCGATGTTGAGAGTGGTAACCCATCTCCAATGACCCGTTCTTTCACCGGACAAGACATGATGACTGCCAGTACGGAAGTTGTGGATGATGTTCCAGATAAAGTGATTGTTGAAATGGAACCTGCCATAGAAGAGCCAACGGATCAGACAACATCGTTGCAATTAGAGAACCGACTGCTGCGAGGAGAGATAGAATCTCTAAATCAGGAAATGGCTTCATTGGTCAAACGAGTCCAGGAGTCACAACAAGGTGAGTGGTGGACATTTTTGTTTGTTATTTAGGTTACATTATTGGACCATGAAAAAACTGGACTATTGAAAAAAGTAAAAATTATCACTTCCTATGTATGCCTAAGCCAATGGTTCTCAAACAGTGCGCCCCAGAGCTGGTGTGCCCCAGAGCTTTTTCAAGTGTGCTCCGTAGTATTCCTGAAAAATCTATCCCGATATGAAAAGCAAATGTATACTAAGTTACTATATTATACCATTTCTTTACGAACACTCTGCTTGTTTCGTTGCGACATTATTATGATAGTTATAAGTTACTTTTCTTGCAACTAAATAAAAACACAGGTTTTAAACAATTTTATTGAGAAAAATTATCTTATTACAATTTTCCATCTCATATTTATGTGAACTGGGATTTTCAACCCTTGAAACAATTAAGTGTAAAAAGAGAGGAATGCATTGATGAGGAAATGAGTTTGTCTCTCAAACATAAGACCTAACATTGAAGAAATTGCAAGGTCTCATCAAGCTCATGTTTTTCATTAACACAGGAATTAATTAACTTCATAGAGGTATGTTAAGTTTGCTTTTGTTAAATGTGTTATTTTTTATATATTTAACAGTTAACTTAATAACATATTAGTCCTATTTTGTATACAGTGCGCTATCAAGTATCTGTAGTACTGTAAGTGCGCCCAGACTGTATAAAGTTTGAGAACCACTGAGTTAACTTAATAACATATTAGTCCTATTTTGTATACAGTGCGCTATCAAGTATCTGTAGTACTGTAAGTGTGCCCAGACTGTATAAAGTTTGAGAACCACTGAGTTAACTTAATAACATATTTGTCCTATTTTGTATACAGTGCGCTATCAAGTATCTGTAGTACTGTAAGTGTGCCCAGACTGTATAAAGTTTGAGAACCACTGAGTTAACTTAATAACATATTAGTCCTATTTTGTATACAGTGCGCTATCAAGTATCTGTAGTACTGTAAGTGTGCCCAGACTGTATAAAGTTTGAGAACCACTGAGTTAACTTAATAACATATTAGTCCTATTTTGTGGAAGTATCTGTTAGGGTCCCATCTATGGATTAAATAGAACAAATTGAGTTTTTTTAAAATGTGGTTAAAAAAAATTGATTATCCATCAAAAATGACTAAAACAAAATGTCTTTGGCATAAAATAATCCAACAAGGGTTAACATGCCATAAAATCCAACCAACCTAACCTCTAAGCATAAAATAACCCCAGACAGTTTGATATACCATTAAAATCAGTTGATCAATCAGGCAATGGTAACTTTACAAAAGTTTACTTTTCATTTTTTTTCTCTTTTTTTTTTTTTTTTTTTTTTTTAAGATCTGGAAGCGGCTCGAAAAAAATTTCCGATTATAATCACTTATCCTCGAATAGTGATCAGGTGCTTCGGGAATTGCGTGCCCGCGAAGCAGACTTTCAGGAGGCACTCACCTGTAAAGATTCCCAGCTTGCTGTGCTGAAAGTCCGACTCGAGGAGGCTGATGCTGAGATAGTACGAAACAAAGATGCTATCGAGAAACTGGAAGCAGAAAATAATCGGTAAGTCAGGTGATACAATTTCTTGGTACACCAATATCTCTAGGTGTCAAGTGTCCTGGGTATGACACTTAACAGCATCAGATGGTGAGGCTGCAGCTCTGGAACTCTGAAGAGTGAGAAGTACCCTCTTCATTGCCATTACTCCTAGGTTCGGGGTGAGAGCACTTATTAGACTCCTATCCAAGGGCCAAATAAATCTGTTTGAAAATTATTAGTATTAGATAGGAATACTTGATACCATATGTGTGTAAATTATTTGTATTAAGAATAGTTACTTGAAGCTATACATGTATCCAAGTTAACTGAGAAAGTACAAAGAAAACAAGTATTTTAGATAAAGAACAGCCGCCCCTCGTGGTGGGGGTCCAGTGGCTTTGGCCCTGGACTGTGGCTACAATTAACAGCGTTGATCCCAGGGAGTTATTCCCCCAGGCAACACCTGTCCCCTCAATTTAAAGGGGCAGGGCTGGGTTTATTGCCCAGTGCCTTGAGGGGAAATGCCGACGGGATCAATGCAATTTTTCACCTGCCACCCATGAGTCTCGGCTTGTAGGTGGTCCCACATTAATAGGGCCTTGTGCCTAATCCGTACACGTGGGGTATGAGGTAAATTCAAGTATTTTAGGTAAAGAAAGGGTTTACTAGACAAGATACAAGTGAAATGAGCAATCAGTATTCGACAGGTTGCATTCACAAGTCCATGAAGTCTTGTTCATTCTCTCATCCAAGTTTTCACTATTTATAGAAAACAGATGATTCCATTGTCCACTTTTAGGTACTATACGACAGATTATTATCAACAGTCCACAACACCATTGAGGCCTGTTTTGTGTTTTAATCAGTAAATTTTTACTGCTAGTTTAAATCCATTATATCATTGAATAAAGCTTGTTGAAATCTTACTTTTGCACATAAAATATATTTTTCTTTCCCTCCACTTGTCAAAGCTATATTTATATTTTTCCGCAGTGTACCATTAATTCTAAATCCTAACTACACTTCATTACAAAAATGATAGACTATGCCTATTCATTATGTTACAGTAATACTAGACATAAATTCTAACTACACTTCATTACAAAAATGATAGGCTATGCCTATTCATTATATAACAATATTCTATTCTGTTAAGTTTGGTCAGGCAATAAATTATCCTTGTTATTATTTTGCTGTGAATTGTTCTCGCATTTCTTCTGTATGAAGAAACGGTATTCTAACAACCATCGTTTTTCTTTAATGCTTTTGCTGGTGTGATGCATTTTGTGTGATAATTATACGATGGAACAAAATGATGAAATAATGTTTTGTGATTCTGTTTCTTCAGGGTTCGAAAAGATCATTCGGAATCGAGTGGAATCCAAAATCAAGCCTTAGAAACAATGAAGATTAGATTGTCTGAACTGGAAGGAATGTTGAAACGGGAACAGGAATCTTACCAACGATCGCATGTAAGAAATTCTTTGAATAAGCAACAAAAAAATCTGTTTACATTATATTAGGTTGTTCAGAAAATACAGTCCAATTTCTTTGAGGATGGCTTTTGCATTAAAAAAAAAGGGACCATATGACCTTAAGGCTCCCTTTTTTGATCTCGATTAAGAAAGGACATGTTTTTCATTTACACCGTCAATATCCAGTTGTTTGTTAGGGGTTAGTTTTATAATTTAAAAAAAAAAAAATCTAAAAATCGTCTGTTAAAACAACCGGATATTGACGGTGTAAATGAAAAGCATGTCTTTTCTTAATCGAGATCAAAAAGGGGTGCCTAAAGGTCATATGGTCCCAAAAAAGTAAACCATGAAGGTTGATATGCCATTAAAACAAAGAAACCAAGCCACAGCGGGTACCTGTTTTTTTATAAAAGATCTTTTTCTTCATTTAAGTTTGACTAAATTATTTTCCCTTTCTACTTTAACCCTTTTGCAGATAGAAGTTTTATTAATCCTTGTAGAGTAGGCAAATTATTATTTTTTTTTAAATATATATATATATATATATATATATATAATGTGTGTGAGGAGCAGTCTACGTGGTGTAGTGGCTAATGTGCTGGACTACAACATTGTAGTATGCAAGTTTGAACTCCAGTTGTGCTATTACATTCACTTTTGGACTAATACCCTTGGGAAAGGTATGAACCCCTCATCCCCCAGCTATGGGTTAAATAGTGCCACTTCTGTCTTTCTACAAGGATGGCTTTGGCATTAAATAACCCATAAAGGCTGATATGCCATTAAACAAAGAAACCAAATCAAATTCAGCTATGGGTTAAATAGTACCACTACTATTTTTCTACAAGGATGGCTTTGGCATTAGATAACCCAGAAAGATTAATATGCCATTAAAACCAAACCAACCTGTTTTTCTTGATAATCAATATTTGAAATCCTGTTTTTATTTTTCTAAAAATGTTTTATTCTTTTGCAATTACTTCTGTCACCTGTCTGGCCATATTTACTAGGGTGAGTCAAAAGTTTTGCAATATTTGAATATGTGCTATTTTGCGATGCATGTATCATGTGACCAAAGCAATTTAAGCCGTGGCAAGTGCCATCTGTGGTAGGTAGTATTGTGTTAGTTGGTGTGCTGACACAATGTGCATTACTTCACTCCATGTGTGATTTGAAGGCCACACAGATGAATATGAAACATAGTCCAATTACGAATTTGAACTGGGCCATAACACAGTGGAAGCAACTAAAAACATTTGTTGTGCGAAAGGTGACAGGCGCAGTTGATCACAGTACAGTAACCAGATAGTTCGAGAAATTTTGCTCAGATTTCAAGAACCTTGACGATCAAGCAAGATTAGGTAGGCATGGATTCCGAGGCTGTGCCCTAAGCCAGGGGTTCCCAACCTTTTTCAGCTCATGGCCCATTTTGAAACCAGAATTTTTTTATTTTAATAGAAAAAATATTTCCATTTTACATAAGATATTTATTCAATCAAGATACAACCATATTGACAGACACATACACACTTTATCTCAAGTATCTAAACTACATGTACTTTTCAGTACAATTTAACGACTATTTATTCCCCTAGTGTGAGTTAGTTGACATCTTACTTTCTAGAAAATATAAATTTCCCAAATATATGATTGGATTTTGTATATAAAAAGTATGCTCTGAAATCTACTGTGGTCCATTTTGGGAACCACTGCTCTAAGCCATAGAGACAAATCCAGTGAGTAGCACTTAGAGAGTATCAGGCAAGCTCAACATCTCACAGTCTAGTGTAGTTCGTCACCTTCACAACCTCTGCAAAAGTATACAGAGCTACCAAATTGTGCCTTACAAAATCCAGCTCAAGCAAATATTGAAAAAATTATAACTCACCTTAGTAATTTATATAGAAAATTCGGTTAAATCGAACTTAATGGACCTAAATTCCACTATTGTATGTCACCCCGCTGAAAGAAAAAAAATACTAAAAATCAGGGAATTAACCGAATTTAATGAAATCATCAGTGTTGATATATTAATGAATAAAAGATATAATGCTGTAGTTATTTTATTTAAAAACTTTTACATTTTTTCAGGTCAATTAATTTTGAACCACGTATGTTTGTGAATCTGTGTTATGCCTCAAAGATACGTGGTTCAAAGTTAACCGACCTGAAAAAATGTAAATGTTTTTATATAAAATACCTGGAGCATTATATTTTTCATTCATTAATATATCAACACTGATGATTTCATTAAATTCGGTTAATTCCCTGATTTTTGGTATTTTTCTTTTTCTTTCAGCGGGGTGACATACAATAGTGGAATTTAGGTCCATTAAGTTTGATTTAACCGAAAATTCCTACTGATGTATCTTTTTATTTAATCTTCATATTTTTATTTATTCATTTTTTAAAAAATTTGTTTATTTATTTTTTATTCCAGCTTGATTCTTCTGGAAGACAAAGCAAATTGGAACAAGAACAACAGAGTCTAGCAGAATCTTTGGGATAACACAGAAAAAATTTGCTGAAGAGAAAAGTAATTACCATTCAATCATTAAATAGAAATAATAATAATAATGATATAACAAAAAATTCAGTAATCTGAACAATAGCTACATAAATGAGAGTAACATCCCCTTGTTCGTTTCACTTTGAGGAAGCCGTATGTTTTGGTCAGACATTTTCATTTCACCGTAAATCTACACAGAAAATACGAATATGTTCGAATCAATACAACTGCATGTTTTAACACTAAAATATAAAATGTGTTCTTAGTTGTGCTTGCACATTATTTGTAATGAACTTAATTGTTATTAAGAACACATTTTAGGATATTTTTGTGTTAAAACATGCAGTTGTATTCATTTGAACAAATTCGTATTTTCAGTGTAGATTTACGGTGAAATGAAAATGGCCGACCAAAACCTACAGCTTCCTCAAAGTGAAACAAACAAGGGGAGGTTACTCTCATCTATGTAACTAATGTTCAGATTACCAAAAATTAATGTCTAAAATAACACCATCCTGTCAGCTAGGGCTGTAAATTATGCAGAATGCACCTCTGCAGCGGGTAATAACCCCCACTTATGAGGCCCAACTGTTGGCATTGGGTGCTGACCTATAATGTCTGAGGACAGGATTGAGGTGGCTGAGCAGTCTGTGACCCGTGTACTAGGTGATCTCATGACATGCAACACCCCACTTTTGCCCTTACTTTGTCTAGAAGGACAGTTAGAGAGGCCCCATCTGATCAATCAGCTGATCATGTCAAGCCCTAGCAACTATATGATTGTCCTGACTTTATTCTTCAAATTGGCAAACACCCAACCCTTTTTTATCAAATGATTTTTAAATGTTTTAAACTCTTTATCTTGAAGATTTTTAGGTCTGTAAATTTTTTATCAGATTTTTCTTTGTAATAACTGACCATTTCTTTCTTTAAAATGGCAAACCTTAAAGTTGGAACTTGTGAATTAAGGATTTTTTTTCTTTGATTACAGATAAAACTACTGAACTTAATAAGCAACTCAAGGCAGTCACATTGAATATGGAATCCATAAAGCAGGAAATGTCCGACTATAAGGAAAAGGCTTCGAGGATTCTTCAGGTCAGTTAATGAGGATTTGTATAACTTAACTCTTAATATCCTGTTGAGAATTTTCTAAGTTCAGAGCCCCATTCCTATAAGGATTTATCAAAAATGCCTAAAAATAGTCTTTTCATTTAAAGTTACCTGTTATTTCCCTTGAATTAAAGACTTCTAAATATGTTTAATATTACATTTAAACAAAGGCTATCGTTTGGGGTGGATTAGGAAAACGAATGTGACTTCTGGTCGGGCGGAATGAGGTGGTATAGGATGTTAAGAGTTAAAGGGGAAATAGATATCATCCCCTCACCCCCTTCAGTTATTGATTTGGAATAACCTTTGAATATCATAAAAGTCATGATCATAAATTGATCACTAATAAAAACGTAAATGAAAAGGGGGTGACAGGAAACTAATTTTTCAAATTTAATTTTTAGTCACATTGGCTGTTTTGTACAAGTTTACATACTCCTGGCTTAGCTCAGTTGGTAGAGTGTCCGGCTGGGAACCTCGAGGTTCTTGGTTCGATTCTGGCCCTCGCCAACTCTGCGTATGAGTAGCACATGGATATGTGCAGTAAAGTGAGGAGCTGATGGTAGGAGTAGTGCTCCGCCTCAGACGCCTAAACAATCTCCTTGGTCTAGTGCTAGTGAAAAGGGGATAGACTCCTTTGCTGTCTGGCTGATACCGACTTTAGGCCACCCCAACGACTTTATTTACTTACTTACACACTCCCAGTTATTTACTGTAACATGCACATTCATTTTGATAATTAAAGGGTCTCGTAGTTTAGCACTGATGGAAAATAGTGGACTCTATTACCTGATTTTTTTGTCTGTTGTACCTCTTCTCCAAGACATAATTGCCCTTTTGTGAGCTTGAGTTTGAGATGCCTGCTCAAAACAAATATCGATTGCCATGTTTGTAATATATATAAACCTGCCCTCATGGTGGGGGTCCAGTGGCTTCGGCCCTGGATTTTTACAAGTTAATAGCGTTGATCCCAGGAGCCATCCTCCCAGGCAATACCTGCCCCCTCGATTTAAATGGACAGGGATGGGTTTATTGCCCAGTGCCCGAGGTGCCCCCCTTGAGGGGAATGCCAAAGGGATCAAAGCAATTTTTCACTCGCCACCCATGAGCTTCGGTTTGTGGGTGGTCCCACGTTAATAGGGCCTTGTGCCTAACCCCTACAAGTGGGGTACGAGGAAAATACCATGTTTGTAATATATATACTTATATAATTGGTCAGTGCTTGGTTGAGATAAACTGACAGTCATCAAGTGCTGTTGGCTCTGTGTCTTCTGTTATAACTTAGATCTATAAGTATTATTTGGATTATTCGGACTATTGTCCTCATCTTTATTGTTATCTACACAACATTTCGGCCGATGTGCTCTCCGGCCTTCTTCAGCTATTTTTTGTCAGACTCTGGGACCTTTTCAAACTTGGGAACCTTCTTTTTGAACAGGTTCAATCAGGTGCAGCAGTAACATAGAATAATGATTAACACAGCTTAACACCTGTACCCCAGCTATGGTTAGCGGAATGAGAACAGGATACCCCCCGTGAATTGAATAAAGGGTTGGATTCAAAGTTCTGTGATGGCTCCCGATTACAACAAGAAGGTTCCCGAGTCCGACAAGAAATACCTGAAGAAGGCCGGAGTGTACAACGGCCAAAACGTTGTACAGATAACAATAAAGATGAGGACAATAATCCAAATAATACTAATTATCAAGCCTCATCTAAAAAATTCAGAAATATTAGATCTATAACATCTAACTGAATAGTGCTGCTTTGAAATAGGGTGGACAGATTTGGAGTAACACATAAACACCTAAACCTAAGACCTAAGTTTGATACGAGTTGAAAACAATCAAAAAAGAAATAATACAAAAGAAATATTCCTAATTGTCTTATCATTTTTGTTACTCTCTTTATATATATATATATATATATATATATATATATAATATAATATATAAAGAAAATTTGAAAAAACAAGTGTTCCGAAAATGGGATGAATTTAATTATCGATGTTTAAAACATTTTGGTTACATTGAACCTTCATCAGGATGTCTCATATATATATATATATATATATATATAATATATATATATATATATATATATTCTTTCAAAGAAAGAAAAGCTTAACAAATAGTCAATTATCTATGGTAAATTTATTTCGACCAGACTCAAAATGAATCTAGTCTCATCAGATAGATTTAACAAAATATTTATACATTGAGCTCTCTTAGGGATTTATCAAAGTCCTTGTATGAGTCTATAAGTTTGCACCTACAAGAGCATACAGTATGGATGCACAATAGGATTTGGATGATCCCAAACAGAATCATCCCTTTCTCACCAGTCATTTGGATTATCTTATACACACACACACACACACACACACATATATATATATATATATATGAGGAGTGAAGGATTTGAATAAATCCAACAAAATGTGGTTGAGAATAGAGGAAAGTGTAGATATAACAACACAGACAGCTAAATTCAATTGATATTTCACCTCATTATTGGCTGAAGCTTTTTTGAAACTTTATTGAATCAAGTTTCAAAAAAGCTTAAGCCAATAATGAGTTGAAATATCAACTGAATTTAGCTGTCTGTGTTGCTATATCCACACTTTCCTCTATTCTCAAACACGCATACACACACATATATATATATAATGTGTGTGTAGTAATATCTATATCATGGAAAGTGTTTTTTTTCTTTCCTTGTTCATTCATCCATCCCTAACTTCAGCAAAGATGAGAAAGTTGTATCTGTGTGTATATAAATATGATATATGAAATCTTTATAAATTTTAAATTTTTACTTCTTATTTACTTTTAGTCGAAGGAGCGTCTTATTTCAAGTTTGCGAGATGGTTCTGGTGCTTCTGGTGAATCCTCAGGAGTTACAAGTGAAGAGTACAATACTCTCAAAACTGAACGAGATATGTTCAAAGATGAGATGCAACAATATAAAATGCGGATAGAAAATACAAGGGCTGAATTCCAGGTAAGTGTATATTACAGTGTATATAAGTCTATAATACAGTTACATTTCACTTAGCGCTAATACCCTTGGGAAAGATATAAATCCTACTCTCCTCCTAGCTATGGATAAATAGTAGGGCAGACTGGGCTCTTTAACTTTGGTTAGGCAACTGGTCTAGGAGAAGGAAAACTTCAAACCTGTTGAATTCCACTTAAGAAATTGACCTTGTGTTGCATCCTGCTCGTGCGGAGGGGTTGGTAGGTGTATATATATATATATATATATATATATATATATATAATACAGTTCTTGGTATGTATTGTTTCTTTAATTTTTACAGAAACCAAATTTTTAAAAATATGCTTGTTCAAAGGACACTATTTTCACAAGTTTATTCTTACTGTGTGGTTGATGTACAACAGAAGACAGTCATTCTGGGGTTATTTCCTATAAGCCCAACATAAACAAAAGGGAACCACTCTTGACTGATAAATTATTTATTTATTTATTGATCTACTAGGAAAAAAGAAGACTGGGTTAGGGTTTAGGGTTAGTTTAATGGGAAAATAAATAAATAGATAATGTATTAGTCAAGAGTGGTTCCCCTTTGTTTATGTTGGACTTATAGGAAATAACCCATTCTGGAAATCAAAACTTAATGTTCGAGATTGCAACCTACAATCAAGTATTGATACATCAAACAGTTGCTGGTTATTTTCTATAACTCCATAAACAAAGGGGAACCACTCTTGACTGATAAATTATTTATTTATTTATTGATCTACTAGGAAAAAAGAAGTTAGGGTTTAGGGTTAGTTTAATGGGAAAATAAATAAATAATTTACCTGTCAAGAGTGGTTTCCCTTTGTTTATGTTGGAGTTATAGGAAATAACCCAGTTGCTTGTGTCTATCTGCTTTTATGCAGTTATGGATGCACCACCTTTTTTCTACAACTCTTATGAACACATTGCTCTGCACTTGTACAAATGCTGCATTGATGCTATCACTTCATTTCTTGGTAATAGTTCCAATATGACCATCATCACCAGATATGCTAACTACCCTAAAAAGCCCGCCCTGTTGGCTGGGGTGTTAGAATGAACCTCTGCAGAGGGGTAAGACTCCCCCAATTGGGCCACTTGTTGACCGTGGGTGGCGACACATGATGCTTAAGGATAGAACCCAGGTGGTTGAGCAGTCCATGATTTGCAATACTCCACTTTGGCCCTTTCTTGGGCTAGACAGGCGGTCGGAGTGGCCCTCTCCGATCAATCGGCTGGTCACATCAAGCCCTAGCAACTATATGATTGCCCCAACCCTATTGCCCTAATGGCAAGCCCCAACCCCTTTTTATCATATGGGTGCTAGATGGCGGTGGTTGAGGGTCTACATGTCCTGGGAATGATGTTAAACTCTATCTGATGGTGAGGTTCCAGTTCTGAAGGTTTGGGGAATGTGGAGCACCCCTTCATCACCATTGTTCTCTGGTCCACTCTGACCCGGAGTGGTAGTACCTGTTAGAGTCCCATCTATGGGTTAAATAGAAAAAATGTGTTTATAAAAATATTGAGTATCCATTAAAAATGAATTCATTTCAACACTTGGCCAGTATTAAATGACCCACTGAGGTTGATATGCCATAAAACAAAGCAAACACCCAAACAAACAAAACCCTAAAAAGCATGCAAATGTCTCTTGTATTTAGATCAGATATTATTCAATCTGAATGAGAAAACATGGTATTACTAGAAAACTCTTACTCTAAATTTTCTATTGATACTATTGATAATATTTAGAACCTCAAATAAGAAAGTTATTGTATTTTGGGAGATCAAATTAACAAAACATGAATAATATTACTATTTGATATTTCACACATTTTGACAAGAGGAAGATTCTTCATTTCATCTATTGTTGGAAGACACAAAATAAAAAAAAGGAGTAGTAGGTGCTATGGCTCAAGGTTGGGAACCTCTTACTCTATGATGGGATTAAACATTTGAGTTGGGTAATTTCAACTCTCTGCAACGTGTTTCCTTTTTAAGTGATAAGGAGACAAATGTCTTTTGCAAGTATATATTTACCCCCCCCCCCCGGATGAGCAGGATGTGACACAAGGTCAATTTTTAAGCAGTTTAATAGGTTTCAATTCTGATTTTTCCTTCTCCTAGACTGGTTGGTTTACTAAAGTTAAAGAAACCAGTCTGCTTTACTATTTACCCATAGCTGGAGGTAGATTAGTTTAATTCATACATTCTTCAAGGGTATTAGTGTTATGTGAAATGCAACCAGCCTTGTCCAGGATTTTTACTAGTGTCACCATATCCATTACAACACAGACACCTCCAATGTCTTTTGCAAGTAGAGAAAAATGTTCTTGTTGGATTATTTGGTGATATAAGCCATGCTACAATATACCACTTAAATTTATAGACTAAGCGATGTCACGTGGTTTATACCTCGGCCAATCAACAGCCTGAATACGTGGCTAGTTAAATACTTAATCGCTGATACTGAGAGATGTCCATTTGCATTGACGAAGGACTTGCAAGACTGAGGAGCACCAAGAAACAACCAAAGGATTCTTTACCAAGGATTGCACTCTACTTAACACAAAGGATCTCCGTTGGGCAAGCGCTCTTGCTTGAAGTCTAAAGGATGGCCACTAAAATCGTAACACTTGTAGATTTTGTAATTCTAAAATTACTTAGTGTATTTACCGGTGTATAAAAAAAAGTAAGTAAAGTCATCGGGGCAGCCTAAAGTCGGTATCAGCCAATCAGCGAGGGAGTCTATCCCCTTTTCACTTGCACTAGACCAAGGAGATTATTTTAGCGTCTGAGGTAGAGTGCCACACCTACCATCAGCTCCTTACTTTACCGCACAGACCCCTGTGCTACTCATATGCTGAGTTGGCGAGGACCTGTATCGAACTAGGATCCTTGTGGTTTCTAGCCGAACGCTCTACCGACTGAGCTAACCCGGCCCTGTATTTACCGGTGTATAAGATGCATTATTTACAAGGGTATTTTGTGGATTAACACAGACTGCACCTTATCCAAGACAATTCTGATCTTTGGTAGATGCTTCCCCCCACCCCCCACATCACGATACCAGCCCATTGGACACTGCAGAATATTTGCATAATTTTTAAAAATTATTTGAATGTGCATTTTATGTGCTGGAAAATACAGTAATTATTCCATTGATTTTTTCAAAACTCTTTTATTTTTTTATTTTACTTTTTAGGATTTGGAAATGCAATTCCAACAAGATCGAGAATCCCATCGAGAAGAAGTGGATCTTCTCCAAGAGCAATTAACAGAAGAAAAAAGAGTTCGGGAAGACAGTGAACAAGATTTATTGAAACAGAAAAAGGTGAACGGACATTTTTGTTGATTTTGTTTACATATTTTATTATGGGCGTAAAAAGAGGAAATCAATCCGACACTATGTGGAGAAAAGTAGACAAACACGGGATATTGTACTGGATGGATGTTGATGTTATAACGTTTTGGTTTGTCAGACCTTCGTCAGGACAACAGACTGAGTTCCTTGTACTGAAGGATGCCGTTCTCATACTGACGAGAGTCTTGCGGTCGGGATTGGGGAGGTGGGGTCAGCTGCTGATGCCTACTGTAAATCTTTAGGATATTTTATTATTTATATATTTTATTATTTTGGAATTTGTTGGAGCATTTTACATTTTATTTTTCTTGTTAACAAATAGTCAAAGCTAGCAGAAACCCTCATTGTCTCACACTAGTGTGGTCTAGCATTATCAGAATTCAAATCAATTTATCAAAATGAATTTTACACTGCAAGAGAGAGAAATGTGAAAATTCTTTTTGGCAATAAATTGATTCTGATGATGCTAGGGAAACATGTCGATCTTATTTTCCAAACTTTCTTCTTTCTAATTCCATCAGATTCCATTCCAAACTTTACTCAACTCATATTAATATCCAAAAACAAAGAGAACACAACTATAGGTCTGACATAAATTCTTGGGGTAATCTGAACATTAGCTACATAAATCAGAGTAACCTCCCTTGTTTGTTTCACTTTGAGGAAGTCGTATGTTTTGGTCGGCCATTTTCATTTCACCATAAATCTACACTGAAAATACGAATTTGCTTGTATCAATATAACTGCATGTTTTAACACGAAAATATCCTAAAATGTGTTCTTAATAACAATTAAGTTCATTTCAAATAATGCGCAAGCACAATTAAGAACACATTTTATGATATTTTCGTGTTAAAACATGCAGTTGTATTGACTCAAACAAATTCATATTTTCAGTGTAGATTTACGGTGAAATGAAAATGGCCAACCAAAACATACGACTTCCTCAAAGTGAAACAAACAGGTGAAATGAAAATTTGTCCGACTAAAAGAAATGGCTTCCTCAAAGTGAAACAAACAAGGGGAGGTTACTCTCATTTATGTAGCTAATGTTCAGATTACCAATTCTTGGTTCAAATTCCTTTATATAAGATTATAGGTCTTGTCCAATATAAAAAATATTTTATAATAAAAATAAAATAAAATAAAGTCCACAAAATAGTTTTCATTTTTATTTTTTTTATTTAATAAATAAAAAAAATAAAAATAAAAACTATTTTGTGGACTTTATTTTATTTTATTTTTATTATAAAATATTTTTTTATTAGATGTGTGACACATGTTTCAGATTTTAAAATCCCTTTCAAGCTTTATGTATGTATTTGTCCTGGTCGTTAATTGTGTCCATGTGTATACACATACAAGTGTATAATGCTGTAATTCTTTCCATATCTGTATTGAGTACTGTTTGGAGCTTACAGCATTACATACTTGTATATGTATACACATGGATATAAACTAACTACCAGGACAAATACATACATAAACCATAAAAAGGATTTCAAAATCTGAAACATGTGTTGTGCATTTAATATATTAAAAAAAAAAAATTAAAATCATTTTGGGGACCTTATAATTTTTTATTATATATATAGTTGTAGAAAAAAAGTTTTTCTGTCTACCACAATTTCAGTGTTCAAGTTACACCTTCCTCAAGTAAACTCCTGAGGAAGGTGTAAAAAAAAACCCCAACTTTTTTTCTACAACTATAAAGGCTCTATATTTTACGAAATATATAGTGGATCTTCTCCAAGAGCAATTAACAGAATATACAAAAACAAAGAGAACACAACTATAGGTCTGACATAAATTCTTGGGGTAATCTTTTGGATTAACTACTAATGCTACTACAATGAAAATGTAACAACTTTTGATTAATATATATATTATTTTTTTTTTTTTTCTAATTCAGGAACTGAATTACACAATGGAAGAATTGCACAAACAAAAAACAACATTTCAGTCTGCACTAAAGAACAGGGAAGATGAAATTGACAAATTGAGAAACCAGGTAAGATTTAGGATTTCTTTTGAAAATGTCTTAAGATTTTACGTACAAATTAATGATGAACACTTAATTAAAAGACAGACCTCTGTGGAAATAAACAAGTTATTTAACACAGGGTACAACAATGCTTCTAGCCAAAATAGTTACTAAAGTTCAACTCTGTGGGCGTCCAAACATAACGTTTCATCCTAGTACAAGTGACATGGTGGAAACTCACTTCCAATCTCTAAGCTCCACAATGCAACTTTCAAGGGAGATAAGTCTCCCTTATCTAAGGGGAGCAACTCTAGATATATTTTTGTTAGAGCTGGTCCTAGTATTTTAAGTTTTAATGTAATGAAATATATTAAATTAGAAAGACTAATGAAGCTAAATAAGAATGCAGATAAAATGATTTAAAACAGAGGGGGTATAATCGAAAAATAGAACAACTTTGAAACTAACTCTTCCATCATTTTCCATCACACCCGTCTTTCATTGCTAACTTTTCCTAATTTAACTATTTAGTTAAAATAGAAGGTTATTTCCTATAAGTCTAACATGATCAAAGGGGAACCACTCTTGACTGATAAATTATTTATTTATTTTCCCATTAAACTAACCCTAAACCTAACCCCGTCTTCTCTTTTCCTAGTAGATCAATAAATAAATAAATAATTTATCAGTCCAGAGTGGTTCCCCTTTGATCATGTTAGAATTATAGGAAATAACCAAATAGGAAGTAAAGAATAAAATTGCAGTTATTTCTTCTTAATGGATTTCTTTTAGAATTTATCCCCGAGACTTTTGCTCATATTCATTAAGATAAAACCAAACAAATAGAAATCAATAATACCAAGCACATATTTATCAAAATCAAATTTTTGATATCAATATGCAAATTATCCTTCCTATTCATACTGTAAACAGCTATTTTGTTATATATAGAAAAATATAGAATATATATAGAAATACAATTGCATGTTATTGGTATGTAGACCCGCTCAACGGGTGAGGATTGTTATAATTAACGGCGTCGATCCCAGGGGGCCATCCCCTCAGGCAACACCTGCCTCCTCGATTTAAAGGGGCAGGGCTGGGTTTATTGCCCAGTGCCTGAGGTGCCCCCCCTTGAGGGTGAATGCCAACGGGATCGACGCAATTTTTTCTACCTACCACCATGAGCTTCGGCTTGTGGTGGGCCCACATAAAAATGTCCTTGTGTCACACCCTCATAAGTGGGACGAGAGGCAAATACCTGCAGATAAGGTCAACAAAATTAATAACGTAAATCAATTTTATCAATAGTTGAGGTTTAAATAAAAATAAAATCATGGAGAATGTGATGTAAATAACTAAGGGAATTATAACTACAGTAGTAATATAGTTTCGGTTACAGACAGAAAAACACACAATCTCCATTATAATAAGAGATGTGTCCCAAGAAAAATAGTGTCATAATGAATTAAATAAAAAAATAAATAAATAAAAACTGTCCATATTTCTCAGATGATGTGTCTTTACCCAATCCATTCGCTATGGGTAGGATGTGACACTAGATCACAACTATGGAACATCTGGTGAGGATCAAACTTCCTATTCAGTAATAATGGATCTGTGAGACTAGCTTGCTCACCCTTACATGATGTTGGGACACCCAATTTCTGAGATTAAGTGTTATTATTATTATTCTCTACACTTTGTGAACAGCTATACTCATTTTGGTTGATATATATATATATATATATATATATATATATATATAAATGTTGTTCTGGTTCCAACGGGAGAAAATCTAATATTTCATAAAAAAAAGAAGGTCCACAAAATGTATTATGTTCCCAGAAAAATTTAAAAAAATTCTTTTTATCTTACATATGCGACACGTGTTTCTGATCTGTTGTCTTCTTCAGGCATTGAGTTATTATTTTGGCAGAATATGTCCGATATTTGATAGGTTGTGTGTGTTTCTGCAACTTTTATTTATTATTACACAGCCATTATAATAGAAAAGTTGCAGAAACACACACAACCTATCAAATATCGGACATATTCTGCCAAAATAATAACTCAATGCCTGAAGAAGACAACAGATCAGAAAAACGTGTCGCGTATGTAAGATAAAAAGAATTTAAACATTTTCTTTCTGAGAACATAATACATTTTGCAGACCTTCTTTTTATATATATATATATATATATATATATATATTTAATACCATCTAATTAATTTTTTGTTTTTATTTTTTAACTTAACATTTACATTATCATCCCCAAAATTATATATTGGCAATTGACCATGAGTTCACCATCTACTTAGGAATTGATTGATTTTAATGGCATGTTGACACCCACCCTCTTCAATTTTTGTCCAGGTGTGGACTATCTTAAAGTTAGACAATCCCCAAAATTTGAGCTTCCAATTCCAAAAATTGGCGGAGTTATGTTGATTTTTTAGCTCTCCAAATTTGGTGGGCTTGTGGAATAATGGCAAAAAATGCTTTCAAAAAAGTCTGTTTTAAGTTGTTGATGATTTCTGATTTTTTCATAGCAAGATCAATATCCTGATGTGGCACTGCATCTATGACAAAAAAATCTTTCTATTATTATTTCACATATATTGAACATTGTTTGTACCAAAAAGATAGTTTGATTTTTCCACACTTGGACAAAATTTCAGAAAAATTGAAGGGGTGATTGACATGGGCTGCATGATTTGACATGGAATTACCCTAGGGTTATCTATACCTAGAAGTTAAGGAATTGCATTATATATGTGTGTGTGTGTGTGTGTAGATAATATCGTATGCTATATTTATAAGTAAAGAGTGCTCAATATCATTGATAGAACATGTATATCTAAGTTAGGATAGTGTGGACATGAAGTCAACAGCACTTGGTAACTGACAGTTTCTCACCTCTATTGACTTCATGTCTATGCTATTTAACCCATAAATAGAACCCTAACAGGTACTACCACTCCAGGTCAGAGTGGACCTGGGAGTAATGGGGATGAAGTACTCCACATTCCCCTGAACTCGAGAATTGGAACTTCACCATTAGATTCAGTTTAACATTACACCCAGGACACTAAGACCCTCAGACACTGCCTTCAGTACATATATAATAAAAAGGTTTGGGGAGTTGCCATAAGAGCAATAGGGTTGGGACAATCATCTAAGTGCTAGGCTTGGTGTGACCAACCGATTGATCGGAGAGGGCTAAGTAAGGGTCAAAGTAGAGTGTTACTGTCATGGACTGCTGAACCAACAGGATTCCATCCTTAAGCATCATGGGTCACCACCCTCGACCAACAGGTGGCCCCATTGGAGGGATTTTACCCCTCTGCAGAGGTGCAGTCTGTGTATTCTACAGCCGCAGCCGACAGAGCGGAATTGTCAATAGTTCCAAAACCAGGGATATAATTGTCACTATGCAGGCAATATTCTGTGCAACGATAATGTAAATAAACAGTTTCTTAGTTTTTTTTTGTTTTTTTTTCTAAATATTTTTTTCTTTTCTTTGGTTTTTCAGTTGACTACGAAAAATTTGTGTTCAACAACAGAAGACGAACTTGAGTCGAGAGTACGAACCCTGACAGAAAGCCTCATCCAAAAGCAGACGATGCTTGAAGCAATCAGCACAGAAAAGAATTCATTGGGACTCAGTTAGAAAGACTTGAGGTAGAGTGAAAATTCATTTTTATTTGAAGAAGAAAACAAAAACAAAACTAAACTTGTTAATTCTAATATTTTCCTTATTTTTCCAAAGTATTTTCTCTAGCGTTTTTAACAGAATAATTTCTAAACAACCATTTATACTTGGATGTTTTCATGTTAATCAAATTTCTATTGTTTGTTTCAAATTTAAAAACATAAATTACAAATACAATTTTGCAACTCGGTTTCAAGTTCAGTGTTTAATTTAAAAAAAAATTTTTTTTTTAAATTAACTACTAAAATAGTTAATTCAGATAGATAATTATTTTACATATCGTGACACAGCAGATACTAAAATTTGTACCTAGAAATTCATTGGAAATTATTTTATAATACTTGACAAATAAGTTAAAATCCTGGAGAGAAAAGATTATTTTCTAATACAATTGTTGACTTATCTTTTTTAACCAAACTGTGGCAAATCACCAACTCTCTAGTTGTTAGTTTCAAGCGACGACCAAATGCAATCGCTATAATCAGTTTCTTCAACCGCAAAATTCCCCACTTGCAGTATTTTGCTGGCAACACTCACAGCAGTCCTTGCCCAATCCTTCAAAAGTTCACTCGCTCAAACGCACGTCTCACTTCATTTTAAGAAGATCAAAACATGACATACGAATCTATGTGAAGGTAGGACTTAAATAATAAGTAAATACCCTCGCTACAATCTTACATTCAGGCTAATCACACGGTGCCCAACCAGTGCGGAATTTGCATATTCAACAGGGGTGACAGTAGTCTGCCTATGAGTCACTCCTGCAAGTTCAACATCTCAAGTCACTTGCTATACCCTCCTCCCTCGCGCAGGCAAGACATATACGGATGTGCTTAGTCCTTGGGGGTAGGGAATTCTCAATTCCACGGTCCTCATTTCTGCCACTCACCTTGTGTTCTTTATCCCAACTCACAGGTGTTGTTCATTACTTGAGTAAATGCAGTAGGTTTTTTTTTGTTTTTTGTTTTGGTTAAGGCAAACATATAGAAATGTCTTTTTCTTATTTCAGAATGTGGACACAAAATAAAGATAGATTAAAAGTTACTTACAACATATTGATTCTTTATTGGTGCCCCCAAAATGCCATTTTTCAGCCATTATAAGTCTACATATTTTGATGAAAATGTACGTTATCGTTTTATTGTTTTTTCTCATGGATTCTAATGCCTTGAATGTACTGATGGTGAATAAAGTGCTCAATTCGGAGTTTTAGGTGACTTTTGAGGTTTGATAATCCCCCTGAGAGTGGGCAAAATTGGCCAATATGGTGTACAAATAAAGTGCCAAAGCAATATGATTTTCTGATAGAGTTCGATGAGGAGTATCACATAGTAAAAGATGGTTGAGGTCGCTTGAGAATTAGGGGAGATATGGGGCTTCAAAGGTGCCCCCAAAATGCCATTTTTCAGCCATTATAAGTCTACATATTTGATGAAAATGTACGTTATCGTTTTATTGCATATTCTCATGGATTCTAATGCCTTGAATTTACTGATTTATAATCTTAACTTTTTAAATTTCTTTTTTAGCAACAATACAAAGATGTCCAGTTGGCTATTGGACGAACCAATTCATCTGCCATCCATGTTAGCGAAGATGATGAGGGTAAGATTTTAAATTGAATTCATAGAGCTTTGTGTGTGTAAAGATATATACTCAAAGAAGTTTTTTTTCACAGAACAGATGGACTCACCACTTCTAATACACTTCTCTGCCCGGATTATAGTGGCCTATCAAACACTTAAAAAATTATTTTAATTTTTTAAAACTCTCTAAAAACAATTTCTTTAACAAGAAATTTTCTCCTGATGGTGAAGTTCCAGTTCTGGAACTCTGGGGAATGTATAGTACCCCTTCATCACCATTACTCCTAAGTCCACTCTGACCTGGTGTGGTAGTACCTGTTAGGGTCCCATCTATGGGACCCAGTAGGGGTTGACATGCTGTAAAATCCAACCAACCAATGTATGAGTTAAATAGAAAAACATGAGTTTTAAAAAAAATATTTAAAAAAAAAAAGTGTTGCATAATCTATGGTAGCATAGATTATTGACAACACCGTGTAGCGAAAATGGAAAGATACAAACCATTGGGGACCTTTTGACCCCACAGGCGGAAAACTCGCGAATCACATGAAGTCACGTGAGAGCTAGTTAGCTCGTCAGTTCCAGGCAAGTTGTTGGCGTAGACAGATGTCTCTTGCTTAACTGGAACTCATCACCTGCACACACACTGTGTTAGTTAGTTAAGATTAGAAATAAAAGGTTTTTAAAAGAACAGTATGGCGTTGTTGGTTGATGCATACATTAGTTAGAAGATCGGCCAACAAGAAGAAGAAGAAGAAAGAAAATGAATTAAGAAGAAGAGATAGAATTCAACATGGCGACTAGACGATTACATGAATAGCCAGAGAAGAAGAAAGTAAGTAAGTAATGCAATTATGCATCTCATCTCTCTGATACCCTGTCTATCTCTCCACCCCCTCTCTCTCTGACACAAAAGAACACTTGTGTAATACCCAACATGTGGGTATATAACAAACGATTGAGTATCCATCAAGAATGAATAGAAAAAAAATGTCTTCAGCATTTAAATGACCTAATGGGCTGACATGCCATAAAACCCTATCAAACATTTGTTAAAATTTATTAAAATTTGAGATCATTTGAACAAGATTTGGTTCAAGTTATTAGATTACAGAATGATATCAATCTTTCTGAAAGACCCTGCACATCTCAGATGATATCAAATATTTTGAAATACCTTGTATAATATTATCTGCGTTATTCGGACTATTGTCCCCATCTTCATTGTTATTTGTACAACGTTTCGGCCGATATAACCTCCGGCCTTCTTCAGGTATTTCTTGTCAAATAACAATGAAGATGGGGACAATAGTCCGAATAACGCAGATAATACTAATCTTCAAGCCTCATCTCAAACATTCAGAGAAACACCTTGTATAATAAAGGGATAATCTCTAGATGATTAAACAAAGATTAAATGCTTTTTTTCTGTTTCAGTGAATGACATTTCTATATCTAAAAAGCATAAAACATTAAAAATAGAATTTTGAATTTGTTTCTACATATACTTGTTAAATTTTGAGATCATTTGAACAAGAATTACTCAAGTTATTAGATTTACAAAATGATATCAATTTTTCTGAAACAGCCTGATATCCAATATTTTGAAACACACAGTATAATAACCTTGACTTTTATGCTAAAATAATTTTCTTGTCTTGGTGTTCTTGCAGTGAGGCAGAGACTTCCAATGTTCTTGAGGGAAGTTGCCACAGACGATGAAGTGACACGGAAAATGAAAAGAGCTGCAAATACCATTGATAGATTCAGGTATGGATTTCATCTTTAAATTTAAAAAAAATTGAATTAAATGCGGGAAAAAAGAAAATATAAACTTATTTGTGTGGTGCTTCTCTGGTAATTAATATCACAAAAATATCATACAATGTGTTCTTAATAACAATTAAGTTCATTTCAAATAATGTGCAAGCACAATTAAGAACACATTTTATGATATTTCCGTGTTAAAACATGCAGTTTTATTGATTCAAACAAATTCGTATTTTCAGTGTAGATTTACATTGAAATGAAAAATGTCCGACCAAAACATATGGCTTCCTCAAAGTGAAACAAACAAGGGGAGGTTACTCTCATTTATGTAGCTAATGTTCAGATTACCAAAAGACAAACCCATGTGTTGAAAATAAACAAGGGTTTTATTTAACACAGATTATAACAATATAGAGCCGGGATAGCTCAGTCGGTAGAGCGTTCGGCTAGAAACCACAAGGTTCCCAGTTCGACACCGGCCCTCGCCAACTAAGCGTATGAGTATCACAGGGATCTGTGTGGTAAAGTAAGGAGCTGATGGTAGGTGTGGCACTTCACCTCAGATGCTAAAACAATCTCCTTGGTCTAGCACTAGTGGCAAGGGGATAGACTCCTTCGCTGATTGGCTGATACCGACTTTAGGCCACCCAGATGACTTTTTACTTTATTATCCAAAACTGTTACTTAAAACTCTACTTTGTGTACAACTAAAATATACTATCATATCGGTCCATGTGTCATGGTGGAAACTTTCCTTCTGGTCTCCAACCCCTACAATGCACATGTCAAGAGAGGTAATTCTCCCTTATCCATCAAGAGGAGCAACTCTAGGTATTTTTCGTTAGGACTGGTCCTAACTGCTGGTTTGGACACAGCCTGCAGCACCCTGATGATCAACAAGAGAATGGAGTTGTGTTTTTAGAGTCTAAGTGGTGCTGCCATATATTAGCACTAACACAGCTACAGTTTGGAAGAATTCTCGCTTTATCAGAGAGATCAGATTTCCATATGATCAATAATCTGTCTATAGAAGTTCATGTCTTTCCAATGTGTATATTGACTTTGCTTTCTGTAGATGAGATATTACTATCTAGGTATGTGAATTGGTCTACTAATTTTAGAGGCTTATCATCCAGTGTGAAGATGTCTCCATCTTGTTTAAAATACATGAATTCTGTTTTATCTGAGTTCACATAGAGGCCAATGCCTCTTGCTGCCTTCTCTAGGCTATGCAGTAGTTATTCGGCTTGTGTAGGTGTATTAGTATACAGCCATACAGTAGTATTGACACAGCTACAACTTGTAAGAATTCACGCTTTATCCTTATCTTATGTGTATATTGACATCACTTTTTGTAGATGAGATATTACTACCTAGGTATGTGTATGGTCTACCAATTTCTGAGGCTTAGACAGATTTTATTGTTTATCTTTTTGCCAAATCTTTATGATATTTCTGTGTTAAAACATGCAGTTGTATTGATTCGAACAAATTCGTATTTTCTGTGTAGATTTACGGTGAAATGAAAAATGTCCGACTAAAACATATGGCTTCCTCAAAATGAAACAAATAAGGGGAGGTTACTCTCATTTATGTAGCTATTACGGTGAAATGAAAAATGTCCGACTAAAACATATGGCTTCCTCAAAATGAAACAAATAAGGGGAGGTTACTCTCATTTATGTAGTTAATGTTCATATATCTGTTGTTAATTGAAAATAAATCTTTTTAAGATGAAATCTTTTATCTTTTATCTAGTGTACGATTGGGAGTATTCCTTCGACGTTATCCTATTGCAAGAGTTTTTGTGATTGTCTATATGGTAAGTAAAAGTGGCTGATAAGAAGTCACATCAAATGGATTTTCTTTATTTCTTTCCTTCCAAATTGATTATCAATAGATTTAGATAATAAATATTCAGTCCGCCCTGTCGGCTGGGGCATTAGAATGCACCGACTGCACCTCTGCAGAGGGGTAAGACTCCCCTAATGGGGCCACCTGTTGGCCGTGGGTGGCGACCCGTGATGCTTAAGGATAAAGCCCAGGTGGATAAGCAGTTCATGACATGCAATACTCCACTTTGGCCCTATCTTGGGCTAGACGGGCGGTTGGAGAGGCCCCTCCGATCAATCGGCTGGTCACGTCAAGCCCTAGCACCTATATGATTTTCCCAACCCTATTGCCCTTATGGCAAGCCCCAACCCCTTTTTATCATATGGGTGCTAGAAGACGGTGGCTGCAGGTCTACATGTCCTGGGAATGACGTTAAACTCTATCTGATGGTGAGGTTCCAGTTTTGGAGGTTTGGGGAATGTGGAGAACCCCATTCATCACAATTGCTCCCTGGTCCACTCTGACCCGGAGTGGTAGTACCTGTTAGGGTCCCATCTATGGGTTAAATAGAAAAATGTATTTATAAAAAAATTGTATTATCCATTAAGAATTGATTTATTTCAAAACTTTATCGGCATTAAATGACCCACTGAGGTTGATATGCTGTAAAACAAAACAAACCAAACTAAATATTCAGTTTTCATTATAATTAGCCAGATATCCACCTGTTCACACAGCTAAGTCTCTGCCATTTTTTGCCAACCAAACCTTCAGGAATTGTTTGAAAAGTCTTAAACACTGTTAAAAAATTTGGTTCTGACTGGTTGTCTCTTATCTTTGTCTTACTGTATTCCTTGCTCGCTGTAAAAGGGTGTCCATCTCACAAGCTCTTACCCACTCTCTTGGTAATCATTACAGGAAGCAGATGGTTCTCTTTCTCGCCCCTTCTATGCACTTAGTATCTCTCTGTCACAGCTAGGGGTCACACTGAGGGAATTGATTCCATTTAAAAAATCAGCTGTTCTAAAAAATGGGCTTAGAAAACAAATTTTTAAAATTAGTTTAATACTTAAATTTAATACAAGATACTGAAAATTAGCTGGATACTAAAATACTAAACATTAGTTTCATACTAAAATTTAATACTAAAATACTAAACATTAGTTTCATACTAAAATTTAATATTAAAATGCTAAACATTAGTTTCATACTAAAATTTAATATTAAAATGCTAAACATTAGTTTCATACTCAAATTTAAACTTAATACTAAATATACTAAACTAAACATTTCATACTAAATTTAATACTAAACTAACATTAGTTTCATACTCAAATTTAATACTAATATACTAACATTAGTTTCATACTCAAATTTTAATACTAAAATACAGGTTAATACAACCTCTCCCTCAAAATAAAATAATTGGGATAATACAAGAATATTAAAAATTCCAAGTCTTGAAATAATTATATAATTAAATTGTTTATTACTTTTAGAGTTTTTTGGGGGATCTGTATTTGTATGCCATGCTTAGTATAAACAAGGCAGTAAACCATAGTGAATAAACAAATAAAATATCCTTTTTAACATGAATAATTATCCTAAACTTTGATAAATGCATTCTACATCCTTTATTTTCAATAATAACCATCTTGTAACCTGTATGTAATATGGGTAAGTACTGTTAGTTTGACTCCTTTAAATACAAATAATTATTGTAAACTTTAATAAAAGCAACTCTATATCTTATGTTTTTAATAACGACTATATTACAACCTATATGTAATATGGTTGAGCACTGCTAGTTTGACTCCTTTAAATACAAATACTTGACATAAAAGTGACTCTAATCCATTATTTTTTATAATGACCATCTTACAACTATATATTATAGATAAATACTACTTATTTGACTCCTTTAAATACAAATAATTGTCATAAACTTTGATAAAAGCAACTCTACATTGTATATTTCTTATAATGATTATATTACAACGCATATTAGTCTGGTAGATAAGGTTGACCAGGAAAAAATTGTTACCAAGTTAAATTTGGTATTTTTTTAAAGTTTAGGGTATCCTCTTTTGAAATTTGTAAACTCCTCTTTTTGACCCCCTGGGGAAAATTTTTGATGGGGAGAAGGAGTATGCAAACCAGATATTAAATGAGGAATATGGAATAAAAACAAGTCATATTTCATCTTTGTGTGTTGGTATTAGAATTATATTAAAAATACAGATATAAAATAGTACATTACAAGAAAATGAACACCCTGGAGTAGAATTACAATTCTTTTTCTTCTTTTGTGAATAAAATCTCAACCAAAATGGTAATTCACAAACCATTTTCTGTCCTTTTAGAGCATACAATTCTGCTTCCAATGATACCAAATATAGCTTGGTAACTTTTTTCCCCAGTACACCACTTTTTGAGGCTAAATCGACCAGACTATATGTAATATAGGTGAGCACTGCTAGTTTTAAGATACAAATAATTACCTTAAAACTTTAATAAAAGTGACTCTAAAAGTGTAAAGTAAAACTAGTAATAAAATAATCACACTTATATTTGTTATGTAATCATGTTTTCTTATTTTTTTTTTTTTTTTCAGGCCTTACTTCATTTGTGGGTGATGATAGTTCTGCTGACTTACAAACCAGAAGTTCATTAATAATAATCATTTTTGTGTACAGATGTATGTATGTATGTATGTATGAGATATATATATATATTCTAAAATATATATTATTTATGGAACTAACGACCAATCTTTTTTTTTTCTCTCTCTTTTTTTTTTTTTCTTTTTTTTTCTCTCTCTTTTTTTTCTTTTTTTTCTTGCTTTTGCCTTTTTTTTTTTCTTTCTTAATTGCAATTAATCGTCCGTCTAGAATTGGCGCTGCATTTGGAAAACCAATTCTAATTTAGTATTCTTGTGGGACATTTTCATTTTAATTTCAAATATCATTTACATAATATTGATCTTTTTTTTTTTTTTTCTCTCTCTCTCTCTCTCTTTTGGCAGCTGAGCTGACCAACAGAACGGCTTTTTAATTACTACTCTTCCGTAATTTATACTCTTAATTATTTTTGTACAATTTTAAATAAAGGACTAGATAAATGATTTTGTGTACATAAATTGGGTATCCAAAAAAAAAATCTGCTCGTAATTCAATAACACTGGCCAACATGCTTTTTAGCGGGTGAAGTGTTAAGAATTGTTTAGTTAATTTGGTGTTGGTGGTATTGAAAATGCAGTTTTTTGCAGTTTTTCAGGAAAATATGAAGGGAACAAAAGTAACTCATCTTTTTTAAAATGAATTTAAACTTGTTGTTTTTCATTGAATTCTTAAATGATTTTCTTTTAAATCTCTAAAAGTTTAAAATTTAATGTAGAATGTATTTTGTAAAAAAATTGTTTTACAAATTTCAATGTTTGCTGGTTCTATTATACTAGTGTTTTTTTTTTTTTTTTTTTTTTTTGTTTGTTTTTTTAAATTTATTTTATTTTACAAAATTCTCCATTTTTTTCTCTATGAAAAGAACCAATTGAATAAAACATAAGATTGATTTTTTTTAAAGTTTCAAAGATCTATAGTTGACCAGCCTAGTTGATCAGTCAAATGAAAAACAAATTTAAATTCATTTTTAAATTTAAAGATGCATTATTTTTGTCCACTTCATATTTTCCGAAAAAAAAAAAAAAAAAAAAAACCAGATCAAAAGAGTGTATGGCTCCTGCTGCTAATTTTAATGCAGTATTCCTAAAAAATTTTTAAAAAAGCTGAAAAAAATCAGGAGTGCATAGCTTGAAGATAACACATTTTTTAAATATGCCTCCCAAATTAACCAACTTGAATCACCAGAAAAAAGGTTAAATTTTTTGGCCAGTGTAGACTAATAATTACAATGGGAATATCATTCACTAATGATTCTTTTTGACAATAATGGTACTAATTACAATACTATTTACTAATAATGGGAATAATAATAATAATAATGATACTATTACTAATAAAGTCGTCCCTTTTTATAATGTGGGCATTGGCAGTGATGTTGATAGCTTTTTATTTTAGTGCGTCCTGGGATGCACATATTTACTTTAAATGAGTACCCGGGAAATTTGATGTGTCCCAACTAAAGTTTCTTAATAGATTGTAGGGTTTTTATTTATGATCTGGGGAAACAACTAAAGCCGTCTAACTCCTACCTTGTAATCTATCCTGTGTAATTCATATCTAAGAAACTATTGAAATTTATTTACAGTTAGATTGAAATGTTGAGAAAAAAAGAAAAACACTGGGACACATGGATACGATTTTACTGCGTCCTTTTAGATTTTTGTGCGTCAGGGACGCAGGACGCGTACCTATCAGCATCTCTGCATTGGGGTCCAAGAAAGCTAATCGATTTATAACCTCGGGATAACTGCAGGGTGGGAATGAATCATAAGAGCTGAAAAATGACAAACATCATCTATTGTATAAAAACTAAGTGAGGTTTGAACGAATAAACGAAGGCATTCTTTAATTTTTTTTTTCTTTTTCTTTTTCTTTTTTAATTAAATAAATAATGACTACAATATATTTGTTATGGTTTTACATACAAATAAAATACGAAGCACTGAATGAAAATTCAAGACCAGGTTGTTGGAAATTAACAAGAATTTATTTAACACAGGATCGAGAAATGCTTTTACCCAAACAGTGACTTAAAAGCTCAACCTATCTTGTGTACCAATCTATGTGTGTCATGGCAGAAGTCACATTTCCAGTCCTAGCTCCCACAATGCATCTCTCATGGGAGGAAACTGTCTCATACTGATCAAGGGGGGTAACTCTAGAATTTTGTTAGGATTGAACCTAATTATATTACAAAGTTGACCAAATTTCAGTTTTGAACAAAAAAAATTTCCATCCATGACTTTTGCAAATATATTCTGAAAATGCTGAGATAATTCACAATATTCAACAAGTTTTCAACACATGATTTTGTTTGAATAATTTTGATATTTCAGACTGTTGTCCTCATCTTTATTGTGTATAACCACAACATTCAGGCCACATTAACCCCGGGTTCTGTTCAGGTGTTTCTTTTTAAATTTACCTTTAAAATAAATCATCTTCAGACAATTACCCATGAATTCAAATGTAGTTTTGGAGCTAAAATCATTACCACTCATTCAAATCATCTGAAGATGACTTATTTCAAGGTAAATTAAAAAGAAACACCTGAACAGAACCCAAGGTTAATGTAGCCTGAATGTTGTGGTTATACACAATAAAGATGAGGACAACAGTCCAAAATATCATAATTATTCATATCAAGCCTCATCTCATAAATGCATACAAGTATAGGTAAACAATTTGGTTCTTGTACAGAATAGCCCAACAAAAAAATGTTTTAATTTCTGTAATCTATATTATATATAAAGTGCAGTTGTGTGTATGTATGTCCAGAGGAAACTACAAAAATAAAACAATTAACGAGAAAGTAAATATATATATATATATACACATTCACTATCACCAGAGCTTGCTTTTTGTGCAAGAATAATGACAGTTTTATTTATATCTGGGAAGATATTTGAAAATTAGTATTTGAATAGTGAGAGAATGGAAAGTCATTGATGGCGTTTGTGATAAAAGCATACATCATTTATGTAAGACCAAAACAATCAATGGATCTGCGAGACTAACTTTTTATCCTCTACCCAGGCAGCACCGGTTAGACGATTCTAGTATATTATATAGAAATATAATGAATTATATAGAAATGTAATGTATTCTCCATCCAAGAAGGTGTGCTTAGCATAAGTTATTTTTGTTGGAAATGAAATTTGTGACCTGAGTTCAAATCCTGGCAAGGCTGTTTGAATTTCACTTTATGCTAATGCCCTTTGAAAAGGCATGAATCTATCTGTTCTCCCCCCAGCTGTGAGTAAATAGTAGGGCAGACTGTGTACCTTAGCCTTAGCTAGGTAACCAGTCTTGGAGAAGGAAAATTCTAAATTCAAATCAGTTGTACTCCACTTAACAAATTGAAATTGTGTTATATCCTGCTCATGGGGGAGGGGTTGACTGAATACATACATTTCACACTAATGATATTTGGAAAAGCATTAATCCATTTTTGTCTCCCGTCCTCCATCTATGGGCAAATAGTTGGGCAGACTGGGCTCTCTAACCTTGGTATGGCAACGGGTCTTGGAGAAAAACTGAATTCAAACCAGCTGTACTCTGCTTAATAATTGATCTTATATTGCTTTCTGCTTGAGTCAGAAAGGGTTGGTTTAAATACTCCATATAAAAGTAAGTTTCACTCATTTTCTTTAATCTTTTTTTTATTTTTAATTTAAATTTTTTATTTTTTTACTTAACTAATGCATTTAAGTGCTAGAAATTATGTATCAGCCATTGGCGATAAGTTGACTCCTTAATTGGGGGAAGGAAAGACTAAAGAAATATGGTTGACTTCAGTATAAAATAATCCTACAAGGGTTTGCATGCCATCAAATAGTTTTTTTTATGGCATGTAAACCAAATATGACCAAATAGTTTTTTTGTCATCTATTGCTGACAGATAAACTCTTCCCAATTATTAATATAGTTATTTACTAAGCTTAGCTTAGATGTGGCACAAGGCCAAAAATATGGGGCACCCAGTGAGAATCGAACTCACGAACCCAATTATTAATATAGAAACAACTTTGAACTTCAATTCAAAGACAAATACCCTTTATTCTCAAGTATCTCTCTTGTGATAATTTACCAGAATTCTTGATATCCTTATAAAGTACTCTTACTTTAATGTATAATCTTTTTAGGGAGTCCACATATGTTTCTTCATAGATATATGTGATGGATGTTGGGAAACTTTTTGGCTGTATTGGAAGCATGGAAAAATATATGATGAAGAATAAAAAACAAAATTCAAAGTGATGAATATTGTTTATTTTTAATCTTCTAAATATTAGGTTAAATAAATTTAATCTAATATTTCTGGTGGCCTCCACACTTTTGTTTTCCAACATCCATCACATATACTTATATATATATATATATATATATATATATATATATAAAAGCATCCTACTAGCTGGTATGTAGGGGATAATTCTATTTGGGATCATCAATATCTCCTGTACACCACAATGCATGCTCATGCTGATGCAAACTTATAGATTTATACAAGGATTTTTACAAATCCCTAAGACAGCTCTATGTATAATAACTAATAGATTAATTATATACAGAGCAATATTTATATATATATATATATACTAGACAATACATGACCCGTTGGGTCATCCATTCCGCTCTGGGTAGATAATTGAGATTAGGGAAAAGGGAGTTAGCAAAACGAATAAAAATTTTTTTAAAATGAATACGGCCGGATGAAACCTTAAAATCATTTTGTAAGCTTTCTAAGAAAGGGAATGTTTGACCTCATTTAAACTATGGGTTCCTGATTGTGAAATTTAACAGAAATACATTTCAAATTCTCCAGTTTCTCTCTCTCTATATATATACTCTCCACTCTCCAGAGAAACTAACATTATATAACAAGGAGGTAGTCAAGAGATACATAGAGGGAAAGAAAGTGATAGAGAGTAAAGTAAGAGATTGGTCGGTTTTTGACTTAATTGTAAATTACAACTAATTAAAACAGAATTTTTATCAAACATAATTCAATCCTAAAAGTAAGGAAAAATTTAGTATAATTTTTGTGTCGTTAAACTAAACAGTAAAAAAGTCTTTAGGAAGCAAAAGTTGATTAACTCAGCTTTAGTATAATAATAATAATAATAATAATAGTAATATATATATATATATATATATATATATATATATATATATAATTTTGGAACTTAACTGTTCCATAAAAAAAAAAAAGTAGCAAATAACTGAAACTTACTTATATTTTGATGGTGAATGTAAGTATTGCATTTCTCTTCTTTTTGTAAATTACTGCAGAAATTTTAATTGATGGGCTATTCTGTACATGCACCCATATTTTTACCTTGGGCAAAAAACTAAAAACATTAATAAAATTATATATAAACAAAACTTACGTACATTTGTTCCTCTTTCGTACCATTATAGAAAAAAAACACTGTAAGTTTCTTTTGACAGTCCTTTTTTTAAAAGTTCTTTTCTTTTTTTTCTTTTGTTTTTTTTTTTTTTTCACCTGTCCGTGTATGTTCCCCAGGTAAAAAGTGTAGACTGGTTCAAAGTCCTCCACTTTTAAATTGTTTACAGATGAATACAAAATTAGATTTTCACCAGTCTTCATTGGGGCTGTAGAATACGCTGACTTCACCTCTGCAGAGGGGTAAGATCCCCCCATACACACACAGGGATACACAATGGGGTTAGCTGTGGTTGGCAACCTGTTATGCTTAAGCAGAGAAATCTGGTGACTGAGCATGACATTCAACACTCCACTTTAGCCCTTACTTGGGCTAGACGGGCGGTCAATCAGCTGGTCATGTCAACCCCTAGCACCAATATGATTATCCTAATTGTATTGTTCTTATAGCAAAACTCCAACCCTTTTTATCATATATGTGCTAGAAGTGTGTGGTGTAATAGTTAAAGTCATGGGAAATGGACTCGTCGCCTTGAGTTGAAATCCTGGATGTGGCAATTGCATTTCACTTAGCGCTAATACCCTTGGGAAAGGTATGAATCCTACTCTCCCTCCAGCTATGGATAGATAGTAGGGCAGACTGGGCTCTTTAACCTTGGTTAGGCAGCCGGTCTAGGAGAAGGAAAACTCTGAATTCAAACCTGTTGAACTTTAAAAATTGACCTTGTGTCACTTCCTGCTCGTGCGAAGGGGTTGGTAAATATATATATATGTGCTAGAAGGCAGTGGCTGAGGGTCTGGGTATGACATTGAACTGCATTTTGTGGTGGGGTTCTGGGGAGTGTGGAGTGTCCCTTCATTGCCATTACTCCCAAGTCCACCCTGACCTGGAGTATGTATCCAACCATTCTTCCTCCAGCCATGGTTAAATACTAGGGTGGACTCGGCTCTTTAACCTTGGTAGGCAACCAGTCTAGGAGAAAGAAAACTCTTAACTGAAACCTGTTAAACTCTGTTTAAAAACTGACCTTGTGTCGCATCCTGACTGTGTGGAGGGGTCTGATGTATGGGTTAAATAGATCAAAAAATTAGTTTAAAAAATTGAATACCCAACAAAAATGAATAAAACAAAAACGTATTCAGTATAGAATAACCCAACAAGTGTTGACCTGCCGTAAAATCCAACCAACTAAATCTCCAGTCTTCGTAACCTGACCCCAAACTCTACTCAGGAAAGAATTAGTCGTACCATTGGAGAAGTTTGCAGAATTGAACTTGGGTGAGTTTTTTAAAAATAAAAACTTTGGAATCAATACACACCCACCCTGTATCACAAACTGCGCTATATTATGGGACTCTTGTAAGTGTGTGTGTGTGTGTGTGTGTGGGGGGTATAATGATGATATTTACTAATAAAACATACAGTCTGTGCACACCTACATATCAAGTTGAGACTTTTAAGGTTTAAAGTTAGTAGAAATCACAGCTTTAGAAATCAATAACGCTGTCAATGAGGATAATAACGAGTATTTTGACTTTAAAATCATCATCATCATCAAAAGTCATGTTGATAGTACGGATTCCATTGACTCTTTCTCACCATTCCTCCCTATCATCCATTGCTCTGGGTAAGTCCCTCTGTTAATTGGCGATGAATTTCAACCGGTTTAAAGAATTCTAAAACTGCACAAACTTCAGATGTGGCAGTAGTGTCAATCGGGAGCTCCATTAGAAACTACTGACAAGCCAAGACTGAGGATGGTAGCAATGTGTGTGCAGACACATGCACAATAAACACTTAAGAACGGAATTCTGGTGGTTGAGCAGTCCATGACATGCAACACTCCACTTTGGCCCTTACTTAGGCTAGACGAGCAGTCGGAAAAACTCCTTCTGATCAATCAGCTGGTCATGTCAAGTCGTAGAACCTATATTTGTAAAAATTGAGTTAAAAAAAAAAATGAATACCAATTAAGAATAAATTAAACAAAACATCTTCAGCATAAAATGGCCCAATGTGTTGACATGCCATGAAATCCAACCATCAACCTTCAAGCCATGGCTAAATGCTAGGGCAGACTGTTTCTTGGAATTTTTGAGATGAGGCTTGATAATTAGTATTATTTGGATTATTCAGACTATTGTCCTCGTCTTCATTGTTAACTATACAACGTTTCGGCAGATGTCCTAAGTCCAACAAGAAATACCTGAAGAAGGCCGGAGGGTACATCGGCCGAAACGTTGTACAGATAACAATGAAGATGAGGATAATAGTCCGAATAATCCAAATAATACTAGGGCAGGCTGGTCTCTTTAACCTTGATATGGCAACCTGTCTAGAAGAAGGAAAACTCTGAATTCAAACTTGTTTAACTTCACTTAAGAATTGACCTTGTGTCGCATCCTGCTCGTGCAGAGGAGTTGGATAAATACATAAGGTGACCATTTTTGCCTTGTTGACCAAGATGGCAGCTAAAATCTGAAATAAAAATGACGGCTTGCCCTGTGCAAGGAACTTTACGTCAGATACTAATAACAAAATGGATTAGTACAATGACCGTTTACAGCCTTTTTTTTCATGAAATAACTGGATAGCTTTAAAGATGTTTGTGCTTTGAATCAAGGTTCAAGTTTGTTTTGTACTTGAGTGTCGGCTCTGGTACGGGGTATCTGGGGGGGGGGACTGGTAGCTAAAGTATTCAAAGGGTTGAATATTTTCTAAATAATGTTTGCAGATAACACGATAGCGTCTCTTAACCCTTTATCTATCACTGCTATCCACAATAGCCATTGAATTTTCTACAAAATGGAGGGAAGTAACTAATGTAGTGAATTAAAAGTTGCCTCCCTTGAAGTAGTTTTTTTTTTTTTTTAATAAGGTAGGTTGATAATTTACAAAGATGTTTTAATACTTCTGTTTATTGTTTATGGGCGGTTCGGCATTTTGATTGTCGAGCAGTTTGGTAGATAAAGGATTAACTTCAATTATGAATTTTTTAAATATACATCTGTTGTAATTCATGTATCTGAGTTAAAAGAGAAAGTAGGAAGAAAACTCAAGTATTTTAGGTAAAGAAAGGGTTTACTAGACAAGATACAAGTGAAATGAGTAATCAATAATCGACAGGTTGCATTCTCTTGTCTGTGAAGTCTCGCTTGTTATCAGGTCAATTTTGGAGTTATGGGGAGTGTGGAGTATTCCTTCATCGCCATTACTCACAGGTCAAGACTGACCAGGAGTGATAGTATCAGTTAGGATTCCATCTATGGGTTAACTAGAAAAAAAGGAGAGTATTTTTTAAAAAATGAGTTAATACCATATAAGTTGATACTTATATAAGTGTAAATTATTTGTATTAAGAATAATTACTTTGAAGCTAGGGTCCAGGTTAGCTAAGTCGGTAGAGCGTTCGGCTAGAAACCACAAGGTTCCTAGTTCGATACCGGTCCTGGCCAACTCAGTGTATGAGTAGCACAGGGATCTGTGCAGTAAAGTAAGGAGCTGATGGTAGGTGTGGCGCTCCACCTGAGATGCCAAAAACAATCTCCTTGGTCTAGCGCTATTGGAAAGGGGATAGACTCCCTCGCTGACTGGCTGATACCGACTTTAGGCCGCCCCGACGACTTACTTACTTACTTTTACTTACTTTGAAGCTATAATTGCTTACTAAGGATTATTATTATAAGTAACTTGAAATCATATAACTGTGTGCAAATAAGTGATTATGTTGTAACTCCTGTATCCAAGTTAGTTGAGAAAGTAGGAAGAAAACATTAGTATTTTAGGTAAAGAAAGGGTTTACCTGACAAGATACAAGTGAAATGAACAATCAGTATTCGACAGGTTGCATTCACAAGTCTGACATCTTATAGAAACAGATGATTCCATTGTCCTCTTTTAGGTACTATATGACAACATTCAATCAAAAATTAAAGGAATTCAATTTTGATATAAATACGAGGGTCATTCAATAAATAAGAGGATTTTTTTTTTTTTTTTTTTTTTTTTTAAAGCAAAATAAAAATTTTTAATTTATTTATTTTTTCATTTTATAAAAAAAATTATTATTTTCCATAAATGTAAACTCTGCATTGTTTGGAATTGGTTTTTAGCAAAACTCATCTTAATCTCGCAAAAATATTTGTTTGGAAGCTATTAAAGATGGCATCAAATCAGACAGACTACTCCAGGCTTGAACAGACGTTTGTCATCAAACTTTTTAAGTTCGGTTATGAATTTTTAAAATATACATCCAACCAAAAATTGAAGGAATTCAATTTAATATATCAGTAACTGTGTCATCCATCCTTGGAATTTTTTCTTGTTTTTTTTTTTTTTAATTTTTATTTAAGTGAAATAAATATTTTAAAATTTGAATTCATTTTTACGCATTTTCTGTTTAACAATTTTTATTGTTGATGCTTGACACTGACACACATTGTAGACACGGACATGCATTGTAGACACACGACATGGACACACATTGTAGACACACACGACGACCCACATTGTAAACACATGACATGGACACAGATATTTCCAACTTTATTTTATTTGAGGGGAAAAAATTTGGTTTCAACCTGTATATTTCCTTGCTTAGGTTGTCAAGAGTTTTTTTACCATTTTCTTTTAAGGGACAGAACCGCGACACCCAGTGAGGAGCAAACTCACTACACTAGTAAATAGTGATTTACTTTGACCAGCATTGTCAGGCAAAAAGTGAAATTTAACTTAGAAAGATTGTACTATACCAATCTTCCAGCTGTGGAAGCCCTGAAAATCAGCATTCTAAATTATGGTTTTTATATGGACTAGAACGTCAACTACTGGCACTGATAGGAAATAGACAAAGGTTTATAGTTGATATTACATTACCATCATATACCTTCATCACCATTACTCCCAGGTCCACCCTGACCCAGAGTGGTAGTACATGTTAGGATCCCATCTATGGGTTAAATAGAACAAAATCAGTTTTTGAAAAAATTAGTAATGAATAAAACAAAACATTTCTCTGAATTTTTGGATGAGGCTTGATAATTTGGATTATTCGGACTATTATCCTCATCTTTATTGTTATTTGCACAACATTTCAGCCGATGTGCCTTCCGGCCTTCTTCAGGTATTTCTTGTTGAGCTCTGGAACTTTCATGTCGAATTGGGAGCCTTCACAGAACTTTGAACCTAACCTTTTATTTAATCCATGGGGGTAGATTGTTCTGATTTGGCATAAATGACGTAATGGGTTGACATGCCTTAAAATCCAACCAACCAACCAACATTACCATCAGACTAAAGTTAGTTTTCTTTTATTAATTTAAACAAAGAAAAATAAAACCTTTCAGGAAAAAGAACAGATCAAGTATTAGTATTATTTGGATTATTGACTATTGTCATCATTTTTATTGTTATCTGTACAACATTTCGACCGATGTGCCCTCTGTCCTTCTTCAGGTATTTCTTGTCGGATTTGGAAACCTTCTCGAACTCGGGAACCTTCCCTTCAAGTTCAGGAACCTTCATGTCATAATCGGGAGCCTTCACAAAACTTTAAAAAAAATCTTAAGGTTGTTTTTGATGACATCCTTAAAACATTTCTTGGGTTTGTGTCTTGGATGTTTCCCATATATATATATATATATATATATATATACACACACACACACACTATACTATACTAATCCTATTTGTAAACACTTGCGGTAAGAAAACAAAAAAAAGGCAAATAATTTGTTAGTAAAAATATACAACAAAAAATTGCCAGGGAAAATAAAGAAAAGACCAAGAGAGTCATACCAACCAAAAATAATCGATTAACACTATATCACTTGGCCAAAAGAAAAAAATATATATCACTAGGTTTGTCTAAAGCTAAAATGTAAAAAGTGCTCAATACTAAGTAGAGCAAATAGTAATATTAATCCTAATGAGTCAGATATACCAACTAATAGCTTAACTAGTTCATCACGGCAAGAATCTGACTAGATATATATATATATAATCTCACAATTTCTGGTGCTGAGAAATATAAGATATTCATGCAAAGGCTCAAATATTGAAAATATTAGGGAAGATGTTAAAGAAAAGGAACCTTGCAATTCTTAATTTAAAGAATTTAAACACTGATGTCTGTTAATCTGAGATGTTTTCAGATTCTTCAAAAGAAAAACCAAAAAACTTAAACATTCTAACTGTATGGGCTTCAAAAGAAAAGTAGGAAAAGAAAGAAAAATAGTAAGAAAAGAGAGAAAAAAGAAAGAAAAATAGTGAGAAAAGAAACGAACAAGGAAGAAAGATAAGAGAAAGAGTGAGAAAAGAAAGAAAGAATTTTTTTAAAGTGAGAAAAGAAAGAAAACAAAAAAAAGAAAGAGAAAAGAAAGATAAAAGAGTGAGAAAAGAAAGAAAGAAAGATAAAAGAAGGAAAAGAGTGAGAAAAGAAAGAAAGAAAGATAAAAGAAAGAAAAGAAAGAAAGAAAGAGAAAAGAAAGAAAGAAAGATAAAAGAAAAAAATGAGTGAGAAAAGAAAAAGAAAGATAAAAGAAAACAGAGAGAGAGAGAGAGAAAGAGTAAGAAAAGCAAGAAACAACAGTTGTAATAGATTTGATGTGTGCATCATTCACAAAGAAAGGATCAACATTTGGGTTTTATTATTCCTTTTTATTTTACATCAGGTTTTGTTTTGGTTGTTTGGTTTAATGACATTAAAGCATTAAAATCTTGTTTTCTTTTTTAATAATAATAATAATGAAATTTATTGTGTACCGTGCTCAGGTGCACCACAACTCATCAAAATCTCATGTCTAGTACATAGAATAATGTATTAGTGTCAGGAACACGAATAGCGCACAGTAGCAATATACATGCATGTGTTCGCGTGTGTGGAGGTGGGTATCAGGTATAGTGTTGGCAGACTACAGGAAGCATGGAGGCCCCAAAAACCCACAACGGATGCAGGCAGCCCATTCCCTGCCTCGGCAACTCTGAGTGTGAAAAAATGTTCCCAAAAGTCAATAGGTCGATATGTACATACCAAAAACTTTCTTTTATATATATATATAGATGTGTGTGTGTGTGTGCATAATATCATCCAATCATATCAAAGCAAAAATAAATAAGACACAAAAGAACAGTAAATGTAGGATGTGTGGAGACAGATGAGATGATCAACCATGTAATAAGCAAATGCAGCAAACTAGCACGAAAATACAAGGCTAGGCACAACTGGGTTGGAAAGGTGATCCACTGTAAATTGTGCAAGAAACTAAAATTTAAACATATAACATATACATATACCGCCCTCTGATTCTGTAGGCATGCCCATGTGTGTTAGAAACATGGAAACCAAAAAGGTGCTCAAGGTGGCTGTTGTTAAGATGATCAATGACCTTATGAGCGTTTATCAGGTCAGTTGCCAGTTTTATAAATATGATTCATTTCACAAATAAGTTTCATTAAATTCACATTGTTGGCACCTTTCCGTCCACTAAGGACGATGGCGTAGTGTCCAAAAAAAATAAATAAACAAATTAAAAATTTTTTAAAATAAAATAAAATAAATAAGTAAAATAAATCATCTGCATCTGTGCAAGTGACTCTGCAGGCTGATTCTTGAGTGACAGTCTTTGGTGCACTGAATGCACACAAACTGTGATGCTTTCTGTGGCTGCTGTCTTTTCTCCCTCTTTCTTGCTCTTTTTGCTGTCAAGGCTACTCTCCTCTCCGCGCCTTGCTTAACGTTAAGGCGCCAGGCCACTCTATTTTTTTGCATCTACCTCCGATGTGCTTGTGTCAATATAGCATATCCTCATGTCTCTCCTGCAGACATCTTTAAATCATAGGCGTGGTCTACCTACCGATCTTCATGTATATTAATGAATACTAGTAGTTCAACCTTTAATTTAAAAAACAAATTTCTTTTTTTAAAAAAAAGGGTGAAATACTAGTATTTATTAATATACATGAAGATTGGTAGGTAGACCACGCCTACGATTTAAAGATGTTTATAAAAAAAAATTAAACAAAATTTTTTTTTTTTTTTTAATTTAGAAAAAAAAAAATTTTCAATTAGGGCCACTGATTTTATTTTATTTAGGACAGTCGTTCAATAAGACAGTGATAATTGATTTACAGTTAAGTGGTGAGCCTTGTCAATTTACAAAACCATTTTAGCTATGACTGGGCATTCGTTGCTGCAGGAAAGCAATCATTTTTATTCTTCTTTCTTTTTAATTGGAATAATTACGATGAAAATTTTTTCATTATCTTTAAAAGATCCATTAAATATGTTTTTTTTTTTCTTTATCTGAAAAGAAATCTTGAAATTGTGTGGTGGGAGTGTGGTTACTTTTTAAATAAGATTTTTAAAAACCTTGCTGAGGTGGGTGTCCTTCCTGTTCTGTATTTCTTTTCAAAACTAACATTTCCATGTGGGTCATTCCTTGAGCCTCAGATGAGAGGCATATATATATATATATATATATATATATATACACAATTAATTCTGGATTGGAACTAATTGTAATCAATTTCTGTAAATAAATGATTCTTAAATAAAATTGAATTAAAAAAAAAAGATTGAAAGTTTTTCTTCTTTTTCTGTTAAAAGAAAAAGTGAAAACTTTGTTTTGATGTTTTTTTTAAAGTTATTTAAGCATTTATTCATTATTTATGCAGGGTCTGAAAAGTTCATAGGCTGACACCATATCTACTGATGATGTATTTTTTTTTGTCAATAGGATCCAAGCACTGCAACACTAATAGAAAAAGTATGCGGATCAGAAAGGGGGATTATGTTGAAAAATAAACCTCATTTGGTTACACATTCTATGAGAGTATCTTGGTTAGCCTATGAACTTTTCAGCCTACCCCATATTAACATCCAACAAGCTGGATAACATTTTTTTTACATTTGTGAAAATATTTCATCTTAGAATTATTACGATTTTAGTGGCCATCCTTTAGGCTTCAAGCAAGAGCGCTTGTCAGCGGAGATCCTTTGTGTTAAGCAGAGCACGATCCTTGGTAAAGAATCCTTTGGTTGTTCCTTGGTGCTCCTCAGTCTTGCAGGTCCTTCGTCAATGATTGCAAATTGACGTCTGTCAGTATCAGCGATTAAGTAGTTAACCAACCACGTATTCGGGCTGTTGATTGGCTGAGGTTTAATCCTGACCTCGCTTAGTCTATAAATCTAAGTGGTGTGTTGTAGCACACCTTATATATCAAAATAATTGGGCACCACGTGATGTAATGGTTAGCAAGCTGGATTGTCAGACCATTATTTGTGAGTTCGATTCTCATTAGGCGCCCCATGCTTCTGGCCTTGTGCCATATCTAAGCAAAGCTTAGTAAATAACTATATATCAAAATAATCCAACAAGAATTTTAAATGATTTAAGCCTATTGCAGTAGTATCATCTGTAGTTCTTCTAGTTTTACCTGCTAAAGAACATTAACTCCATGTGTTGTTTTTTGTTGTTTTTTTCTGATATAAGGTGTGTGCCAGATGGCTACTTACTTATAGACTCACCGATAACCAACCTAAATCACTGGTAGTGCTCAAATATTATTATTTATACATACCTAAGCATTACTACTTGATCTTCTTGACCATAGGATTCTATATCACAGACTGGATGTGTGTCGCCAAATCACAAAAACCAGATGTGTGTGGTCGAGTATTCACACTTTGCAATATAGACTTTAGAACAGGTCAGTTTTCTCCTCACTCTGTTTGTTTTATTGATTTTAACAGCATATCAACCCGTCAGGGGTTATTTCATGCCTAACGGTTAGGAAGTGATACATATTGTGTATTTATATTTATATGTTTTAGTAATTGGTTTTAACAATGTGTTAGCATTATTGTAGATTATTTTGTATGGTATGATTTGTTTTATGTCTATATTCTATGGTATAATTTTATTTCTCTCAAAAAAGAGAGAATATCCTCCATGTTGACATTTTCAAACAGATCTTTCATATTGTTTGCTTTAAAATAACGGTTTCTGATGTGAGCAAAAAACCTGCATTCCATGAATAAGTGTTTAACTGCCAAAGGTGTTTGACAAGTTCCACATTGTGTTGTTGTTCTTGTTTGAGTATCTAGGAGTGCGTTAGTCTTGTATGACCAATGCATAATCGGACACAATGAGTTGTTCCTTTCTAGACTTCCTTAAAGATGGTCTACAGCCTCCCAAAGTGGGTTTGATTAGGAAGAGTTTATTGTGGATGTTGTTATTCCAGTGTTGTTGCTGACTGCTAACTCCTTCAAAAGCTGTTACATTCCTGGCAACCCACTAGTTTACTACTCAAGTCTCAAATTCCCACTGCTCTGTACTTGGCTTACAGTGTCATACATATATGCTATGCCTATATGAATACATACTCATATAGACAAGAGTGTACCTACATGCATAGCTAATTTCCACCTTTAGTTGGCTAAATTCCTAGCAAATAAGACAATTAGAGTAACCTCCCTTGACTTTCACTTTGAACTAAGTCGGTAGCGATTTTGAAAGTCTCCGTGTGAAAAAAACAAATCTTAGAAACTTTTTCGAAAACAATACAACTGCATGCTTTAACACAAAAATATCATAAAATATGTTCTTAATAACAATTAAGTTCATTTCAGATAATGCGCACGCACAATCTTATGCTAGGAATTTTAACAACTAAAAGGTGAAAATTACCCATGCATATGCATTATTACACATAAATATGTGCACCCAGGGACAGAAAAACCGGGTCACTTTTTTTTTTATTAACCATTTTTTTAATAACCATTACACCACGCATAGGTTTTGGTGATAAGCCAAGATTTTGAAGATTTTCTTGACAGGCTGGCTGACTGGATTATCCTTCTTTAGAAGATTAGCAGAACAATCTTCTTAATCTTTGATCCTTGTTATCATCATCATCATCATCATCAAGTTGTGCTGATAGCATAGATTCCCTTGACACTATTGCCATCTGTCAATCAGCTATTGGGTTATTTCCTATAAGTCCAACATAAACAAAGGGGAACCACTCTTGTTATTTTTCACCTTTAGTTGTCAAAATTCCTAGCAAATAAGGCAATTAGAGTAACCTACCTTGACTTTCACTTTGAACAAGCCGGTAGCTATTTTGAAAGTCTCCATGTGAAATAAACAAATCTTAGAAACTTTTTCGAAAACAATACAACTGCATGCTTTAACACAAAAATATCATAAAATGTGTTTTTAATAACAATTAAGTTCATTTCAGATAATGCGCACACACAATTTATGCTAGGAATTTTAACAACTAAAAGGTGAAAATTACCCCACTCTTGACTGATAAATTATTTATTTTCCTATTAAACTAACCCTAACCATGTCTTCTTTTTTCCTAGTAGATCAATAAATAATAAATAAATAATTTATCAGTCAAGAGTGGTTCCCCTTTGTTTATGTTGACTTATAGGAAATAACCAGCTATTGCTCTTGGCAGGTCCACTACACAGCATCCAGTGTCCACACCGAGCTGCCAACACTAGTGTGTCCATGTCATCTTTTGAGATGGGAGGTAAGTGGCTATATAACTGCTGTTTTGTGGGGTGTTGCTTCCAGGATTGGTCCAAGACAGCACACAGCATCCTTGAGTAGTTCCAATCTAGATTTTTCTCCAAGCATAAATGGTGCAACCAAACAGTAGTACTGACATGGTGATATTTTAACGATTTCTCAATATCAAAAAGAGAGTGAAGCAACTTTGCATAACAAATATATTTATTCATTTGAAAAAATAAATAAATAAATAAATAAAAATAAAAAACGACACCCCAAAAACTCAAGTTTTTTTTTGTTTTCATCTGCTTGAAAAATCATACACCTTAAAAAAAAACAAAAGTGGAAAATTGAATACTGATTTGGTATTGAAACAAAAAAAAAAAAAAAAAATTAAAGAAAGCTGTGTGCAAAATCCTCCTGTCTAAGAGGTTTATTCCTTTCAATAAAACCTTTTTCAAAAGAACATTACCCCCTTTTTAACTTTCAAATTTAAAAAACAAAAAAATTAAATTTAGATGAGAGAGAGAGAGAGAGAGAGAGAGAGAGAGAGAGACGAGAGAGAGAGAAGAGAGAGAAGAAGGATTTTGCCAAAAAGAAACATTTACAAGAATTCTAATTTTGCAAAATATTTTTTGCCGATTAAAAGAATGAAGGAGAGGATTTTTGAAATTCCGTTTAAAATAAAGATTTTTTACTTTTTTTTTATTAAAAAAAATCCACAACCAATCTGATTTCCTTTTTTTAAGCTCATAGGAAATTTAAATAAATCTTCCTTTAAGATACTCAAATGTTACGTGTTTGTAAAAATGTCCTGGCTCACTCCCACCCATTATTTTGTGTGTGCACGCGTATGTGTGTGTGTGTTTTTGAACAAGTGGTCAATGTAACAACTCCAAGAAAAATCGGTAATCTGAACATTAGCTACATAAATGGGAGTAACCTCCCCTTGTTTGTTTCAATTAAGTTCATTTCAAATAATACGCAAGCACAATTAAGAACACATTTTATGATATTTTCGTGTTAAAACATGCAATTGTATTGATTCAAACAAATTCGTATTTTCAGTGTAGATTTACGGTGAAATGAAAATGGCCGACTAAAACATACGGCTTCCTCAAAGTGAAAGAAACAAGGGGAGGTTACTCTCATTTATATAGCTGATGTTCAGATTACCAGAAAATCGCCACACCCATATTAAGGCTGTTTTTTTTTTGTTTTTGTTTTTTTAAATGCTTTAAATTTATATTTAACAGATCATTACCAGGTGTAAAACCCAGCCTCATATAACAAGTATATTCAGTTGGATACGACTGCAAGGATTACCTCAAACTAAAATCTTCTGCATTTACTGTATAATCCAAGTTGGGCATTGGATGGATTTCAGGTGTTTTCGGATTGCAACTTGTGTGTCATCATACATCCAACCTTCATTATCATTATCATTCACTGATGTACTCAGACTAATATCCTTATCTTGGTTGTTATTATTATAGTCACTTTCAAGTGGTTATAACACTGCAGTTCTTCTTCAGGTATTTGTTGTACTCCGTAACATTCAGTAAACCTTAAATAGAATCCTTCACTTGGTCCAGGGTAGATATTTCTTTTTCTCTCAATTTTTTAAATGAGGTTTGATAATTTGTATTATTCAGACTATTGTCTTCATTGTCATCTATACAACATTTCAGCCAAAGGGTCAAGAGTTTGACAAGAAACAGCTGAAGAAAGCTGGAATGCATATCAGCCAAAACAATGTTTATATAACAATGAAGATGAGGGCAACAGTCAGAAAAATTCTAAATAATACAAATTATCAAGCCTCATCTAAAAAATTCAGAGAAACAATACAGACATACAGAATATATATATATATATATATGGGAGTACAATGAGGAAATTAATCCGACAGTATGTGGAGAAAATTTAAAAACAAAAACAAACACAGGATGTCATGAACGATGGAAACTCTTTATGTCACACATTCAATATACACTGAACATCTTTTACTCATACAAATTTTCAATGTCCTGAAGAAGGTTTTATTTTTTTAAAAACCCCGAAATACTTCAGTATTGACATAAAGAGTTTCCATCGTTCATGACATCCTGTGTTTGTTTTCTTTAAAAATTTTCTCCACATATATATATCTCTCTCTCTATATATATATGATGACAATAGTCCAAACAATCAATATAATACAAAATAGATATTTCTGTTCCACTGTCTGTACTTGATAGCTAAAAGTTGATAACTGAAGAAATTTTGGACCAAGACAAATTGATTGAGAGGAACCAGTATTAGGAATTTAACACAGTAGAAGGGAACCAGAACATGAGTGACATTTAGTTGAAGGGACAGAAGAGCTTATAGTGTTACACATATTACTAGGTTGTAAAAACAACACACAGCAAGGGCTGGCCAAACCACCACACACAGCAAGGGCTGGCCAAACCACCACACACGCAAGGCTGGCCAAACCACCACACACAGCAAGGGCTGGCCAAACCACCACACACAGCAAGGGCTGGCCAAACCACCACATACAGCAAGGGCTGGCCAAACCACCACACACAGCAAGGGCTGGCCAAACCACCACACACAACTCTCTGACCTTTAATATTATTGTGGAAACATGCTGGTTGGCCCTTTAAGACCTCTTATTGAATCTACAAGTTTATTGTCATTCCTACCAGTGTTTTGACTGGAAATTCCCATATTGAGGATACTCAAGTACAAAGTCATATGCTGCAAACAAAGGAATCCTACATGATGTGGTAAAATTCTGAAACCAGTTCCCTCCAACCAAATCCATAATCTCAAGGAAATTTACGAGATTAATAAGAACTACTTAATCCCATGGATTAAAAGGACTTACTGAGCACGACAGACAACCAAGGAAGGCCGCTGAGCACGACGACTGAAATGCTATAACTTACAATAAAAACCAACAGGAGTGTATCAATGTATAATCATCAGTTTGTTGTTGTTGTCTTCAATTTCTTTTATGATGACCCTCCTCCACCAAGTGCCTGCCACAATTCACCCGAAGAAAATCTACGTATTTTCTAGATGTCTACCCTTATTCAAGTACTATAAAAGCCAGTGCCAAATTCATGGCCACCAAAAATTAAATTCTGAGTTTTCTTTTGAGGTAGAATTGATTCATACAAAATATCACCAGTGGGGTGCAAGTGAAATTAGTGGCAATGGTAGCTCTATCTAGCTAATATCTTATCTTTTTTTTCCCAAGATCGGATCATATCTTGGACCGGTGCATACCGTGCGTTTACTGTTGAAATGTTTTTTTTGTAAGTCAGGTTAATCTATAATTACTATACAGAGAGCTTTTTGTGCTCTTTTCATGTTAGATCGGAATGATGATGTTCCAGATAGAATTTCCAACTGTATGGATTTTTTTTCCATCTAGAATAGTGGTCATTCTGATTTAACATGAAATGAGTATGAATAGGTTTCTGTGTATTAATTACAGATTCACCAGTCTTAAAAATAAAAAAAATGTTTCAACAGCAAATGCACAATGTGCACCAGTCCAACCGAGGAAGGTTGCTGAGCACAACAACTGAAATGTTGTGACTTACAATAAAAACCAACAGGTGTATATCAATGTATAATCAAAAGTTTGTTGATGATCACAACTGAAAAAAAAAAAAAAAAAAGAAAGAAAGAAGCAAGACATGAGCTAGATGGAGCTACCATTATCACTTGCCTAAATTCCCTTGCACACCACATAGGTGACAGTTTAAAATGAGGCAGATTTTTCTGCAGCACCCTGTATTAGTGAGGTAAGATTCTTTATTACTTTGTCAATGTTTTGTCGAAAGAATGCGGCACAGCTTTTGAAGAAAATGAAAATAAAAGATTTTACAATCTCCAGGAGATTCTGAATCTGTAATTTTATTTCGACCAGCAGCTGAGATTTCTACTTTCCAAAAATAATTTAAAAAAATCAGCCAAGCTTTTGTTTAAACCTTATCTTTCCGATGCAAGTACCATTGGGGAATAAAAGAAAACTTTTCTCTTTCCCCCAATTCATTCCCGAGAGAAAAGTGTAAAGAAAAAAAAAAAGTTCTCATCTGTATGTTCAAATTCTTGTTAAAAAAAAAAAAAAAAAAAAAAAAAAAAAAGAAAAGAGAGAGCAGGGGGGGGGGGTGGATGTGCTGGAAATATTTGCACATACTGAAGACACCAAAATTAAAGAAGACAGAGAAAAATCCCGGATCTTGGATGGAGTGAAAAGTCATTTGATATGTTTTGTCTGTTTTTTAAAAATCTTTTTTTTGTTTTTTATTATTATTGTAAACAGAATAAGTCCTTTAACATTTTGTCGTGTGGTGTGGTGTGGTGTGTGTATGGAATGGCTAAATCAAAAAAAAAAACCAGCTATTAGTCTGTGGTGCGTTAAGAATCTAACTGTTGCTGCTACCACAGGATTGTAGTTCTATAAGTCAACGCTGAACAAAGGAAAAGGTTTCTGAAAGAATGGTGTTAACCACAAAATCATGACCCTCATCCACTGGACATTTTGTCATATAATTTTAAAGGATAATGTTCCTTGTATTGGTTAACATGATTTATCATCTGTTCTTTTTGATTTTGAATATGTTCGGGAATCTCATCATAGACATCATCAAACATTGTGGCAGGATCACATTTCTTACGAATTTCAGCTTTTGAGAAAGCTTCCATCACCTACAAAAAACAAATAAAAGATTTCATCAATATCAATGAATATCGACTTAGCTGAGTCTTAGGGGTGGGGCTAAAGGTTGAAATAACAGAATTGGGGGGGAGGGGAAAAAGTTATATATATATATATATATATATACATACATACATACACACACACAATATAATATAATGGAAAATGAATGAGAAAAGTATTAGCATATGAATGTGCTCAATGCTAAAATCACAGAGCAGGTTTAAAATCAAAGGTTAAATATTATGGATATAATATCTCTCGTAATTACAGTTTCATGCATACTTGCAATCATCAGACGATTGAAATGTTAATTTAAAAAAAAACATGATTATATATATATATATATATATATATATATATATATATATATAAATATAAATAAATAACCTTTAATAAGCCAACCACAGCAATTTTTGTCTTCAACTTCAATCAATTTCATATAAAAATTTTTTTTATTTAATAAGAGAAAATTAACTAATTTATCATTGCGATAGTGTTAAAAATATAATTTAATTTTTTTTTTTTTAGATGAAGCTTTGTCAAACATTGTTAATTAATTGCAGAACTACCTGACATTGCCTGGGATTTAAAAAGGATAATATATATATATATATATATATATAGATAGAGAGAGATATAGATAGAGAGATGACGACTTGTATTATCCTTCATTTCCTAATTTTGGTTGCTTTTTATTGTAACTTGGTTGGTTGGTTGGATTTTATGGCATGTCAGCCCATTGGCTCATTTTATGCTGAAAAGGTTTTGTTTTATTCATTCTTGATAGGAACTCAATTTTTAAAAAACATTTTTAAAACTAATTTTGTTCTATTTGACCCATAGATAGGGACCCTAACAGGTACTACCACTCCAGGTCAGAGTGGACCTGGGAGTAATGGTGATGAAGGGGTACTCCACATTCCCCAGAGCTCCAGAACTGGAACTTCATCAGATAGAGTTTAATATAACCAGTACCACCTTCTCACATATATATGATAAAAAGGGTTGGGGCTTGCACTAAGGGCAATAGGATTGGAACAATCATATAGATGCTAGGGTTTGACCTGACCAGCCGATTGACTGGGGGGGTGCCTCTCCTACTACCCATCTAACCTAAGTTGAGTGTTGCATGCCACGGACAACTCAGCCACCAGGATTCTGTCTTTAAGCATCACGGGTTGCCATCCAGAGCCAATAAGTGGCCCCATTGGAGGGAGGGGTCTTGCCCCTCTGCAGAGGTGCAGTGTGTATTCTAAAGCCCCAGTCGACAGCGCTTTGCAACTCAGGTCGTCACTTGTATAGCAGTGAAGTTTGGTTTGGTTTGGTTTGATTTGTTTTACAGCATATCAACCTCAGGGGTCATTTAATGCCAACAAAGTTTTGAAATAAATTTCAAATATGTGCTGGGCCCATAACCTGTTAAGTATCTAGCCGCCATCCTTGGCCAGTTGTAAAGAACTTAAAGTAAATAAGTCCTGAGTTATAGAATCCTTTGGTAAGTGAATAAGTCCTATGATATAATCCTATGTTCCGTTGTCCACGAAGGCTCGAAGCAATGTGTTTAGGTATAACTAGAACAGCCAGTATAAGTAACAATATCAGCAGCAGAGCACTGCCAGTGATTGGACAAGAAGTTGGTCACATGGTTGTCAGCGAGTCTATAAGTACAAGTGGGTATTTGTCACACGCCTTATATTCAAAAAAACGCCAACAATTCTTAAATGTATACTCAATTTTTTTATAAACACATTTTTCTATTTAACCCATAAATTGGACCTAACAGGCACTACCACTCCGGGTCATAGTGGACCTAGGAGAAATGGTGATGAAGGGGTACTCCACATTCCCCAGACCTCCAGAACTGGAACCTCACCATCAGATAGTGTTTAATGTCATGAAGACCCTCAGCCACAGCCTTATAACACCCATATAGTAGTGAGGAACTGTGTGCATTGAAACAAAGCAATTACAAAATGTTTTTGTTCTTTAAATGACACAGGCGCAACTGATAAGAACAAGAAGATAGAATTACCCGTTTCCTTGTCAGTTGTTTCCAAGCTTTCTCTTTCTCCTCATTCCACAACCCTTTTGTTGACAAATTGTGACGTAGTCGAGTGATGGGATGATCTTCCTTATCCCAGTAATTGACTTCATCCACAGATCGATAGGCTGAACTGTCATCTGATGTACTGTGGTGACCAATTCTGAAAAAAGAGAAAAAAAAAGTTATCAAGGAATAAATAAACATCTGACACATCAGCATCTATATGGGTCACAAGAGATATAATGTTTAGCCTCTCTCAAACAAATGATTTATTTTAACAGCACTAGCAAGAATGTGCCCTCCAGGCCTAAGTATTTAAGTTTTAAAGTAAAGAAATATATTAGAGTCTAACAAAATTAAATAAGAGCATATCGAAAAAAAGAATTACACTTATTCTAATTAGATTTTAATTGGTTCTAATATAAAATCATTCATAGGATTAATTTTAATATGTTAGATAATAAAACAATGTTAGAGATCAATAACACCAAGTAATTATTTGTTAAAAACCAGTATGCAAATTAACCACACCATATATTATGTAAACCTTTATTTCTTAGTGGTATAAGACACATTGCAGGATTTTAAATGCACTAATAATATGGGCTGTTTTGAGGCAAATCTAACTTAAGTTTTCATAGAGACATTGTTAAAAATAAGATTTATTCTATGTATTAATGATTTTAATTATAAATTAAATACTCATTGATAAACGTACGCAATTCCTAAAGGTATTGTGATGTAAGCAGTGACCTAGTTTTGGATACAGACAACAGAAACTAAATGTCCATTATAATAAGATGTAAACTTATCTAAGGTTATTTTATGCCAAAAGGTAAGGAAATCGTGTTCATTCTATATTTGCATTTATATTTTATATCTAGTTGTTTCAAAGATTTCACACAGTTATATATCAAGTATGGTAATCTGAACATTAGCTACGTTTATTTTACTTTGAGGAAGCCATATGTTTTGGTTGGCCATTTTCATTTCACCGTAAATCTACACTGAAATACAAATTTGTTCGAATCAATACAACTGCATGTTCTAACATGAAAATATCATAAAATGTGTTCTTAATTGTGCTTGTCCATTATTTGAAATGAACTTAATTGTTATTAAGAACACATTTCATGATATTTTTGTGTTAAAACATGCAATTGTATTGATTACGGTGAAATGAAAATGGCCGACCAAAACATATGGCTTCCTCAAAGTGAAATAAACAAAGGGAGATTACTCTCATTTATGTGGCTAATGTTCAGATTACCTCAAGTATTCCTATGTATAATTTAATTTTTCGGATTGTTCTCTTTATTGTTATATACTCAACATTTCAGCTAATGTGCCCCTCCGGCCTTCTTCAGGTATTTCTTGTTGTAATTGGGAGCCTTCACTAACTCATTGGGGTAGATTGCTCTTATTCCATTAACTATTACCAGGTACAAATGTTAAGGCGTGTTAAGTATTCTGTTATTATTGCCCGTTGTCAGGATTGAACCCGCAAACTCCAGATGATCATCATTTAGAACTGTATTGACTCAACCCTTATATCTGTTGCGCCATGTGTCCAACTGGAAAATTCGGAGTGACTTTTTGAAACTTATAAACCTAATGTTCTTTTTAGCTAGAATTTTTACTTTTATATTTATGTACGATTTTTTTTACTCTTACTCATATTGCGATTTTTAAAAAAAAATCTAATCTGGCCTTTTTAATTACTGGTTCCTATATTGTATTCCTCTCTATACTTGATCTACTTCAGAGGTCACAATAACTTATGTGCTGATTCTTTGAGATTTCTTCTCCAATGTTCTTCCCTTTCTTAATTTAATCCCATAAGGGAAGATGGTTTCCTTTTTCAACAAGAAACATCTGAAGAAAGCTGGAGGGCATGTCAGCCAAAACATTGTGTATATAACAGAGTGGACCTGGAAGCAACGGTGATGAAGGGGTACTCCACATTCCCCAAACCTCCAGAACTGGAACTTCACCCTCAGATAGAGTTTAATGTCATTCCAAGGACATGAAGACCTCAGCCACCACCATCTAGCACCCATGTGATAAAAAGGGTTGGGCTTGCCATAAGGGCAATAACGACATTGTTAGCAGACTTATCAACATGTAAAGGCCTTACCAATGTCAGAGCTTCATTTGGGAGTAGAGGGTAAAGAGAGAGAGAGAGAGACAACACTAGTAGGAGACTTATCGATGTGTAAGGGTATTCTGTATTGTTAGACTACGTAACTTAACAGATAGATTAACCAAGAAGGTCTAAGAAAACAGTAAACGTTTAAATAAGGCAACGATAAAGGAAAAACTGAAGACAATGGAATAAACAAGAATGATAAATATATATGTTGATGAACACAAACGAACAAGTTTACAAAATAATACAAAGGGAAAAAGTTTGAAGTTCTTAAAAGGGATGCAGTGTTCACACGACTTGTGCGCGTGTACAGCCACTTGTCTGACCCAATTATACGAGTCACAGAAACAAGTCATTTACCGAAATAATTTGCAGAAAAAGGGGTCACAATCTGCATGAGAATAGGTAGGTATTTGTGTATATATGGCATGTACATGTGTTAATATAGATGTGGATAAGAGTGTGTTTGTAAAAGAAAATATGGATGTGAATGGTAGTGGCAAAACAAAAGGACTTACCAATATCATAACTACAATAATACAGACCTCATTTCGTTGAAGCAGATAATTGAATAATTCAATAGAAATTTTGATTTTTGTGGGGGGCTGGGGAAGAAAAAGAGAGTCGACTAACATTGGTTGCAGACTTACCGATATGTCATAGCTTCAATAAGAACAGGCCTCATCTCATTAAGGCAGATATTTCTGGCAGCTTTTGTGGCATTATAGACAGCAAACACATCGTTGCCATCAACACGAATTGTACTCATGCCATAACCAGGTCCTCGAGCAGCTGCAATGACAATAATAAAATAAGACATGTTTATATTCAGAAATTTATTCTATTTATCAGACATAAACTAACATTTTTACAATGGTTAACAAAAAAAAAAAAAAATTCGGAAATTCATTCTATTTATCAGACATAAACTAACATTTTTACAATGGTTAACAAAAAAAAAAAAAATTCGGAAATTCATTCTATTTATCAGACATAAACTAACATTTTACAATGGTTAACAAAAAAAAAAAAAAAATTTGGGGGGTGTTTTAATCTAGTCTTGTAAGTTGCAAGATAGTGGTAATGAATGGAATTTATGATAGAAAAAAATCAACCTATTCTTCCTCTCGTTTACTGAAAAGCGACACTGAGCAAGCAAGAAATAAACAACCACTTATGCTTATCTGCAACCCACTATTCTTTCGCATGTTTTTTTTTTGAACCCTCTACTTATTTTGAATATTGCTTGTGTCTTATTAGCTGCTCAGCCTAGCACAATACTACGTAAGCCTTTTATGGTGCTGTGACTATGCTACAGCAGCACAGATATCCATGACTCTCTCTCTCTCACTACTCTATCAGTCATTGCCCCCTTGGTAGTTCTCCAGGCAGCATCCAGAATCCGCACAGAGCTGATTGAGGTAAGTTTTGCTGGTCGGCCTACACTGGTGTGTCCACGTGTAAGTGTCCACAGGAGAACATCACTTATGAGTTCATCCTTGCTTTTCCAACAGTGTGCAGCATTTTTTATCTTACTTGGATGGTTTGTTTGATAGAGGGAAAGTAGCCCACCTGATGATGAACCATGTCTCATGTGGCCCACTTTTCAAAAAAAAAAAAAAAAAGGTTGCTAATGCAAAGATGCCGATAGGTATGCTTTCTGATTCCCTAATATATAAAAATCTAGACAGACAGTAAAATCGTGTCCATGTATCCTAGCAACGCACCTAGGGATGCAATTTTTCCATAAAAAATCCCGATACATTGCACACAACAAACCCACAACAGTTCAGGGATATGAGTTCTCGATTACTTGGCAGAAAGTAGCTTTGTGTTTTTTTGTTGTTTTTTTAAATTTTTTTAAAAGAAATTTCCACTGCCAAGATCACAAGAGAATTTCTGGCCTTGTGCCTAACTGAGGTATTGCTCGAATCTGCTGTAAATACTCCTATTGTTTTCCTTCCTCCACCATTTCAAGCTAACTGTAAATACATGTCAATATTTTCTTAGAAACGAATTACACAGAATGGGGTACAAGGTAGCGGTTGTTCTAATCAGTAATTGCGTACTGATAAGAACGAAATAAAGGTTTATGCCCCTTGTTTCGTACCTGTGACTTGGGGGTCACAGGGAGTCGAATAAAAGTTAACCTATCAAAACATGTTCTGGTCTTGTCTGCTCTTAGCTCATAATTAGCATTGTCCTGTTACTAACCTAACCTTCGGTAGAAGTATACTCGTGCATGAAACAGCAGTTAGATGGCTCTAGTTGTTTCAGAAAAAAAACAAACCTTCCCTGCCCCTTTTCTCAGTTCACGAATAAAAACTACAATTTATTAAGAAACTTTAACTGAGATGCATCATATTGCTCGGGACTCATTGAAATGAAATCCATGCCTCACAGGATTAAAAAGCTATCAGCATCACTGTATAATTTAAAGCCTTTCCAGGAATAACCCTAACAATGCCAGAAATTTGGTTGAAATTGGGCCCAAAATGTCAAAGCCTACAATGTACAGGCAGACAGATATTTGGATTATTCAGACTATTGTCCTCATCTTTATTGTTATCTGTACAACGTTTCAGATGATGTACCCTCCGGCCTTCTTCAGGTATTTCTTGTCAGACTTGGGAACCTTCTCCTAAGAAGGCTGGATGGCACATTGTCCAAAATGTTGTACAGATAACAATAAAGATAAGGACAACAAGTTTGAATAATCCAAATTATCAACCCTCATCTAAAAAATTCAGAGAAATAGATATTTGTTGAATTGTTACATATTAATTGGATCCCTATTACTTTTTAAGGTAAGGCGATCAGTACAGCTGAAGAGTGAGTGAAAACCTCACTACCTTATAGAATTGTGAGATATAAGGTGAGTAAGTCAGTTGCAGTAGTCAGTTAGAGTTAGTTAGTTGCAGAGTTAGAAGCTAGCAAGATGTGACTCAAGACATCAACGAAGTATTACTAAAGCTAATGACACAAGGCTTCTGATAAGAAATGGTTAATAGAAGATAGAAGATAGAAGATATATAGACCAGAGTATAAGAAGAATACAACGTATAGATATTTAGTGCCGTCATACGTAAGGTAATTACGTTTATAATAAGGTAACTAAGAAAAACTTATAGTAAGCAATTATAGTTTCAAACTAACTATTCTTAATACAAATAATTTATGCAAGTGATCTATTTGACCTATACTTGGGAGTGATAGAAATGAAGGGGTACTCCACACTTGTATAACAATTTCTAATGGTAACTAACAAAAACATAGATGTCATTATGTAAGGGTTCAAATATTGAAGGTAACAGTGAATGTATTAATAAATTTGATCTTATTTATCAAAAATATAGCATAAATAGTTTTATACAGTAATTTCTAAAGGTAACTAAAAAAATATAGATATCATTATCTAAGGGTTTAAATATCGAAGGTAGCAGTGAATATGTTAATAAATTTGATCTTATTTATCAAAAATAAAGCATAAATAGTTTTATACAGTAATTTCTAAAGGTAACTAAAAAAATATAGATATCATTATGTAAGGTTTTTAAATATCGAAGGTAGCAGTGAATATGTTAATAAATTTTATTTTATTTATCAAAATAAAGCATAAATAGTTTCATATATCAATTTCTAATGTTAACTAACAAAGAATGTCCTCTTACCAATGCCATCTCCTCGGTACTGGTCTTTGGTTGGGGTTGAAATAGCATAACCATTGTTTCGACTGAAAAAAAAAGACATTTTTTTTTAAAGTACAAGATTAAAAAAGATGGCAAAAGTAAATTATGCAGTAAATAGCTTGCAAGTCATGGGAAAACCTTAAGAGGGTTTGGTTTATATGTTTAATGGCATCTCAACATGCAACTCGAGTATCAGAATTAACAGAGAAATAATAGAAAGAAATGACGAGTATTAATGATAGGGAAAAAGGTTTACTAAGCAAATATACAAGGTGAATAGAGTAACTAGCAATTGCTAGGTTGAATCAACAAGTCCTGTGAGATCTCAATTCTGAGGCGTCATCAGACATTATTAATAGGGAAAACAGACGATTCCATTCTCATTATTTAGGTACAATATGATAACTCATGGGTTATTTAAATGCTGAAATTGGACTCATTCCCAAATGTTTATTATATTTTCCATGTTTCATTGGATTTTTTTTTTTTTTTTTTCATAAATTACAGTTTTGTCTATAAACATTTGTTTACACAAAGTTATATATCACATATTCCTATTTAATGCTAATAATTTATGTAAATGAATGATATGGTCTAAAGCAGGGTTTTTTAAATTATGGGTCTCAACTCTGTAGGTTGCAAAATAAAAAATCCGTGAACAGTGTTTGTTTTTTGGTTTATTCATTTTCATATCATTACACTAAGGTCACAATTCAAATTGTTGTTCTGACTGTGGGTTGCAGTACAAAAAAAAAAAAAAAAAAAAAAAAAAAGTTTGAAAAACATTGGTCTAAAGTAACTATTCCTATTTAATTTAAAGTCAGCAGAGTGGACTGTTGTTGGTATCAGCCAAAACAGCGAGGGAGTCTAGCCCCTTTTTGCTAGCACTAAACCAGGGAGATTGTTTTGTTGAGATGTAGCGCCACACCTACCATCAGCTCCCAGATGCTTTACCACACAGATCAGATTACCCAGATGTGCTACCAGGCGATGTTGGTGAGGGCGGGTATCAAAGTCAGAACCTTGAGAATCCGACGCGGATTCTCTATTGACTGAGCTAAACCAGCCTTTATTTAATAATAATAATAATAAACTTACCAAAAAAATATCACAGGACATTCCAAAGTAGCAGCAAAGTTGAAAGCCGCATGAGCATCTCCTTCTGAGGCAGCTCCTCTCCAAAATAACAGATCACACATTTTCCATTTTGGGCTCGTTTATAGGCATAGGCAGCACCAGCAGCTAGAAAAGAAAAAAAAATTAATATTTCCTCTTTCCAGTTATTAAACATGTCATTATGTAAGGTTTTAGATATCCAAGATAACAGTGTTAATAAATTTAATTCTATTTATCAAAATAAAGCATAGTTTTATATAGTAATTTCTAAAGGTAACTAAAAAAAAAAAAAAAAAACACAGATGTCATTATATAAAGGTTCAAATATCCAAGGTAACAGTGAATGTGTTTATAAATACCATATGTTCTAAACAATTTTATACCATAGTGTGCTGGACTGCGACATCATAGTAAGTGAGTTCGAGCTCTAGTAACACTAATATTCTTGGGAATGGTATGAAACTTCATGCCTCCAAGCTATGAGTTAAATAGTATCACTACTGTTCTCCCACAAAGGTTGATATGCTATTAAACAAAGAAACCAAACCAAATAAAATTAAACAATACAAATTATCAAGCCTCATCTCAAAAATTGAGACTAACAAATTAAACAATTGAATAAGTTTCATTACTTTTAGAGGTCGGTCTGGAGTTTTAAAATCAGTTGTCTGCTAACTAATCCTGAGTAATCCAATTCCCAGAGCTCAAGAACTGGAGTCTCACCACCAGATGTAGTATCTTCTTTTTTTTTTTTAAACAAATAGTTTGGACCATATGACCTTTAGGCATCCCTTTTGCGATCTCGATTCATAAGGACATTTTTTCATTTACACCGTCAAAATCCAGTTGTTGGTTAGGGTTAGTTTTATAATTAAAAAAAAAAAAAACTAAAAATCGTCTGTTAACAAACAACCGGATTTTGACAGTTAAATGGAAAAAATGTCCTTATGAATCGAGATCGCAAAAGGGGTGCCTAAGGTCATATGGTCCAATAGTTTTATGTAGCAATTTCTAATGTTAACTAAAAAGAAACATGTCATTATGTAAGGTTTTAGATATCCAAGATAACAGTGTTAATAAATTTAATTCTATTTATCAAAATAAAGCATAGTTTTATATAGTAATTTCTAAAGGTAACTAAAAAAAACACAGATGTCATTATATAAAGGTTCAAATATCCAAAGTAACAGTGAATGTGTTTATAAATTTTATTTTATCTATCAGAAATAAAGTATAAGTATAGCAATTTCTAATGGTAACTTTCATGTATTCTTCTCCAGTACTAATGATTTTCCAACAGATCTATTTGACCCAGAAGTGGGTCCATAACAGGTACTAACACTCCATGTCAGAGGAATTTGGGAGTAATGACAATGAAGGGGTGCTTCACACTTCCCAGAGCTCTAGAAATGGAGCCTTACCATCAGATGAAATTTAATATCTATTAAATAATTTGTTTGCACACAGTTACATGGTTTCATGTAACTCATAATAATAATAATAATAATTTTGTAAACAATTAGTTTCTGTTAGGGAGAGTTATCTCCCCCTAACGATTCGAACTCTCTGAAGAGGAGGGGGGAAAAAGACTGCAGAGTAGATCAGAACAAGTAGGTGACACACGTGTATCCTATCATCAGCCAAACTATAATCAAAAACAATCCACTGTATTCCCTGTCAGTGAAAAATAAATAGAACAAATATTGTTATTGTTAACATATTCTGTTTTATATGATTTCTGTATATCCTACATCTCACGATACAACAGTTTCAAAGTAACTATTCTTAATACAAATAATTTACAGTTATATGGTATCAAGTATTCCTATCTTAGGGCCAGGTTAGCTCAGTCTATAGAGCGTTCGGCTAGAAACCACAAGGTTCCTAGTTCGATACTGGCCCTCGCCAACTCAGCGTATTGAGTAGCACAGGGATCTGTGCAGTAAAGTAAGGAGCTGATAGTAGGTGTGGCGCTCCACCTCAGATGCAAAAAAATCTCTTGGTCTAGCGCTATTGAAAAGAGGATAGACTCCCTAGCTGTATGGCTTATACCGACATTAGGCCGCCCCGACTATTCCTATCTAATAATCTTCAAACAGATCTATTTGACCTATACTTGGGGTGATAGAAATGAAGGGGTACTCCACACTTGTATAACAATTTCTAATGGTAACTAACAAAAACATAGATGTCATTATGTAAGGGTTCAAATAGAGGTAACAGTGAATGTATTAATAAATTTGATCTTATTTATCAAAAATAAAGCATAAATAGTTTTATACAGTAATTTCTAAAGGTAACAAAAAAAATATAGATATCATTATGTAAGGGTTTAAATATTGAAGGTAGCAGTGAATATGTTAATAAATTTTATTTTATTTATCAAAATAAAGCATAAATAGTTTTATATATCAATTGGACCATATGACCTTTAGGTACCCCTTTTGCTTTGCTGATTCATAAGTACATTTTTTTCATTTACACCGTCAACATCCGGTTGCTTGTTAACAGATGATTTTTAGAGTTTTTTTTTTAAATTATAAAACTAACCCCTAACCCTAACAAACAACCGGATGTTGACAGTGTAAATGAAAAAAAATGTACTTATGAATCAGCAAAGCAAAAGGGGTGCCTAAAGGTCATATCAATTTCTAATGTTAACTAACAAAGAGTAAAGGGATACTCCATACTCTTAAGAGTTTAAGAACTGGAGATTGTTTTTTGGTTTGGTTTTGTTTTACGGCATATCAACCTCAGTGGGTCATTTAATGCCGATAAAGTTTTGAAATAAATCAATTCTTAATGGATAATACAATTTTTTTACAAATACATTTTTCTATTTAACCCATAGATGGGACCCTAACAGGTACTACCAATCCGGGTCAGAGTGGAAACTGGAGATTCATTACTGAATGCAGTTCAGCATCATACTCAGGAACCACCTGTCCCCAGAAGGTGTACCCATTGGCAGGGGGATGCAGTCAGTAAATTCTAAGCCCTAAGGGTAGAATCGATAATGGCCTAAAAAGTAAAAATATTTTCAGCATAATTGTGTGTAGAAAACTTTTTTTTACTTTTGAAGCCATAATCTTTTCTTTCTTTTTTTTTTTTTTTTTCAAATGCTAAAACAGTTAAAGGAACATTAATACCATTATTTAGTTAGTACAAAAACATGAAATTAGGTAAAAAGAAAAAAAAAATGTTTTCATTACCTTGAGGCATCTGTGTAGCCAGTGTAGAGGATATTGTTACAAAATTGAGGCTTTTGGATCCATAATGGACTGGCATTTGTCTTCCTTTACCATAATCAAGATTGTTTCCATAACACTGGTTCATGAAATCATCAAGGTTGAAACCTCTCCACATCAACACACCTAAAGGGGGGGAGAAAGAAAAAGAAAAGTTAATGTTAGATAATCTCTCTCTATATAGAGATTATATAATATAATAAGGGTATAAATCAAAGATATTTTTAAAAATGATTAAAGGATAAAACACAATAAGAAGCAAATAAAAGAATAATAATAAGAATAAATAACTTAAAAATAAGAATATATAAAGAATAAAAGATAATAAAACAAATATATAACTTATTAATCTATACTAGCAAGAATATGCACCTTCCAGGTGTAAGTATTTAAGTTTTAATGTAATGAAATATATTAAATTAGACAGACTAACGAAATTGAATAAGAATGCATATAAAAAGATTGCAAGATTTTAAGTGCACTAATAACATGGGTTGTTTTGAGGCAAATCTAACTCAGATTTTCATAGAGACATCATTAATAAATAAGATTTATTCTGTGTATGAATTAACGATTTTCACTATAATATGAATTAAATACTCATTGGTAAACTTAGCATTTCTTAAGGGTATTGTGATGTAAGCAGTAATGTAGTTTTGGTTACAAACAGACACCAAATCTCCATTATAAAAGTGTCGGGGGGTGGCCTAAAGTCAGTATCAGCATATCTCTAGAACTGGAGCCTTACCATCAGATGCAGTCTAATATCTATTAAATAATAATTTGTTTGCACACAGGGAAATACAAACAGCCTCATTGAAGACTTTAACTCTGGTAGTAGAGTTTGGTTTGGTTTGGTTTTGTTTTACAGCATATCAACCTCTGTGGGTCATTTAATGCCGACAAAGTTGTGAAATAAATTCATTCTTAATGCATAATACAATTTTGTTTATTAACTCATGTTTTTCTATTTAACCCATAGATGGGTCTGGTAGTAGAGTCTACTTCTTATGATGATAACAATGAGCTCTTCCTTTCTAAGTATAGAGAAGAAGACATAAATATCTGATAAATTGGTTCATTCAGCCATTTTGTTTCAGTGTCCCACCCCACTCACACAAATAATCTCATTCACTCTTAGGTAAATCGCTTTAAAAAAGTTTTAAAAAGCACTGATCTACTTTAGTGTGCCAGACACTTCTCATGAGTGAGTATGATTGTAAGGGGGGGAATTTAGACTTGTACTTCTCTTAGACTGGTTGCCAACTAGGGTTTACTCCCAGAGTCTTTCCCATGAGCAGTTATAACCACGAGGGAGCTGAAAGTTTGAATTCAGAGTTGTCCTTTTCCTAGGCTGGTAGCCAACCTAATGAAAGTATTTTATGTGTATAATTAACTCTACAGAGAATCTATTCCTAAGTCAGTGATAGGAAACACAAACTTTTTCAGGATTTGAACCTGTTTCACGGAGTCCTATTCCCATCTTAATAACCATCCTGCCACGTGAATGGGTATGATTACAAGACAACAAGGGTTTGAATTCAGAGGTGTACTTCTCCTATACTGGTTGGCAGGTAGGGCTTACTCCCAAAGCCTTTCCCATGAGCAGTTATAACCACAAGAGAACAGAGGTTAAAATTCAGAGTTGTCCTTCTCCTAGACTAGCAGCCAAGCTAATCAAACTATTTCTGTGTGTCTAACCAACTCTAACATGAATCTGCACCCCCCAGCTAGTCAGGATATTAAGTTACTTACCAGCTTCTCTGTACTGGGCAAAAACCAAATCTCCAAAATCTAAAGCAGCCGCAGATCCAATGTGTGTGCCTTCTTCTCCATAGTTGGTCATGTAGAAGGAGATTCTGCCTTGCCGTTGGGAATCGTACAAAATACGATCCATCGTATTCAGCAGAGTCATGTCATGGTACATTTTCAGAAGGGTCTCATCATCCAACTAGCAAAAAGACAAGATCTTCAGTTATTGTATTGCAAAATTGGATTGTTAAGAAGAAAACAATCTTCAGATGTCTGTTCAGCAAATGCAGGAGAAAAGAAAAAGATAATCATAGTTTAAAACAGAGCTCTTCGCAGAAATGCGTCCCTGCCTTAAAAAAATGCTAAGCCGTGCTAGCTCAAAAAACAACCTGCCCTACGAATGAAGGTCCTAGCTGAAGCAGTGCCTGCTGAAAAAACAACCAGCGTTTAAGGCGTATTTGCCGAAAAGTTAATGTGATATTTTACCCCTCCCACTCCAATCTTTTTTTGACAAGTAAATCTAAATATTTTAACCCTCCCTCTCTTTAAAATATTTTAGGGGGTGGGGGCGGCTAAATATTTACATTTACTTATTGATAAATATATGGTTTACTTTTAATGCCTCAAAGAAAAAAAAAAAAAAAAAGAAAAAAAAAAGTAATTTGTTGATAAAAACGCCTTCAATCTGCTAAAAAAATCTTTTTTTTTTGGTATTTTTTTATTTATTTTAATATCTTTAATAATAAAAAAATCAAAATATTTAGGTATTCTTTTTTATTTTCAGCTAGGCACTTTATTTGTAGGGTGGGTTGTTTTTTAAGCTAGCACCGCTTAGCATTTTTTAAGGCCGGGACGCATTTCTGCAGAGAGCCCCTTTAAAACAAATGCAAAAAAAGATCATTTCTTTAGATAAGCGTGTCTTGCACGTACTATATTATATTTTTCTACTTAACTATATTGTTTTTCCTTTTATCTTTCTTCAACAGTCAGTATATTCTAAACCCTGCCGACAGGGTGATGTAAAACAAAACTAATTTTTTTTTTCTTACCTGAGGGTCTTGATCCTTTTGTATAATCTCTCCGTTCTTATTCATTACCCTGTAGACAGGTATTCCATCATACATGTCTGGGCGCAAGAACTCAAGAGCATGGATATAGGTAGAACGAGAACCAGGAAACACTGGGCGATCATCTTCTTCTAGATGACGCATTACCTGTGGGAAAAGGAAACAAGTGACAATAAATAAAGATTTAAATCTATTAATAATGGAGATTCAGTCTCCATTTGTCTGTCACCAAAACTACGTCACAATACCGAAAATTGTCAATACATAGAATAAAGAATAACCCTGTAATCAGTTTTAAAAATTATTTTCAGTAACAAGAGGTTAACTAAAAAGCTTACAAATAAATAAATATCTATGATTTTGTGTAAAATATTCAAAACAATTATTTAACCAATAATTAATAGAGGCATGCAACATTTTCTTTGAGGGGGACAGAACTAAGTTTCCATTTCAAATTGATTTTTGTAATTCACCAATATGAACATCTATACATATATAAAGGGCAGTTTTACCAACCCCTCCGCACAAGCAGGATGCGACACAAGGTCAATTTCTTAAGCTGAGTTTAAGATTTAAATTCAGAATTTTCCTTCTCCTAGACTGGTTACACAGCCAAGGTTAAAGAGCCCAGTCTGCCCTACTATTTACCTATAGTTGGAGGGAGAGTAGTAGGATGCATACCTTTCCCAAGGGTATTAGCGCTATATGAAATGCAAACAGCCTCATCCAGGATTTAAACTCTGGTTGACAAGTCCATTTCTTACGACTCTAACCATTACACTATGTTCCTCCACCATACTTGATAGCATATAACTGTGTGCAAACAAAACAGCAGCTATATGGCCACTTACCTCCTATCTCACAAATCATCCAAGTAAGACAAACTGGGCACTGCTGGAGAAGTAAGGACAAACTCATAAATTATATTCCCTTATGGACACCAACACATGGACACACCAGTGTTGGCTGACCAGCAGAAATTTGCCTTCATCAGCTCTGTTGCAGACGCTGGATTTCGTATAGAGGACCTGCCAAGAGCGATGGCTGATAGAGAAGGATGGTGATTGATTGATTGATTTTAATGGCACGTCAACTCATCCAGAGTTATTTCATGCCAAGTAGTAGGTTGTGAGGGATGGTCAAAATTATTATGTTTTTTTTTTCAAGGATTTTTATTGATTTTGACAGTAGGTTGTTTGCAGTTGCTAAGTGGATTGGAAATCAGTTTAAGGGATAAGTTTATAGGATAAAGTTTGAGTTTGATATACACGATAGTTTGGTAGAAAGTTATTTTTAAACAATTTTCATAAACAATTTTTTTTTCTATTTAATCCATAGATGGACCCTAACAGGTACTACCACTCCGAGTCAGAGTGGACTGGGAACAATGTGATGAAGGGGTGCTCCACATTCCCCAGAACTGGAACCTCACCATCATTCCAGACATGAAGACCCTCAGCCACTGCCTTCTAGCACATATATGATAAAAAGGGTTAGGGCCTGCCATAAGGGCAATAGGATTGAGCTAATCATATAGGTGCTAGGGCTTGACATGACCAGCCGATTGATCAGAGGGGTCTTCTCCAACTGCCCATCTAGCATAAGTAAGGGCCAAAGGGAGTGTTGCATGTTATGAACTGCTCAGCCACCAGGGTTCCCTCCTTAAGCATCACGGCTTACCCCCATGGCCAACAGGTGGCCCCATCGGGGGTGGGGGTCTTACCCCTCAGCTGAAAACAACCCAGATTATTATATCCCTTTGTGGACTCCAACACATGTACACACCAGTGTTGGTTGACCAGTAAAAACTTACATTCATCAGCTCTGTTGCAGACACTGGATTCTGTGTAGAGGACCCACTAAGAGGGACGGCCGATAGAGGAGGATGGTGAGATAGAGAGTCAATGGAATCTGGGTTATCAGCAAGACTTACGATAAGGAATAATCTCAATATCCTGACATCAGTGACAGGTTTATTTTTATGATAAATTTCCTCATATGACAAAGGTAGTAAGAAAACAATAAGTTACATACGATAACTAAAAGTTCTAATATTCAATTGTCTACTAATTTTGTTTTATCAATGCTGTAGCGTAATTATTATGGTCTACAGGGAATTTGGGGATTGAAAAGAAAATGGTATTCAGATTTCTGGAGAAAGAGAAGAAAAAGAAACAAGAACAAAAAGAGGTTAAAGTTTGGAAGGGTAAACACCCAATTGACCGACCAATGACCCCGGAACTAGAGTTAAAGAATAAAATCGGAAGTCCCAGTTTCTGCATAGGAGTGGAAGTGGATATGATCCCCCACCCCAGGATCACAAACAGAAGTAAAAAAAATTTGACTATTTCGTTGGACCCGAGAAGGGTTGGATGCAGTTGTTGAGGCTCCGTCGTAGGGTAGCAACGAACAGTGTGCATGCACGTGATTTAAAATAGAACAGCTCGACCTTACTCTCTTATTCTCCTCTCCTGAAAAAGAACCCACGAGCTAGAAAGAAATAAACAACCCCTTTTTGACTATACAACTTTGATGTGTTGTTCCTTTGAGCTAATGATTACTACTACTACTACTAACAACTTGACTTTGGCCTTTATGTAACAAATGCTGACCAAAGTAAAATAATTACTTTCAAATGAAATATTTTCCAAACACCAAATTTTAAAATGTGAAATTTGTTATAATCAATATAAATATTACAACTGGCCTGCGATGTTTTCAATGTCAAATATAATAACTGATTTCAAGGCATTTTTTAACACTGAATCCAAAAATCATACTCTTTTTTTTTAATCAGATCAAATTTTCAAGATACAAACTCTTACTTGAAATGTATAGAAAGTATCATAGCTGTGACAAATAGAATCCACAGGCTTTTGAATAAGTGTTATTATGTAAAACTTATTCAAGTACATCTTAAAAACCAGGCCTGACTAAACACACTGAATGGTATTTTTTACTTCAGCAAAAAATGGCAATCATATATCACTTGATAACCCTTTGGAAAAAGATTGTTTTTAAATGCAGGCCAGTGTTATCAATCAAGATAAAAACCAAAGGGGAAAATCAAACAATAATGATCTCTTATCCAATAAATTAAATTTGTTTAACAGCATATCAACTCTTTATGGGTTATTTAATGCAAAAAATTTGATTCATTTTTAAATGTTTGATTATAATCATAACTATTTCTCTAAATTTTTGAGATGAGGCTTGATAATTAGTATCATTTGGATTATTCGGACTATTATCCTCATCGTTATTGTTATATGTGCCTTCTGGCCTTCTTTAGGTATTTCTTGTCAGACTCGGGAACCTTCTTTCTGTAATCGGGAGCCATGAGAACAGGATACCCTGTGGACTAAATAAAGAGTTAGGTTCAAAGTTCCGTGATGGCTCCACAGTTCGACAAGAAATACCTGAAGAAGGCCGGAGGGCACATTGGCCGAAACATTGTACAGATAACAATAAAGATGAGGACAATAGTCTGAATAATACAAATAATACTTTATCAATTTGTTTCATTTTTTTAATTAATTTTTTAAATAGATAATTGATTTATACCCGTATATTTTTTATTTGGTTTTCTTATGGAAAATGAGGGGTAAAAATTTTTTTTTTAACCCTCACTTGGACAAAAATAGGGTGTAGATTTTATTGAATTTTGGTCTTTGCTGGTCTTCACCAATTTTCCTTTATAAAAGAACGTATGCTTGGTCATTGTACAAACAAACATACAGACATAGCACAGCTTGGATCTGTGCGCTTAAGTAGGGAGCAGATGGTGGGTGTGGTGGTCCACCTCAGATGCAAAAACAATCTCCCTGCTCAAGTGCTAGTGAAAATATATATATATATATATATATATATGGGAGAATATGTGCTTAATTGAAGTCGAACCTAATTTTTTGAAAGTTAATTCATTAATAATTAATTAGGCGGGATTTAACTATTTAAATGTAAGGCTAAACAAATCGAGAAAAATCAATCTCTGTATGTACATTTCGGCCTATTAGGCTTCATCAGCAGAGCTATAGATACGAAGACCGCCCCGTGTGTGACTTCACACGAACTTACGAGAAGTAAACAAACATATGGCTATGATTGATTTTTTTCGATTTGTTTAGCCTTACATTTAAATAGTTAAATCCCGCCTAATTAATTATTAATGAATTAACTTTCAAAAAATTAGGTTCGACTTCAATTAAGCACATATTCTCCCAAATATTGTCAGCTGAAAATAGCCATATGTTTGTTTACTTCTCGTAAGTTCGTGTGAAGTCACTTAAGAGGAATATAAATACTACTACTTAACAAAGCGAAGAAAAACCTGCGAGGTCCGTTTGGTGTGGAGGTAAGACGCTTGCTTGTTAATTTGACAGACAGGTTTCGAATCACACACGGGGCGGTCTTCGTATCTATAGCTCTGCTGATGAGGCCTAATAGGCCGAAATGTACATACAGAGATTGATTTTTCTCAATTTGTTTAGCCTTACATTTAAATAGTTAAATCACGCCTAATTAATTATTAATGAATTAACTTTCAAAAAATTAGGTTCGACTTCACTTTAAGCACATATTCTCCAAATATTGTCGGCTGAAAATAGCCATATGTTTGTTTACTTCTATCTATATATATATATATATATATATATAGAGAGAGAGAGAAATAAGGAACTAAGCTTTTCTCAAATTAGCCTTGGTCGAGGAGCAAATTAAGGTGGATTCTTATTTTCAAGTCGCTACCCCCACAAGTAAAAACTTAAAATTGTAATGGCTGGGTTAGCTCAGTCGGTAGAGCGTTCGGCTAGAAACCACAAGGTTCCTAGTTCGATTCCAGTCCTCGCCAACTCAGCGTATGAGTAGCACAGGGATCTGTGCGGTAAAGTAAGGAGCTGATGGTAGGTGTGGCGCTCCACCTCAGATGCCAAAACAATCTCCTTGGTCTAGCACTAGTGAAAAGGGGATAGACTCCCTCGCTGATTGGCTGATACCAACTTTAGGCCAACCCGACGACTTTACTTATATATAGAATCAAATTAAATCCAGTGATGCCCAATGCACTCCTAAAAGGGAAATACCAAAGAAACTGGGCAATTTTTGTCACTGCCAAATAAGGAATGGTTTATAAGAGGGTAGGTTCATTTTGTCCAAGATGATGTCATCATTCCCATCCCCTCTTAGGTATTCGAATGTCACCAAATTGCTCTATTGGTATTCACTCATCAAGGTCTAATATTATACAGGGTGTCCATAAAGTCTATGTGCACTTTAAAGAATTTACAAATACAAATCAAGTTATAAATTTTTAAAGTGAACACGGATTTTGTGGACACCCTGTGTATATCTGTGATATTAAACCAGAGCTGGATTTAAAACTTGGGGGATCCCGGGGTACTTTACGTTATGGGAGCCTGTCAAATCTCAGTCGGTAGAGCAGTAGTGTTCCTATTTAACCCATAGCTGGGGGGGGGGGGCGAGTTTATACCTTTACAAAGGGTATTGGTGCGACTGGAGTTCGAACTTACTACGATGTCGCAGACCAACACGTCAACTTCTACGCCTTGTTTTTTTCAGATAAAAAGATAAACTGAAAAGACTAAATTTAAACTAATATGTAATAAAAGTTTTTAAAAAAACAACAAAAAAACAAAAACAAAACAAACGATTCGAACTTTCTCGTTGAGTAAAGAGGATTTTTGACAGCCCTGAATTCAAATGGTACGATGTGTCGATCTTAGCTTAAGCTTATTTATTCTTTTCCTAAATGTTATCAAATGATATTTAAAAAGTTCCTGGACGATTGAGATTGACAAAATAAAGATAAAAAAAAATAAAAAAATCACACAATGCATTTGAAATGCACGTGGCTTTTTGGATTAAATTCTCACACACGAAAGTGAAGAGAGATAAGAAAAGATGTCCACGTGTAGAAAATAAATATCACCTCTGTCCCAAAATAGTTGATACCTTTTACATATAAATGACATACGCTAAATGTGATAACTATTATAGGACAGGTAGAAATTATTTCATTACCAATTTTTTTTTTACTTGTTTTTATGTTTTTAATCATTTTCGAAGTCCTTAATATGTTTTTTTTTTTAAGTTTATTAATCGGGATAAACTCCATTGTTTTAGGGGTTTGTCTACTCATAATTCTTTAAATTTTAGATAGACCTTTGCCCATCCCCAAAGATTTATTAGAATTGGAAAATAAGTACTTGTTCATAATAGCCCGCTAAAATGGCCGATTTCGAACGACTTTCAATATGTCAATTTCCTCAGCGGACTATTGTGGACAAAGACACACACACACACACAAAAGAAGTTTCATTAAAAATACAAAAAAGGTTTTAATATTTTAAGCAAAAAAAAATAATAAATAAATAAAAAATAAATCAATAAAAAAGTAAACGAAATTTAATACGCAAATCTTTTTTTTTTCTTTTAAATTATTTTTAACCACATTAGTTACAATTATTATTTTTCAAAATTCTATAATGATGGTGTAACAAATGTTTAGTTCCAATCAAGGTGGTTTCATCCTTAGCAGTACCTCCCCACTGCACTTAAAGGGGATGGGGATAGGGATGCGGTCAATATTTCATGCCTGGAGTCATCCCAAGGGGAAATACCTGGATTATTTTTGTGTATGCACACACGACCCCAATTTAAAAGTTGACCTTGTGTCGTAATTTGCCTTCGTGGGGGTGACAAGATTCAGTATAGTTTAAAGTAGAAAAAAAAGACGATCGCAATATAATTAGAATAATAAATCCCTTTTCTTTTAATTATCATTTAAGCCATTTTTTTTTTTCAGGAAATAGTAATTGGTTTCAATTTATTTTTTCCAGGTAATTTCGAGGTTTTCTCATAAACACAAAACAAATGTAAAGATTAAATCATCCTTTTTTCTTCACAAGATGGGGGGGGGGGGGATCAAAATATTTATTTTATTTTTCTTGAAGTTTAATATTAAAAAAAAAGTTTTTAATTGCAAATGTATCTTTTTAAAACAATGCTTACATTTTTTTTACTGTTTCATAAACATTTTACTGACCCGTGTAAGTCCTTAGAGTTTTCACAATGCAATTTAATTTTTTTTTTATACCATAAGACACAAATGCAAGCTTTAAAGACTCTTCCCAAATATAATGGGGACTAAAGGATCAAATATATAGATAGATAGATAAATAAATTAATTAATAAAGTTCGCAGTAGTTGATTTAGAAATAGCGACGTAAAAACGTGTCCGAACGATTTCTGACTAGTTTTTTTTACGACCTTGGAAAAAAAGATTATCTCTACTGTTAAAAGTTTTGAATAAAACTTATTAAAAACTCAAGATATGATAACACACATCTCTCTATCTTTATTTACGTTTTTTTTTACTGTCAAAAACAGAAATACTTACAGATGCAACCTTAAAATTGCGTGAAAACCCGAACTGCAAGGGTGAAACTTTTCCATAATGCTTTTTAAGGAGCCCCGTGCGAAATGCACGATGCAAACTCCTGACAAAACACGTATTCATTCTTTAAAAATTATATCTTCACTGTTTTTCAAGACCATAAAATAAAAAAATAAGATTTCTTCTTTTTCTTCTTCTATGTCCACAATAAATAAAGACTTTAGTTTCTGCAGTGATCCGAGCTCTCTTGTTTTTTTTCTTCCCCCTGCAAAGCAAGCACACACACACCAATACGAGGAGAGTTTACACTGTGTTCTTCGTCATCACTAGTTGATCGCATGAACCGATGACGCGGAACGCAGGTTACGTAGGCCGTGCCCTGTAATGTTATAATGTTGTTGCGCTGGTTTCGGTGACGTAGAACGCATACGGCGACTTGTGGAGGGAGAAGGAGGATGGTGCTGCTGCTGTTGCTGTTCTGAATGTTTTAGTGTTAGCCTTTTTTCGCTTTTTTCTATATGAGGAGGAGGAGTTGTTGTGGTTCCGGCTACCTCTAAAAAAAAAAAAAAAAAAAAATAATACATATAAATATGAGAAGAAAAAACAACAACAGATCATAGGAACAATAATATACATCTTCGAATAATCGGGTACAAAAACGAGGAAAGAGAGAAAGAAAGAAAAAGAAAACCCTAAACGACCCACTTAAAACTATCAGAGAAAATGATAGAAAACTAAAAAAAAAAAAAAAAAAAAGGGTAAAAATTATTAATAATAAAATTGAACCAACTGCTTAAAAAAAATCTATAGTCCAATATTACATTTATTTTTAAAAGCCTCCCAAAAAGAAGTGACTTTTGCAACAATGTCTGGTGGAAGCGAGAAAATCCAGATTTTATTCTCCTGTTCTTAAAAATTGAGAAATAATGGGAATATTTATTACAAATCATCGTTTGTATAAAAATGCTGTTACATCTGAGGAAGAAGTCAGGACTTTCAAATAATAATAGTCGACCATTCACCTGATGCCGTGGAGTTATAAAAAATAAGTTTATTATTATTCATTATTGGGAATTTTTTTTCCTTTTTTTTTTTTTAAATTTCCTTCTCATGGGCATTACTTTTACTTACACGGAAACCTTGCTCTAAAAAAAAAAAAAGAAAACAAAACAACCTTATAAAATCGTCCACCCCTATTTTTCTCTTTTTTTCTTGATATTAATATCCACTACAGAGTCAGGATCTGTTTATCACTAAATTCCAGTATCGTCCACTTTCTTTTTATTGTTCTAATGTTCTTCCTTATATATATATATATATATAAAAAAGACAACCATAAAAAACAGATCTTGTATTTTAAATATATATCTTCTTTAAAATTCACTGCCTAATCAATGAAATATTGAAAGAAAAAAAAGCCAACTTGTTTCTTTTATTTACTTAAATTTGAAATAACTCCAAAAACAAACAAAAAATATCTAAAAGCTGCTGCTTATTTCATTTCTTACACACCCGTCAAAATTCTACTGAAAGAAAAAAAAAATCACTTAAAAATCAGCTCCAGATTTTGTACTTCTGGCAAATTTATAAACAAAACTAAATAGAAAAAAATATACAAAAAAAAAAAAAAAATTAATAATACATATTTCTTTTGATTTATTAAATGAATTATCTGATTTGAAAAGAAAAAGATCCAAGGAAGGATTTAAATTAAAAAGAAAAAAAAAGAGAAACCCTTCTCTGAATTATGGCTCGAGAACCCGTCGTCTTAAATGTCTACGATATGGTAAGTATTTTATTTATTTATTTGTAAAGATTATATAAAATGATATTTGAATGACACTAGAGTGAATTTAGGAAGTTCTGTTGCTTGAGTATCCATGTGTAATCACCACACACGCATATATATGACTTTGTGTGTGTGTGTAGTAATACATATATGAGGGAGTGTGTGTATAGTTATATATATATATAGATATATAAGAGTGTGTGTGTAGTATATATACATAGATATATAAGGGTGTGTGTTATATATATAGTTATAAAGTTATATATACATAGATATATAAGGGTGTGTGTTTAGTTATATATACATAGATATATAGGGTGTGTGTTTAGTTATATATACATAGATATATAAGGGTGTGTGTTTATTATATATACATAGATATATAAGGGTGTGTGTGTGTAGTTATATATACATAGATATATAAGGGTGTGTGTGTGTAGTTATATATACATAGATATATAAGGGTGTGTGTGTGAGTAGTTATATATACATAGATATATAAGGGTGTGTGTGTGAGTAGTTATATATACATAGATATATAAGGGTGTGTGTGTGTGTGTAGTTATATATACATAGATATATAAGGGTGTGTTTATAGTAATATATATATAGATATATATTGGTGTGTATATATCAGTGTATGGTAATGAGTGTGTGTATACTGTATGGTAATATATATGGGGTGTGTATGAGTGTATATGGTAATATATGGGTGGTTATATATGAGTGTGATAATATATATGTGTGTGTGTGGTGGTATGAGTGTGTTGTAATATATATATGTGTGTGTGTAGTAATATATGTGTGTGTGTGTGTATATGACTGGGTAATATATATATATGTGTATGTATATGAGTGTGTGGTAATATATATATGTGTATGTATATGAGTGTGTGGTAATATATATATGTGTATGTATATGTGTGTGTAATATATATATGTGTATGTATATGAGTGTGTGGTAAATATATATGTGTATGTATATGAGTGTGTGGTAATATATATATGTGTCTGTATATGAGTGTGTGGTAATATATATATGTGTATGTATGTGTGGTAATATATATATGTGTATGTATATGACTGTGTGGTAATATATATATGTGTATGTATATGACTGTGTGGTAGTATATATATGTGTATGACTGTGGTAGTATATATATGTATATGACTGGTAATATATATATGTGTATGTATATGACTGTGTGTATGGTAATATATATATATATGTGTGTACATGAGTGTGTGTATGGAATATATATATAAGTGTGTGTATGGTAATATATATATGTGTATATGTGTGTGTATGGTAAATATATATATGTGTGTGTATGGTAATATATATATGTGTGTGTATATATATATGTATATGTGTGTATGGTGTGTGTATGGTAATATGTAATGTGTGTGTCTATGAGTGTGTGTATGGTAATATGTATATGTGTGTGTTATGAGTGTGTGTATGGTAATATATATATGTGTGTGTATATGAGTGTGTGTATGGTAATATATATATGTGTGTGTATATGAGTGTGTGTAATATATATATGTGTGTGTTATGTGTGTATATATGAGTGTGTGTATGGTAATATATATATGTGTGTGTGTATATGTGTGTATAGTGTGTGTATGGTAATATATATATGTGTGTATATGAGTGTGTGTATGGTAATATATATATGTGTGTGTGTATATGAGTGTGTGTATGGTAATATATATATGTGTGTGTGTATGAGTGTGTGTGGTAATATATATATGTGTGTGTATGAGTGTGTGTGGTAATATATATATGTGTGTATATGAGTGTGTGTGGTGTGTGTAATATATATATATATGTGTGTATATGGTGTGTGTGGTAATATATATATGTGTGTATATGGGTGTCTGTGGTAATATATATATGTGTGTATATGGGTGTGTGTGGTAATATATATGTGTGTATATGGTGTGTGGTGGTAATATATATGTGTGTATATTATGTGTGTGGTATATATATATGTGTGTATATGAGTGTGTGTGGTAATATATATATGTGTTTTGTATGAGTGTGTGTGGTAATATATATATGTGTTTGTATGAGTGTGTGTGGTAATATATATATGTGTTTTGTATGAGTGTGTGTGGTAATATATATATGTGTTTTGTATGAGTGTGTATGTGTGTAAATATATATATGTGTTTTGTATGAGTGTGTGGTAATATATATATGTGTTTTGTATGATGTGTGTGGTAATATATATGTGTTTGTATGAGTGTGTGTGTAATATATATGTGTTTTGTATGAGTGTGTGGTAATATATATATGTGTTTTGTATGAGTGTGTGTGGTAATATATATGTGTATGTGTGTGTGGTAATATATATATGTGTGTATATGAGTGTGTGTGGTAATATATATATGTGTGTGGTAAGTGTTTTGTATGAGTGTGTGTGGTAATATATATACGTGTTTTGTATGAGTGTGTGTGGTAATATATATATGTGTATGAGTGTGTGTGGTAATATATATATGTGTTTTGTATGAGTGTGTGTGGTAATATATATATGTGTGTATGAGTGTGTGTGGTAATATATATATGTGTGTATATGAGTGTGTGTGGTAATATATATATGTGTGTATGAGTGTGTGTGGTAATATATATATGTGTGTATATGAGTGTGTATATATATATATGTGTGTATATGAGTGTGTATGGTAATATATATATGTGTGTATATGAGTGTGTATGGTAATATATATATGTGTGTATATGAGTGTGTATGGTAATATATATATGTGTGTATATGAGTGTGTATGGTAATATATATATGTGTGTATATGAGTGTGTATGGTAATATATATATGTGTGTATATGTGTGTATAATATATATATATGTGTGTATATGAGTGTGTGTATGGTAATATATATATGTGTGTATATGAGTGTGTGTATGGTAATATATATATGTGTGTATATGAGTGTGTAGTTATATATATATATATATATATATATATATATGTGTGTATATGAGTGTGTGTAGTTATATATATATATATATGTGTGTATATGAGTGTGTGTAGTTATATATATATATATATATATGTGTGTATATGAGTGTGTGTAGTTATATATATATATGTGTGTATATGAGTGTGTGTAGTTATATATATATGTGTGTATATGAGTGTGTGTAGTTATATATATATATGTGATATGAGTGTGTGTTATATATATATGTGTGTGTGTGTGGTTATATATATATGTGTGTGTGTGTGTGGTTATATATATATATGTGTGTGTGGGTGTGGTTATATATATATATATATATATTATATGTGTGTGTGTGTATATGGTAATATATATATATGTGTGTATATGAGTGCATGTGATAATATGTGTGTGTATGTGAGTGCATGTGATAATATGTGTGTGTATGTGAGTGCATGTGATGTGATATGTGAGTGCATGTGATAATATATATATGTGAGTGTGTGTGTGTGGTGCATGTGATAATATATATATGTGTGTGTGTGTGAGTGCATGTGATAATATATATATGTGTGTGTGTGTGAGTGCATGTGATAATATATATATGTGTGTGTATGTGAGTGCATGTGGTAATATATATATGTGTGTATGTGAGTGCATGTGGTAATATATATATGTGTGTATATGAGTGTATGTGGTAATATATATATGTGTATATGAGTGTGGAGTAATGTGTGTATATGAGTGTGTGGAGTAATGTGTGTATATGAGTGTGTGGGGTAATATATATATATATGTGTGTGTGTGTGTGTGTGTGTGTGTGTGTTATATGGTGGGGACTGAAATAACAGGTTAGTCAATACATATTACCCCTGTCTCACACTTTTCTCCCAAATTACAACTTCTGACAAGCAATCATTTTTATCTAAATGATTATACCCAGCTATAGATTAGATAGTACCACTATTGTTCTTCTACAATAGTGGCTTTGGCATTAAATAACCCACGAATGTTGATATGACATTTAAACACACACACACACACACACACACACATATATATATATATATATATATATATATATATATATATATAGTTGAAGCATAAGCTTTCTTTCTACATATCAATGCCAAGGTACAAATGTTTGATATTTCCTTTATTCTGTATTTCTTGAGGGATTATAAAGATATTAATTTTGTTTTATTATTTCCTGATAATCATTTACACACTTGTTTAAATTTGTAATAATAAACTAGTTAATGTTGCTTGTATGCAATATGAAACTCGGTAAAAAAAAAAGAAGTTTAATCTTGCATATTGTACTCAAGTAATGTTTACAACATGATGAAGGATGTGTAACACTTAAATGTGTTGGGTTTAGAAATCCTTAGTGGTTGTTGATAAATATTTAGTACTTGTTTACTGTTTAGTCTTTATTTTAAAGTAAATCTATGGTTTATATTTAATAACTTTTTTTTTCTTTTTGGGAGAGGGGGTCATGTTGATTAAATTCGTTGACATTAGAAAGACTGGTCCCTCATTTTATGATCATCTTTAAAATCTTTGCTTTCCTTGTCATTTTCAATTAATTCAAAACGAAAATAATTTATTTATTTACTATCTCTGATTTTAGAAAAACAGGTTGTTTTCTCTTCCATAGAGTTTTTTTTTTCTTAAACGAGATTTTTTTTTTATTTATAAAAAAAAGAATGTGATAAAAGATTTTAAAAAGTCCACGACATAAGTAAACAAGCTGACATTGATTTTATTTATCTATTTTTACTATTTTTTTAATTATTATTTTTTTAAAATTAGGGATCCCAGATATCTAAAAAAAAAAAATTAAATTTTAGATTTAATTTTAAAAATTTTAAAATTGAAATAGATCGCAAAGTAGGCCTGAGCCTATTCTAGTAGTGACCACCCCAAGATGTATATTTTGCTTCCCAACAAAACAAAAGAAAACTCTCTAGAGTGATGGAGGGCTAAAATCTACAATCAATATTTACATTTTAGGGCAAAGGAAAAAAATCAATTTTTTTCCTTCGTCAAAAATTTAGGTATTTCATTTTAATCCTAAAAAAATTTCAACCTTTTAAAATACGTACCCCCCCCCCCCTAAAAAAGCAACAATAACGAAACGTCCAAGAAGAGACATTCCTTCAGCCCTTTTTGGTAAATGCCCCTCTCTTCAGTATTCAGTTAATGTGAGGAATTCTTTCTTTGGTGCCATCTTAATAATAATAATAATAATAATAATAATAATAATAATAAAATACAGAAATCTTTCGTCATTTGTTATTATTGACCCTACAGGTGCTTATTTTTCATTCGTTCATGGTTATTCCCTCCTATTAAAAAAAAAAAAAAAGAAAAGAAAAAAGATAATAGTTTTAATCCATATTATTTGTAAAATACGATCCCTAGACTTAAAAGAGGGAGGGTATATTTTTTTTAAAGGAAGACCTTAAAACAACCACCAGCCAAATACTAGTAGTCGTAGTATCAAGAAATTTCTTTACACATTGTATTCAATTGGAACAAAGGGAAATTGTGAATCAATGCTGTTTGAAAAAAAACATTTTGTGTTTCTTTTAAGCATATATATATATATATATATATATATATATATATATATATATATATATATATATAACACTTTGTCTTAATTACTATCTATCCTCTTTTGTAAACAAATTGTTTTCATTGCATCTATATACACAACAACGTGTAATTTATTTTTATTTCGTCCTAAATTCACATTTGTTTAAGGAAAAGAGAAAAAACAAAAAAGGATCAAGGGAAGAATTTCAGTTCTAAAACTTTTACAATTATCCGTTTTTTTGGGGGGGGTTTTAAAAATTATATTTTATTAGAAAAATGAATTAATAAAAAATTAAATTACTGTGATGAATGGTAAAAAAAAAATAATAATAATAATTATTATCAATTTCTTCAGTTTAAAAAAAATATATATTGTTGACTTTTTAATAAATAAAGAACTTAAAAAGGAAAAAATCTTTTCTTCATTGATGGTGTTTGGACCATCAAAAATGCTTTGTTTCAACCTCTTAAACTTTGACCTTTCTTTCTTATTCGTTGTAGCATTTTTAGGTTGAACTTACTACAACACGTTGTTTACCTGGACCACACCTACTACTAGACTATTTTATTTTCGTTGTTTATTCCAAACATTCAATTTAAATATTTATTTATTATTATTATTTTTACTACTAAAAAAATTCTGTAAGTAAAGTAGCAAAAAGAAAAAAAAATGACCAATTTATTAGATCACAATCACAAACAAAAACAGGAGATCCGTCAATTCGATTTTTTTCCTTTTTGATTTTTAACTCTAAATTTAAATTTTTGGTTAGATTTTAATATAAACTAATTTTAAAAAATTGAATAGACGATCCGTGAAGGTATTGGGTTTCCGTTTCCATGATATCATTGCCTATAGGGAAGAGTGAGGGGTTTTAACTATTAGTATTTTATAGTCATCTTCGTTATTGACAATATAGGTGATTATTATTAAGAGTAAAAAATAACAAAAAATTCATTTAGTTGTTAAATTGAACTGGAAATTGCTTTATTTATCGAAGTTTAAATTAACATTGTAACTATATTGCTCTAATAAAAACTCCCTATTATGTGCCGTTTTTTGCTAGTTACTATAAAAACACTAAACATTTTATCAGTAACAATAACAAATAAACTAAGTCATGTCTTTTTAATTAATAATGTTAGTATTTCTTTTTCTTGTATTTTTGTTGTTTTAAATTTAAAACTATCAATTAATCATGAATTTAACTCCTTTTTTTAAAATTTAAGATTGGAATAATTTTAATTATTCTACTAAAAAAAAAAACAGTATTTTAACAGGGGTTTTAATTTCAAGTGCAAGTGCTCTCTCTCTTTTTTTATTTTCATAAACACGTTGATGAAGATATTATTGTTCTGTTTATCAGAAATTGGATATTATATTTGATTTAAATAAATAAAAAAAATAAAAAGATTTTTTACCCCTTATATTTATATATAACCCACAATCATTACTCACCGTCAACGTGTTTCATTTAATGTTTACTATATTCGTTAATAAATCTTTTTAAAAAAAGTGTCTTGAAATCGATTATTAGAATAGAAAATAAAGACCATGCTGATGTATAACGTTGGCAACATATGTTGGTTTGGATTAAACTAAACAAGTTTCTTTGTCTTTTTTATTTTTAATTTTTATTTATTTTTGGATACTATCCTGTATATATTATATTAGTTTTAAGAAATAATATTAGCATTTTAAATTTAAATCATTTGGTTTGTATATCTTATTTTTGGGACACTTGATGAACATCAAACATGAATCAAAAATTATTTTAAAATACCAGGGTGTTTACCTCTACCCCCCAACAAAAAACTGAAAAAATTATTAAATTCTAATCATTTGAAATGCAGAAAGAAAAAAATACATGTTTCTTTGTTATAATTTTAAAACCTGTTACGTTACACTATTTTAAAAAGATCTTACTATTCAATTGTTTACTTTTCTTTGTTTAAATTGTTTAAATGATAAAAAAAAAGAAAAAAAAAAAAGAAAGACTTGTCAATACAATCTTGGAAAAATTAAGAAATTTAATAATAATAATCTCTTCTTTTTTATTTTTTTTTTTATTTTTTTTACTTACTCTTACTTTACGCCAAGTAAGAAATTTAAAGTTTATTTCGATTTATTTAAGTCTCTCCCATCATCACCCAGTTTGGTTTAATTGAAAATAATAATAATAATAATAATAATAATAATAATAATAATAATAATAATAATAATACCCTCGAGTATCTGTTTAGTAGAAAACTAGACAATAACGAACTTGTTGGGTTCCTGTTGCAACAACAGTCCATGATTATATCAATACTTCTGTTTATTATTTAAAAAGGAGTGAAGGGTTCTAATTATTTTTATTGATAGTTATAACGAGAATTTGGATGTTTTTGACATTCGTTATGAACACACATACCCTCTCATTGCAATTAAACAATTGGTTTATTTGCAAATTGGACTGGAATTTACTTTATTTAAAGTTTAAGCATTTTAAGAAAAATCTGTATGTGCTGTACCGTTTCAGCTCGGTTAGATCAATGGTTCCCAACTCTTTTCTTTTTTGTTTAATTAAATCTAGGAATCAAAGAGATCCATATTTTACTGTGGTGTACTCCCCCCCCCCCCCATAGCCATTCGATCTTTAAAAATCATATTGTATTTTTATATTTTGATAGCTTTTGTTTGCCTGGACAAAAAAAAAAGTAGTTATATAGTCCCGGGGAGCGCATACGGCCCTGGATGAGAATCACTGGATTAGATGAACATTTTTAGTAATGTGGTCCATGGGGGAGGGGTAAAATTTTGAGCCGAACAATCTCCCAACATATTTTTGGTACTATAAGTTTTTTTTCCCCAGCTGTGTCAACAATTCTAAATTTCCTCTATCATGTGTCCATCCGAGTCCATCTGACCTCTGTGGTCTGTCCATCTAACATGGGAATAAATAACTAAGACAAAAACAATAAAAAAACAACAACAATTATTTAACCTAAAAAGAAAGAAAGAAAAATCTTTAAAGAAAAATAAAAACATAATTTTTTTTCTTCTAGCAAACAACAAAAACCAAAAAATATGTCGTGTATCTCTTTCCAAAATGTTAACAGTTAGTGAATCTTATTTTTTTGCTCGTAAAATTTTGGTATGTTTGAAATCTGATTTCCTCATACCAAATTTTTATATATATATATATATATATATATATATATATATATATATATCGACCTCCCATTCATTCCGACGCTAATGATGAGTAAGAGGGTTTGTTTTTTTCGGGGGCGTTAAGATCAATTTTGTTTGGAGTTGGTATCGATCTGAGACCGTCCCACATATATTATTATTGCATGTAAAATCTAAGGATTTTTTTTTCGTTATGTTGTGGCTGTTTAGAAAAATCAACATTTGGTTAAATTTAACAACGTTAAACTAAATAAAAAAAAGATCTTTTCATCTGTTATCATTTTGATACTTCAGTTTTAAATAATGGCCATGCGTGAAGTAATATTTCGAAATAATGATTTGATATTGAGGGGTGACATTTTTGGTCACTCACTCGTTAAAAAAAAAAAATCTAAATACTGTCTTCCACGTCTCCAGGAATTTGTCATAATTTTTATTTTGGAAACAAATGAACCGTTTATGTTTGAATATATTTGTTAATACAAATTAATGACCACCGTCTAAGTTATAAAGAGTCAAAATCTTTTAAAAAATGTCATTTTTTCTCTTTTTTTTTTTTCACTAAAATATTCTTATTATAAACATTTTTTTCATTTTTTCCTTTCTTTAATGATTATTCACTAAATTTATATTTCAGTAAAAGCTTTGGAAAAAAATCTTTCATCGTATTTTATTTAGTTAAAGTTATTCTATCAAATCTTAAAACCTACTAATTTATTGTAAATTCTTATCCAATTTTTAACCCCAAATCTTTAGCACACCCCACGCTTTCAGATTGTAACTACTTAGCTACCTGGACACCTCACATGGTGTAATAGTTAGCAAGCTAGATATTAGCTGACCATTGTTACTAACTTCGATTCTCACTGGGTGCTCTATACTTCTGGCCTTGTACCACAACTAAGCTAAGCTTAGTAAATAACTCTCTCTAAAAGACCTGGACTCCAGCTGGCCATTGTGAGTTTGATTCTCACTGGGTGCCAAATACTTCTGGTCTTGTGCCACAACTAAGCTAAGCCCAGTAAATAAATTCATTAGAAAATGAATATATAAAAAGAGGACATAAGCACCTCATGTAGTGTAATGGTTAGCAAGATTAGTAGACTATTGTTAATGAGTTCGATTCTCACTGGGTGCTCCATACTTCCGACTTTGTGCCACACTTAAGCTGTATCTACGCTATCCTAACTTAGATCTACATATGTTCTCTGTGTGTGCATATATATGTTGTAACCTAACAAAGGTTACTAAATGAGAAATAACCAAACGGAGGTTGTAAATAAAAATGGAATCTTTATAATATTAACAAAATACAATACTCGCCAGCAGCGTGAAGAAGTTAAACCTCTGCTAGTGGTATAAGACTACTCAGTCAACATAATACCCTGTATTTATGAGGATTGGGACATACCCATTAATGTTCATTGGTAGGGTATATAATAACATATCAAAATCAACTCAGCACTCCACAACACAGGAGCACATATGTCCTGAGAAATGATTGAAGATGGTTGAAAGTACTTGTACACACAAGGCAAGTTCATTAACACTGTTTTGTAGATGAAGAAGACACCAATGTGGTCAGCTAGCCAATCTAAAATTGGATTTGGCCCACATCTTTACAGTGTTCCCTTTGTAATATAGCAAACTGCATTATTAATTATTATATATATATATATATATAGGGTCATCCACAGACATGTGTTTCGACTTATCAAGTCTCTTCAGTGTGGCTATACATTTTGTAAGCTACCTACAGCCGGAATTGAACTGCGGTCGGTTGGGTGTCAGTCCGGCACCTTAACCATTAGGCTGTCTTCACTTACAGAATGGGAAGGGGATTTTAACTGTTTTAATACACACATCGCTTTGTGTGTAAAGGCCGTCACAGAGTGCTCCATTCCTTATAGAGAAGAGTGTTGCGTTTACGCTTGAGTTGGCGGCCGTCAGCGTGATCCCCCCCAGAGTGCTCAACCCTAGCATATATATATATAATATGTTGAAAGGATAAATAAATAAAGGAAAAGAAAATGTTGAATGGATAAAATTGGTTTAATGATGTACCAACACATGTTTTGGCCGAGAGTTTGTTCATGTACACATTGTATTCTATTTATTATTATTATTTTAAATATGAAAGAAAATAATAATAGAAAATTATAGAATATTTAAGTATACACAGAAAAACGGCCTACAAACTGTAGCAGTAGGAATAAGAAGAGGAGGGGCTCACAAGTTTATTAGAATGTTATGGGGAATGGTGGGAGGAGAATTGGCGGGAAATTATAGGCATTTGAGAACACGTTGACTGGTTTCAAAGTTTATCTTGTTTAAGGTGGCCAGACAGAAAAGATCAAACAAAAAGTCATCAGACAAGAATTGTCCGTTGAGTTCAACAAAAACACACACACACACACACACACACACATATATATGTATATATATATATATATATATATATATATATATATATATATATATATTTAACAACCCTTCTGCACAAGTAGGATGCAACACAACAGTACTATTTACTCATAGCTGGAGGGAGAATAGTTGGATTCATACGTTTCCCAAGGGTATTAGCTCAATGTGAAATGTAAACAGCCTCGTCCAGAAATTGAACTCTGGTTGACGAGTCCATTTCCTCAGACTCAAACCATTACACCACACACCTCCTATATAAGTATATATGGTAATGCTTTCTTACCCTATATTTTTTCACTCCTTAAAAACTGAGCTTGTTCTTTACAGAAATGATATGTCTTAAATAGATGCTTCTTAATCCCAAATCAAGGGTTGACCTATAAAGAGAGTATGATTTCTAGCCCCTGATATGTTAAAGGAATATTTTTATTTATTTATTTTTTTGCACTTAAAAATCAAAAAAAGGAAAGATTTCTTACCCCCTAAATATCGAGGATTGACCTATAAAGAGAGCATGATTTCTAGCCCCTAATAAAGAATTTTTATTTTTTAGCACTTAAAAATCAAGGGCTTATCACACAAAAGTATATATAGCAAAGGAAAGATTTCTTACCCCCTAAAAATCGAGGGTTGACCTATAAAGAGAGCATGATTTCTAGCCCCTAATAAAGAATTTATTTTTATTTTTTAGCACTTAAAAATCAAGGGCTGACTTATCACAAAGGTATATATAGTAAAGTAAAGATTTCTTTCCCCCTAAAAATAAAGGGTTGACCTATAGCCAAAAGCATGATAAATGAGTGTTTTCCTGTCCCCTAAAAATAAAGGGTTGACCTATATAATCCCAAGTATCTTGCACTTAAAAATCAAGGGTTAACTTATCATATAGCAAAGGAAAGGATAGATTTTTTTGCTCCCTAAAAATCAAAGTTTGACCTATTGCCAAAAGCAGGATAAATGACTGTTTTCCTGCATCTAATAATCAAGGGTTGACCTATAACTCAAAGTATATGATAAATGAATGATTTAGTGGTCTTAAAAAGCAAGGATTGACCTCTAACCTAAAGATTATGATAAATGTGTTCCTGTACCTAAAAATCAAGGGTTAACTTATGTTGTTGGCATCCTTCCAAGACGATGGCGTAGTGTCCAATTTTTTTTTTTTAAACTATGTAGCCTGGTGGGTTCATATGGAGGATGATCTGTTGCCCAAGCAGCAAATCCTCCCTCTCCACACTGCTGCTGTGATTCAAAGGAAAGGTAAGAAACCAATGCAATTCGGCAGTGGTAGTGTTGCAGGAGTTGCTGGGTAGCACTGGATTTCAGCATCACACCACTTTAGGGACTCCGGCTCCTGATTTGTTTTGGGGGTTTACTCCCCTAGCCTTTCCTTGGGATGAGGAACAGCTACTAAGTAGCAGAGGTTTTGTATCAAACTTTTCCTTGTCTTAGACAGGTTGCCAACCAAGGTCAATGAGCCCCTCCTAAATCTAATTACTGTCGTTAGAAGGTTTAACTTATAACACAAGGCATATCATAAACGAATGGTGGACCTACTTATTGTTGTTGGTCTGAGTAGAATACACCGATTGCACCTCTGCAGAGGGGTAAAATCTCCCCAGTGGAACCCCCTGTTGAACGTGGGTTGCAACCTGTGATAATTAAGGATGGAATTCTGGTAGCTGAGTAGTCTGTGATATGCAACACTCCACTCCACTCCTTAGGCTAGACGGGTAGTTGGAGAGGCCCCCTTCGATTAATTGGCTGGTCATGTTAAGTCCTAGCACCTATAGGATTGTCCCAACCCCTTTATCCTTATGGCAACCCCTCCCCAACCCTTTTAATCATAAATGTACTTGAAGGCTCTAGCAGTTTCTTAGTTTCCTGGGTGTGATGTTAAGCTGCATCTAATGGTGAAATTCTATTTTTGGAGCTCTGGGGAGTGTGGAGTACTCCTTCATCATCATTACTCCCAGGTCCACTCTGACCTGGAGAGGTAGTATCTGTTAGTCCCATTTGAATCAAATAGATCTGTTATGAAAAATGCAATAGAACATAGTTATGATTTCAATCAAACATTTACAAATGAATCAGATTTCAGCATTAAATAACCCATAACTAGTTGATATGCCATTAAACAAATAAACCAAATCAAATATAAATTGTTATGATTTCAATCATAACAATTTACAAATGAATCAGATTTCAGCATTAAATAACCCATAAGGAGTTGATATGCTGTTAAATAAATAAAAGAAAACAAAAACATCTTTTTCATCATTAAACTATTGATATAGCTATGTTTATAAGCTGTGTGTGTATATACATTTGTATATGTGTTTGTGCAATTTGTATATACACACGTGATTGTATGTACATATATATATATATATATAGGTAGGTATGTATATATGTGTGTGTACATATATGTAGATATATATGTGTATGCATATATATGTCTATATATAAGCGTGTGTATATATATATGTAGGCGTGATAGTAATATTGCATTATTTAAAAAATTTTCTTCTCTTTGAACTGAATAATCTTGCAGTAAAAGATGACCATCTGTAAAAAAAAAAAAGAAAAAGAAAAAAAAAAGAAAAATTGTACTAGTTAGTGAATTGATTAAACATCTGACTTATTTGTCTTTTCTTGGAACAGCTGTGATGGCCAATACAATGAATAAACATCAAAGCTGACAGTAAATCAGCATTATTTCTTTATTGATGGTCATTGTCCATAGCTTATCTCATTTAACAAAAGCCATGGAATCTCTTTATCCTTTAATCCACAAAGATTGTTGGCCCACCTTTTATATATATATATATATATATAATGTCTGTGTGTGTGTATATTTGTGTACATATGTCTGTGTGTGTTTGTGTACATATGTCTGTGTGTGTTGTGTACATATGTCTTGTGTGTGTGTGTGTGTACATATGTCTGTGTGTGTGTGTGTGTGTTTGTGTACATATGTCTCTGTGTGTGTGTGTGTGTTTGTGTACATATGTCTGTGTGTGTGTGTGTGTGTGTTTGTGTACATATGTCTCTGTGTGTGTGTTTGTGTACATATGTCTGTGTGTTTGTGTTTGTGTGTACATATGTCTGTGTGTGTGTGTGTGTACATATGTCTGTGTGTGTGTGTGTGTGTGTGTGTACATATGTGTGTGTGTGTGTGTGTACATATGTGTGTGTGTACATGTGTGTGTGTGTGTGTGTGTACATATGTGTGTGTGTGTGTGTGTGTGTGTGTACATATGTGTGTGTGTGTGTGTGTGTGTACATATGTCTGTGTGTGTGTTTGTGTACATATGTCTGTGTGTGTATATTTGTGTACATATGTCTGTATGTGTGTGTATGTTTGTGTACATATGTGTGTGTATATTTTTGTACATATGTGTGTATATTTGTGTACATATGTGTGTGTATATTTGTGTACATATGTGTGTGTATATTTGTGTACATATGTCTGTATGTGTGTGTATATTTGTGTACATATGTCTGTATGTGTGTGTATATTGTGTGTACATATGTCTGTGTGTGTGTATATTTGTGTACATATGTCTGTGTGTGTGTATATTTGTGTACATATGTCTGTGTATGTGTATTTGTGTACATATGTCTGTGTGTGTGTGTATTTGTGTACATATGTCTGTGTGTGTGTGTGTGTGTGTATATTTGTGTACATATGTCTGTGTGTGCTTATTTGAGTACATATGTGTTTGTGTTTGAATACGTGTTTGTGCGTATGTGTATATATGTGCATATACACGTGTGATTGTACATATGTATATATATATATATATATATATTAGAGAAAGTTTAGCTCGGTCAGTAGAGTGTCCGGCTAGGAACCACAAGGTTCCTGGTTCGATACCAGTTCTCGGCAACTCGGTGTATGAGTAGAACAGGGATCTATGCAGTAAAGTAAGGAGCTAATGGTAGGTCTGTCGCTCCTCCTCAGGCACCAAAACAATCTCCTTGGTCTATAGCTAGTGAAAAGGGAATAGACTCCCTTGCTGTCTGGCTGATACCTACTTTCGGCCACCCTGACGACTTTACTTATATATGCACACACACACACTTATAGAGAGAGAGACACCCATATATATGTGTGTGTATGCATATATATATATATATATATATATATATTATTCTTTAATTTTCTTCAAGTTGTGCATGACTTTCACGATCAAATTCATGCCGAATTTCGAACGATTGCCGTGATCGATTTCAGATGAGTTACGTAACACAATTTCGAAAGAAAAATAACGGCTAAACAACGCCAAATCATTTCACTTCATCATTTTTCTTTTCTCCCATATACTGTATTTCACTTCTCCCCAGAAAGTCACTATTTTCTATACCTTGACAAAGGGTGAATGTTCACCCGAAATATCGGAATTAATCACACCAGGGACAGAACAACAGTTGAATATTAAATTCTGTTTTTTTTTTTTTTTTTTTTTTTTTTTTTTTTTTCCATGCGTCAAAATACCAAAAAAGCAATGTTCACAAGAACAAAGTTTTTATACACACACACACACACACATATATATATATGTATGAAGAATTGGGGGGTTGGAGTAAAATCCGACAGTATGAGGTGAGGTAAAAGGAAAAGTGAACAAAAATAATGACTCAAACAAGTCCAAGTAGGAGAGAAATATTTCGTCCTTCTGCCGCGAAGAACATCCTCAGTCTGGGTTGACTGAGGATGTCGCGTCAGAAGGACAAAATATTACCTACTTGGACTTGTTTGAGTCATTATTTTTGTTCACTTTACCTTTTACCTCACCTCATATATATGTGTGTGAATTTCTTAATCTGGTACCTGGGATGCCGGTTGCTTACAGTACTTGGTGTTACTAAGTGGTCACCCATCTAAGTACTAATCATGCTCATTGCTGTTCAACTTTATGAAATCCTTGAAAGTTGGGGATTGACTGTATGTTGACTTTATATACCCCTTATTTTTAATACTTTTAATTTTCCAAGCTTGTATCTATTGAATGTTTAAGTTCCTTCTGTTGATTAAACAAGTTTGTATATCTTTGTTGCTATTACACCTGATTAGTTGATCAATAACCATTAATTTGTTATAGAACTGCTAGTTGTTTTCGGTCCATCTTATTGTTAGTGGCTCTTAAAAAGCCCTTAATCAGGGGGTTAAGGAAATGAAAACTGCTCATCTAAATAGTTGTGGTTGTATTTTATGCTCTTCCTTCAATGGCCCATCATCAGGTTGTAAGTTGCATCTGGGTTTTTTTTTTTGTTTTGTTTTGTTTTTTTGAACTTATGAAAATAGAAACTTTAAACTTAGATATCTTAATGAAAGTTTGCATTCTTAAAAAATACAATACTGCAATTGATTTGTCATTCTCTTTTTTTTTTTTTTTTTTTTTTTTTTTTGCATATCAGTGTTGATATGTATACATCTGTATGATATCTATCTGATGATATCATGAGATGAGATGTGTTCATATATGTGTATATATGCATTATTGTGTGTGTGTGTGTATGTATATATATGTGTTGTGTGTGTGTGCATATATAGGTGTATATATATGTGTGTGTGTGTGTGTGCGCGCATATAGTGTATATATATGTGTGTGTGTGTGCGCGCATGTATAGGTGTATATATATATGTGTGTGTGTGTATATATATAATGTGTGTATATATTGTGTGTGTGTGTATATAGTGTATATATATATGTGTGTGTGTATATATAGGTGTATATATATATGTGTGTGTGTGTATATATAGGTGATATATGTGTGTTGTGCATATATAGGTGTATATATGTGTGTGTGTGTGTGTGTGCATATATAGGTGTATATATGTGTGTGTGTGTGCATATATAGGTGTATATATGTGTGTGTGTGCATATATATAGGTGTATATATATGTGTGTGTGCATATATAGGTGTATATATATATATATAGTGTATATATATGTGTGTGCATATATAGGTGTATATGTATATGTGTGTATGTGCATATATGTAGGTGTGTATTATATATGTATCTGTACATTGTGTGTGTGTATATACATATATATGTATATATATATATATATATATATATATATAGGTATATCACAAACCAACCATAAAACCCTGTGGATACATCTTTTATGTTTACAAATATTAATCAATTCATTAGGGATTGTTGAATAGAACCTTGATTTAATCCTTTAGAGGGTATATTATTCTTTTTCCTTTACCTGTCATATTCAATATCCTTCTTAGGGAATGTTGAATAGAATCCTTTATTTAATCCTTTAGAGGGTATATTATTCTTTTTCCTTTACCTGTCATATTCAATATCCTTCTTAGGGAATGTTATAGAATCCTTTATTTAATCCTTTAGAGGGTATATTATTCTTTTTCCTTTACCTGTCATATTTATCCTTCCTAGGGAATGTTGAATAGAATCCTTTATTTAATCCTTTAGAGGGTATATTATTCTTTTTCCTTTACCTGTCATATTCAATATCCTTCTGGGAATGTTGAATAGAATCCTTTATTTAATCCTTTAGAGGATATTATTCTTGGATCCTTACCTGATATGTTCAGTATCTGTAATGTTCAATGTAGAGAGACTTATTTCTTCTCTTATTGCTAGTAAAGTATTTCAAACTGTTGTCAAAACTACACTTCCTAAGCAGATCTTGTTTTCCTTCCCTCTCACCAACAAAATCAGACAGAACTCGTTTTTTCTTTTACACCAAAAATGTTCCACCAAATGTCACTCTCGTTCTAGTTCTCTCCTAACTGTTGTTGACGCTTTGGACGAGTCCTTAAATTAACGAAAACTCATGCATATTCATGTGAGAGTAACATAAGAAATCGAAGCTGTGCATGCGCACTCGTCGCATTACAAATGGCCGCTTACATGAAAGATACTTAAAGCAGTGCATTCTCTTTGCTTCAGGTAAGTGAAAGTTGTCACAGTATCCTTCTTAGGTAATATTGAATAGAACCCTTCATTCAACCTTTTAGGGTGTGTTACTCTAGTTCCTTTACATGTTGTGTTCAATATCCTTCGTAGGGAATGTTGAATAGAACCCTTTATTTGATCCTTTTGGATATATTATTCTTGTACCTTTACCTGATATCTTCAGTATCCTTCTTAAAGAATGTTGAATAGAACCCTTTATTTGATCCTTTAGGACAGGGTTTTCACAAACTTTTTACTTGCACTCTTTTGTAACCAAAATTAATTTCCACTCACTCCCAATTAAATTAATTGAACTAGCAAATATATGCACCCTCCGGGTGCAAGTATTTAAGTTTTAATATAATAAAATATCATATTGAATTAGAAAGGCTAATGAAACTGAATAAGAATGCAGATAAAAACTTTTCGAACAGAGGGGGTATGATTGAAAAATAGAACAACTTTGAAATTAACTCTTCCATCATTTTCCATTACTCCCGTCTTTCATTGGTAAATTTTCCTAATTTAACTATTTAGTTAAAATAGGAAGTCAAGAATAATATTACAGTTATTTCTTCTTGTTAATGGATTTCTTTTAAGATTTATCCCCGAGATGTTGGCTCCTATTCATTAAGATAAAACGAAACAATTAGAAATCAATAATACTAAGCACATATTTATCAAAATCAAATTTTTAAGATCAATATGCAAATTAGCCTTCCCATTCACACTGTAAACTGCTATTTTGTTGTATATATAAATACGATTGCATGTTATTAGTATGTAGATATGGTCAACAGTATTAATGATGTAAAACAATTTTATTAATAATTGAGGTTTAGATAAAAATAAAATCATGGAGAATGTGATGTAAATAACTATGGGAATTGTGACTTGTATTGTAATATAGTTTCGGTTACAGACAGACAAATCCACAATCAAATTGAATTGAGTTAGTGCACTATTGAATTGAGCAACAACAATAACTAAGTATCAGTTTTTGTAAATAAAGCAATTGGTATTTATAGCACTCTGGAATATTCCATCCTTACATCTGGGTGATCTCATTCCTTGAGTCCCGCTGGATATGATGCTAGATAAATACATATCATTAGCATTCCCAGTTGATTTTTTTTATTTGAGGTTATTATTATTTAATTATATTGGTTAAATAGAGCTGTGTAAATGGAGTTCAAAACTGTTTGAATTATGCAAATATCCCCAGTGGTTAAAAAGTTATGAGAATTTAAAGCCCCAAAATTGGGGTACAAAAGTGGACATGATTTTGTTAAAAAAATGTCAAATCACAGACCAATTCAAAACAAGAAATTCAGTAATTTCTTCACTATTTCTTTATTTTTGGAGCAATTTTGATAAAACTTGGAATTCCTATGTAAACTTATATGTTCTTTTGGATTCTATACTCAAATTGTATGTATCTCTATGCTGTAACCCATTATTTAGAGAATAAGAGGTACGGATAGCAGTTTTTAAAAGTTTTACCACAAGATTATTCAACATTTTTATTTTAATACTGCATGTATACACATATATAGTATTAATTTAAATATATAACATCATTTTAAACTTAAAAATACATTTCTAAATGCTTATGTTGAATTACATACAAGAAATAGAATACCTATTTTACACAAAACCTGGTCCGGCATGTGTTGAGTTTTTGTTTACATTTCCTGTAATTTTAACTTGTTTTTTTTCCAAGATTGAAAGTTTGACAAAGAAACCCTGATGGTTAAGCAAGTTATATATGAAAATAATTCTGAGACTATCTTCTATTAGTGATATAGTGCTTTTGTTTTTCTTTTTTTTTTTTTTTTTTTCTGATCTTATACATTTTGAAGAAGTCTCCGTCAATTTTGTCTATCATATTTTTGCTTCCAAAAGTCAGAAAAGAAAAAAAGTTCCTGCTTGTATTTTAAAGTGTGTGTTAATTAAATGTAAAATTTCAAGAATATTGATAAAGATTAGCCACTTTGGTTTTACAAAATAAATTACTGTGTAAATTTATTCTGAGAAAAAAAACTTATTTCATGTTTACGGCTGTTCGAAAACAAAATACCATTTTAACTTGTCGTAAAAAGTAATTCAATGGATAAAAACACATAAAAATTACATATTTAGAAAGATTGGATCAGAAATACTTGAGAAATTGCCATTTAAAGTGATTTAGGTCTGAAATATAATGCGTGCTGGGGGGGTTTGTTTACGTATTAAAAAAGACTAAATTCTAAGTATTTTTTTTCAAAATTTGAACATTTAAGATAAAACCCTGACAATTAAACAACATCCAAATGTCACATGTTATATATGAAAATAATTCTGAGACTATCTTCTATTGGTGATATAGTGCTTTTTTTCTTTTTTCTTTTTTTTTTTTTTTTTTTTTTTTTTTTTTTTTTTGCTGATCTTATTTGAAGAAATCTTTGTCAAATTTTGTCTATCATATTTTCACTTCCAAAGATCAGAAAAGAAAAAACAAGTTCCTGCTTGTATTTTTATGTTCAAAGTGCTTCTCTGCTTGCTTAATAAATAATGTGCTTGGCTAAACTCAGATTCCATCATATACAAACTTGGGTTGTGTTAATACAGTTCTATGTGACAATTATCTGGAGATTGCAGTTTCAATTCTGACTACAGGTAAAAATAACATGGAATACTCAAGATAGCTTAACAATGAATCCAAGTTTATAACCAGCTCTGGGTTATGTATGACCACTACTGTTCTTCTACAAGGATGGCTTTGGCATTAAATAACCCGTAAAGTTTAATATGCCATTAAACGAAGAAACCAAAACTAAACCATTCACCTCCTTAAAAATTCTATGTTTGAGATGAACTTTCAGTTTAGCAAACCAGACACACAAAGCTAGGCCTAGTGAGTCTGGTGCCTAAATGTCAGTGGTGGGGAAGGGGTCTTTATGTGCCATAGAATACACAACTGACCGAGCGGTGGGGGTTGGGTTGGGTGGGATGTGGTGATGGAGTCCAATCTTGTCATTTTCTTCTCCTGTTTACTTAAGTAATTTTTATTCGCTGATGGCTTGTTAAACATGTTACGACTGGTTTTGAATTCAGGATTACCTACCAAGGCTAGAGTCAGGAGGTGCTCGTGGTGTAATGTTTATCGTCAAAGTAAATGGACATGGTAACACTACTTCAAATTCTAGGCTGGTTGCATTTCACATAGCACTTATAAAATCCAACTGTTCTCCCTCCAGCTATGGGTAAATAGTAGGATAGACTGGGCTGTTTAACCTTGGTTTGGCAACCGACCTAGGAGAAGGAAAGCTCTTCTTATAAATTGACCTTGTGTCTCATCCTGCTCATGTAGAGGGGTTAGTAAATATATATCAAGGCTAAAGGCTGCCATACTATTTTTTTTACCAAAGGCATGAGTGAGATGTAAGCACAAATGGTTCTGACGAGGATTTGAACCCTGCTTGCAGCATCCATCTGAGGCACCAACTGCAACCCGTATTTATTTCACCAAATTTGATGACCAAACTAAAATGTACCCACCTGACACCCTGTAAAATAACACTTTGATTTGAGGATTGTTTCAAAAACCAACCGCTTTATCATATGGGTGCTAGAAGGCGGTGACTGCGGGTCTACATGTCCTGGGTATGACGTTAAACTCTAACTGATGGTGAAGTTCCAGTTCTGGAGTTTTGGGGAATGTGGAGCATGCCTTCATCACCATTGCTCCTAGGTCCACTCTTATCTGGAGCGGTAGTACTTGTTAGGATCCCATGTGTGGGTTAGATAGAAAAATATTCATTAAAAAAAAAAAAATTGAGTATCCATGAAGATTGAGTTTATTTCAAAACTTTGTCGGCATTAAATGACCCACCAAGTTTGATATGCCGTAAAACAAAACAAAAAAACAAAAAACAAAATAAAAACCAAGGATATTATGTACAGAAAGGAAAGCAAAACTTGATCCCTGAAGGCTAGAAGTTAAAGTTGTAAAAATTCCGCCTCCCCAAGGTGCTAACAGTGAAAAGTAGTAATGATTCACCTGGTAAGTAGTTAAGAATATAACTGCTACCAAAATCCTGGTCTAAGAGAGAAATCTTTGGAATTGTTCATTTCTAATGGGTAGTGTGTCTATCTCTGGAGTAGTCTATTTCTAATGGATCTATACCATTCTCTAAATAGACACTTTTGTATTCTCTGGATCTAATGGATAGTCTACCCTCCCTCTCCACATTCTCTGGTCTGTCTGGGACGTTTCTAATCACTTTAACTGATTTGGGGAATGTGGAGCACCCCTTCATCACCATTGCTCCCTGGTACAACCCCCTGTTAGGGTCCCATCTATGGGTAAAATAAACAAAATTTGATTATCCATTAAGAATGAATTTATTTCAAAACTTTGTCGGCATTAAATGACCCACCGAGGTTGATATGCCGTAAAATAAACCAAACCATACACCTGCAGATACATTTATTAGTAACTGCCTAAAATTTCAGCGATTTTGATTATAATGAAATGTCTTGTTCATGCGTCTAGCTTCACTGACTCATTTGACCTAGTACTTTGTAGGAGATGGTTGAAATAAGTCGTTAAGGAACTACTCACAAAGGGTAGCAGCAAATGTCTATACTACATTCAGTTTTTCCTTAAAGCTATAGGTAGCACCTCATATATATATATATATATCTTTCCTCCTCCACAACTTCAAGATGATTGGAATCAAAATTTATGTACACTTCTCCTTTCTGATGATACATGTGACAAAATAATTTTGTTCAATCTATATTTGTCAACATCTAAGAAAGTTATATTTATGCCGAGATCCATATAAGTAGCAGTGTGCTGGGAGTTTTATGTTGCTGTTAAACCCCCAAAGCCATCTAATTATGCGCTTATTAATTAGACGCCCCAAAGTCTTTTCAAACATTATTTTAGAATAAGCAATTGGTCCAAAGAAAAGAAAGGAAAAAGGCAATAATTATAGGACATTATAATGACCAACCTCTTCTTAGCACATGTCATTTTACAGGTGATAAACATTGCTGACAGCTTTTTTGTTTATATATCTACAGGACAACAGAACGACATATCTCCTTTTACATAATGTCCTTGGAGGGAGACATCTTTCTTTTTTTCTTTCTTTTAAAGCCCTCTCAATCAAAATTTTCACAAACAATATATATATATATATATATAGTATCCAATTGCCACTTTAACTTTTCCAGTAAATAAAAGTGCTCAATATATTAAAAATACAGAGCAGTAATAATACTAATAATATTACTATTAGAGGAAAGATACAGGGTTAACTAAGATGATTATCTTTATATATATATATATATATATATATATATATATATTTATTTACCAACCCCTTTGCACAAGCAGGATGCGACACAAGGTCAATTTTTTAAGCGAAGTTTAACAGGTTTGAATTCAAGAGTTTTCCTTCTCCTAGGCTGGTTACTTAGCCATGGTTAAAGAGCCCAGTCTGTCCTGCTATTTACCCATAGCTGGAGGAAGAATTGGACTCATACCTTTCCCAAGGGTATCAGCACAATGTGAAATTCTAACAGCTTCGTCCAGGAATTGAACTCGAGTCGATGAGTCCATTTCCTATGACTCCAGCAAGTATATATATATATATATATATATATATATATATATATATACCAGTGACCTAAGTTACAAGCAAAATGAATTAATCTCGTAAGTCAAGGTACCACTGTATATAGATATCTTTTCAGTGAAATGCATATTTTTACACACACATTTTTGAAAAAAATTTTACATCTGAAATGCATATTTTTACACACACATTTTAAAAAAAAAAAATTTTACATCTGAAGATTTAAGGTTAGATAGGAATGTTATATCACAATTTGAAAATATGGGGCATCTAGTTAGGATTGAACTCACTATTCAGTAATGGATCTGCGAGACTAGCTTGCTAATCATTACATCATGATAGATTAGTAGGTATTTACCCATCCCATTCGCCACAGGGAGAATGTGACATGAGATTGCAAATATGCAGCATATGATAAAGAAAGAAAGAAAATAGGGGAAGAGAGGGGTGAGTGCGCAGAAGCAATAACACTAATCTGTTCCAATCTAACATTATGGAAAGATAAAAAAAAAGAGTGAGAAAGAGTTAAATCAAGATTATTATACGTTTTACATATTGAACTATTTAGCAATAGCTCTTAAGTAAAGTATATCAAACATTGTAATAATTAAATTATCATACTGTGGTATATCCACAGATCCTGCTAGTCAATTATTATATTTTATTATATTGAACTATTTTGCAACTCTTAAGTAACAATATCAATGTTGTATAATTAAATATCATACTGATATCCACAGTCCTGCTAGTCAAGATTATTATACTTTTTATATATTGAACTATTTTGCAAGAGCTCTTAAGTAAACATATCAAATGTTGTAATAATTAAATTATATACTGTGGTATATCCACAGGTCCTGCTAGTCAATCAGTAATATAATTGTAGAATGAACATCATACTCACCTTCACAGGTAGGCTGTGACTAGTGTCCAGTTACCAGACAAAAAAAAAAGACTGCGTAACTGAATACACTCTGTAGCAACTGGCAACATGATCAAGTGTTCAGTATATGGATAAAAATATCCACCAGCCAATCAAAATCCTGTTTGCAGTGCCATGTAGAGATTTTAGACTGAAGCAGATTCAACTTGCAACACAGTTGAATACTGATCAGTCTATACAAATCTCTACAATAACAATTATGATGTTATTCTGAGGACATACAAATTCAAATAGAACTGTTAGATTTTTGTCCTATAAGATCCGTTGTATTCTTTTTATTCTTTACAAGTTTATATGATTTTTTTTTGTTTTTTAAATAATTTCTCATGAAACTATATGTTAGATAATTTTAAATATATATTAAATAAAACAAACTATATATAAATCAATAATACTGGTCATGTATTTATTAAAACTTATTTTAAAAAACGCTGTAGACAATCTAATGTTGCGTACTGACTTTATGAGTACTTGCAAATATATGCATCCTCCGGGTGCAAGTATTTAAGTTTAAAATAATAAAATATTATTAAATTAGAAAGGCTAATGAAACTGAATAAGAATGCATAAAAAGATTTGAAACAGAGGGGGTATGATTGAAAATAGAACAACTGAAACTAACTCTTTCATCACTTCCGTTTTTCATGGTAAATTTTCCTAATTTAACTATTTAGTTAAAATAGGAAGTAAAGAATAAAATTACAGTTATTTCTTCTTGTTAATGAATTTCTTTTAGATTTATGAGATTTTTACTCATATTCATTAAGATAAAACCAAACAATTAGAAATCAATAATACTAAGCATATTTTTATTAAAATCAGTTTTTTTAATATCAATATGCAAATTAGCTTTTCACACTGTAAACTGTATTTTGTTATATATATAAATACAATTGCATGTATTAGTATTTAGATAGGTCAACAGTCTTAATATGTAAAACAATTTTATTAATAATTGAGGTTTAAATAAAATAAAATCATGGAGAATGTGATGTAAATAACAAGGGAATGTAACTTGAATAGTAATATAGTTTCGGTTACAGACAGAAAAACCACAATCTCCATTATAATAAGATATATGAGATTACTGTGTTCGTTACAGACAAATAGAGAACTAATCTCCATTATATATAGAAAATACATAGCAGTCCAAAAATTCTTGCTACAGTATCTCGGGATTTGAAAAAAAAAGAATTTTTTTTTTAATTGAAAGTGAAAGTGGAATTCCATTCTGAATTCCAAGAGATTCTAATCAATGGCAACTGATCAAACAATGTAAGTGACATTTTTCTTTGTAAATGTTTGGAATTTTGTGGAGGAAGTCATTATTCAAGTGAACTTGACATTGTTCTTTGAAAAACTAAGTGTATCTAACTGGATGTCTTTTTTAGAAGTGGCCAGACTTTCCAATATTCTACTAACTATAAAAAATCTGACACACCTCCCACTTGACCTGAAGTGATTGTCATCCAAATTTCTACTTAAACACACTTATATTATTACCATCCCAGTTGTATATTACCTTGCTAAATATATTCTTTTATTACTTTCAATTAACACTGTCATGAAATTAGTTTTTCTTTTCTTTCTATCAAAACTCTTATGTTCCAATAAGGGCTACCTTACACTATTTGTTTATTCTTATTTCTTATTTTATTTTATTTTTTTTTTTTTTTTTTTTTTATTATTATTTTAATTTATTATTTATTTATTATTTTTTATTTATTTTATTTATTATTTATTTATTTTATTTTTTTATTTATTTATCTTATTTATTTTTAATTTATTTTATTATTTATCTTATTATTTTATTTAATTTATTTATTTTATCTTATTTATTTTTTGTTTATTTTATCTTATTTATTTTTAAATTTAATTAATTTCATTTATTTTATCTTATTTATTTTATCTTATTTATTTTTTATTTATTTTAGTTATTCATTTTTTAAATTTGATTCATTTCATTTATTTTTTATTCATTTATTTTATCTTATTTATTTTTTACTTATTTTTTTAATTTATAAAATAAATTTAAAAAATGAATTCTTTTATTCAGTTTTATTTGTTTTTTATTTGATTTTTCTACTGAATTCAATGAAGATCAGAAGAAAGTTTTGTGAATCAATTAAAATCTTTAGGGATTTTTAATTTTTTAATTTTTTAAAAATTTATTTCATTTTTATTTATTCATTTTTATTTCTGTTGTATTTTTTTCTATATTCTATTTATAAAATAAATTAAGAATGAATATATTTTTTATCTAATTTTATTTATTTTCAAATTATTTGATTTAAAAAAAATTATTTTTGTTTCCTTTATCTTTTTTAATTTTCTCTTATGTTTTATTTATTTTATTTATAAAATAGATTAAAATGAATATTTCTATTTAATTTTATTAATTTTCAAATTATTTGATTTTTAAAACTTAATTTGAATTTGAATTTGTTTATGATTTTAAAAGAATTTTAAAAGAATTATTTTTATTCTTTTTGTTGTTATGTGATTATTTCAAAGATGTGTATTTGCACACAGAATCTACAGTAGAATTGAATGAAGATGAGAAGAAAGTTATGGGAATCACTCAGAATCTTCAGGGATTTTGACGGATCCACAAAAACAGAAAATGGATCTATAAAAGAATTTGTAAATGTCTTTGACTCTTTGAATATTCATTCATAATATTCAGGAAAAATTGTTATAAGATTATAAGTTGATAAACTGTTGAGAAACCATTCCTGTTCGTCTAGGACCGTTTCTACCCGTCACCACTCCTATGTGTCCAGCCTCTTTCTACTTGTCACTGTTCCTATGTGTTGAGATTTTTTTAGATATAAGGCGTGTGTTAAAAGCCCACTCCTACTTATAGACTCGCCGATCACCACGTGACCAACCTATTGGCCAACCACTGGCAGTACTCTGCTGCTGATATTGTTATTTATACTGGCTGTTCTGGTCATACCTACTCATAACTACTTGGATCTTTGTGGACGATGGAACATAGGATTCTATAACTCAGGACTTATTCACTTACCAAAGGATTCTATAACTCAGGACTTACTTACTTATTTACTTTAAGTTCTTTACAACTGGCCAAGGATGGCAGCCAGATACTTAACACTATGTGTCCCAGTCTTTTTCTACTTGTTGCTGCTCCTGTGTGTCCTGGCCTCTTTCTTTCCATCAAACTCCTGTGTCTCAAACCCTTTCAGATCAATACTATACAACATGATCCCCAATGATGCTAACACATTGTTAAAACTACAAAAGTGTAAATATAGATACACAACATATATTACTTCCTAACTGCTAGGTATGACATAACCCCAGACGGGTTGATATGCTGTTAAAATCAACCAACAAACAACAACAAACATGTCGCTGGTCTCTTTCTAACCGTCACCTCTTTCTATAAATGCTAACTAGAATCCTTCACTCCTTCCTAAATAGAAGCATCAATATCATCATGGACAGCCCAACAGGTTTGTGGTCATTAGGGCTGCGTTAGCTGAGTTGGTAGAGCATAGGCTAGAAACCACAAGGTTCCTAGTTCGATATCGGCCCTCGCCAACTCAGCGTATGAGTAGCACAGGGATCTGTGCGGTAAAGTAAGGAGCTGATGGTAGGTGTGGCGCTCCGCCTCAGACACAAAAAACAATCTCCTTAGTCTAGCGCTAGTGAAAAGGGGATAGACTCCTTGCTGATTGGCTGATACCGACTTTAAGCCACCCCGACGACTTTTTACTTAGTCGGGTGTAAATAAATGTTTACATCTGAAATCTTTGAGAAGCCAATCATTTTTTTCAATGAAATTTTGTCTGTCTTGTATTTTCTTTGCTGTATAAATTGTGACAAAGATTAAATTACAACAGATATTTTTCTGCCTCAACCCCTCCACCATGAAACCTATCTGTTTGAAAAATGATTTCTTAAAGAGGCTGACTTTCCGAGAGACCCTCGCTCGGTTTTATGTCTTTTGATCTGATCAAGTTAATACACCAGACTAATGAGCAATCTTTTGTGGTGGGCTGATCCGCCCAAGGCTAAACCGATATCTTTCATCTCCGATAACAGATCTTGGCATAAAGTTATCTTTCAAAAATTGGTCTACATTACGTAGACTAATGTTTGAGAATGTGTCGGACAAGGGAAGAAGATAGTTCATTATAGAAGGGAATGACGACTGGGAAGAAATGTCAACACATACATAGATAAGGCATGGACTGCTATTCACATGTTATCTACCTTATAGAAATCTGATCTATTAGCCTTGTCAGTACTACTGTATAGTTGCACCACTTAGAATCTAAAGAAGCAATATCTCATCTATTGAAAGCCTTGTCAGTACTACTGTATAGTCGCACCACTTAGAATCTAAAGAAGTGGAATCTAAAGAAGCAATATCTCATCTATTGAAAGCCTTGTCAATACTACTGTATGGTTGTACCACTTAGAATCTAAAGAAGCAATATCTCATCTGTTGAAAGCCTTGTCAGTACTACTGTATGGTTGCACCACTTAGAATTTAAAGGAGCAATATCTCATCTATTGAAAGCCTTGTCAGTACTACTATATGGTTGTACCACTTAGAATCTAAAGAAGCAATATCTCATCTATTGAAAGCTTGTCAGTACTACTGTATGGTTGCACCACTTAGAATCTAAAGAAGCAATATCTCATCTGTTGAAAGCCTTGTCAGTACTACTGTATGGTTGCACCACTTAGAATCTAAAGAAGCAATATCTCATCTATTAATAGCCTTGTCAGTACTACTGTATGGTTACATCACTTAGAATCTAAAGAAGCAATATCTCATCTGTTGAAAGCCTTGTCAGTACTACTGTATGTTGCACCACTTAGAATCTAAAGAAGCAATATCTCATCTATTAATAGCCTTGTCAGTACTACTGTATGGTTGCACCACTTAGAATCTAAAGAAGCAATATCTCATCTATTAATAGCCTTGTCAATACTACTGTATGGTTGTACCACTTAGAATCTAAAGAATCAATATCTCATCTATTGAAAGCCTTGTCAGTACTACTGTATGGTTACACCACTTAGAATCTAAAGAATCAATATCTCATCTATTGAAAGCCTTGTCAGTACTACTGTATGGTTACACCACTTAGAATCTAAAGAATCAATATCTCATCTATTGAAAGCCTTGTCAGTACTACTGTATGGTTACATCACTTAGAATCTAATGAAGCAATATCTCATCTGTTGAAAGCCTTGTTAGTACTACCATATGGTTGCAACACTTAGGTGAAGTTTGAGACCTCCTGTAGGCCTAGGCTATAATATTATTATTTCCTGCTATTGAAATGTCTTGTGTATGCTTATTGCTTGCCTATACTGCCAAATTGCTTTTATACAGCTATGTTTCTGCTTGTGTAATGCACAGCTAGACTGTTTTCAACAATATATGCTTGAATACACTAAAAACTTTTTTTTCTTCTGAATCTGACCTGCTGAAATGAGGGTGCATCTTATATGATATAATGATATAATGAAATTTATTGTGTACAGTGCTCAGGTGCACCACAACTCATCAAAGTCTCATGTCAAGTACACAGAATAATGTTGTGTCAGGAACATGAACAGTTTACAGTAGTAATATGCATGTATGTGTGTGCATGTGTATGTGGAGAGTGGCATCAGGTATAGTGTAGGCGGACTACAGGAAGCATGGAGGCTTTGAAAGATTCAGTGCTCTGGCAGCCTGCAACAGATGCAGGCAGTTTATTCCATGTCTCCGCAATTCTGAGTATGAAAAAATGTTTCTGAAAGTCACGTGAACAGTGCTGTTTTCTGACTTTGTAGGCATGCCCGCATGTATTGGAGAGTTGGAGATCAAAAAGGTGCTCAAGGTTGCTGTTGTTAAGATGATTAATGACCTTATGAGCATTTACAAGGTCAGTTGCCAGATGCCGAAGTTTCAACGAATCCATTCCCAGGGCTGCGGGACATTCAGAGTATGGCAGATTCCTGATGGAGGGTACTCGCTTGGTTGCACATCTCTGTACAGTTTCTATGCCGTCAAATACGGTAATACAAAAAGCCATCTCATTTTTTGCTTTTATTTTATTTTTTTTTCATTTATTTATTTTTGAAAGATTTACAGTGTACTATTGTTTTTTAAAAGTCAACCTTGTAAAGAGCTGACTAATAATCATGTTAGCTCTAATTACTCAAATGTTTCACACTTTAGAGACATTTATTATTATTATTATTATTATTGTTTCTTTTCTTCTTCTTCTTCTTCCTCGTGTTTCTAATGATTGGGGGAATGTAGAATATAATTGATGCAATGAGTGGGCAGATTTAAAAAGTTCTATTATTTATTTATTTATTTCAAATAGAACATCTGTTTCGTTTTCTTCTTTTCACAACGAACATAATGGAATAATTAGAAAAGGCTTTTGAACTGCAAAATTTTCGGCCTGACAAATGAATGCCACTGATTGTGAATAGATGTTAACCAATTAATGATTTAGAAAGAAAAAAAAAAAAAAAAAACATTTTTATCAGTTCACCCTGTGAATACGCTGACTGCATCCTCTATAGAAGTGTAAGTTGATTGGTTGGATTTTATGGCATATCAACCCTTGTTGGGTTATTTTATACCGAAGATGTTTTTGTTTTATTCATTCTTGTTGGGTATTCAATTTCATTTTTTTTTTTTTCTTTAAACATTTTTAAAAAACTATTATTTTTAAATCTATTCAACCCATAGATGGGACCCTAACAGGTACTACCACTCCAAGTCAGAGTGGACCTAGGAATAATGTCAGTGAAAGGGTACTCCACATTCCCCAGAGCTCCAAAATCAGAACTTCACCACTAGATACAGCTTAATGTCATACCCATGGCATTAAGACCCTTAGACACTGCCTTCTAGCACATATATGATTAAAAGGGTTGGGGGCTTGCCATAAGGGCAATAAGATCGGGACAATCCTAAAAATAAAAAAAAAGAATTCTTATTTGATTGGGCCATGTGCAAAAACCCCAAAAGACTCTTGAGAAACAGCACCACAAAAAATGTAGATATAAACATAACCTCTAGGCTTGAAATAACCCTACATGGGTTTACATGCCATTAAAATTAATCAATCATAGGTAATTGCTGGCACCACCAACCTAAAAAATGCCCCAACCCCTTTTTATCATATGGGTGCTAGAAGGCGGTGACTGAGGGTTTACATGTCCTGGAAATGACATTAACTCTATCTGATGGTGAGGTTCCAGTTTTGGAGCATGTGGAGCACCCCTTCATCACCATTGCTCCCTGGTCCACTCTGACCCGGAGTGGTAGTACCTGTTAGGGTCCCATTTATGGGTTAAATAGAAAAATGTATTTATAAAAAATTGTATTATCCATTAAAAATTGATTTATTTCAAAACTTTATCGGCATTAAATGACCCACTGAGGTTGATATACCGTAAAACAAAACCAAACCTTAAAAAATCTGATTTCTTCACTAAATAACTTAACAAGTGTTGACATACATTAGTACTGGCACAGCTACAGCTAAGAAGAATTCCCATTATATCTTATCAGAAAAATTAAAATAACCAAATTTACTATTTCTCTGAATGTTTGTACCCCAGCTATCGTTAGCGGAATGAGAACAGGATACGCCCGTGGACTGAATAAAGGGTTGGGTTCAGAGTTCCATGATGGCTCCTGATTACAAAAAGAAAGTTCCCGAATTAAAAAAGAAGGTTCCAGAGTTCAACAAGAAGGCCGGAGGGCACATCAGCCAAAATATTGTAGAGATAACAATAAAGATGAGGACAATAGTCTGAATAATATAAATAATCCTAATAACCAAATTTAATCTGCACAAAAAATCAGTAGCTAAGTCATTCAAAATCAGAAATTATTTAACTTTTTCTTTTTTTTTTTCCTTCAAATTTTTCTTATTGAACTTTTATCAACAATAGATTTATCATATTTATGCAGTTATTTCCTATAATTCCAACATAAAAACACTCTTGAATGATAATTATTTATTTATTTATTGATCTACTAGGAAAAAAGAAGACGGGGTTAGGGTTAGGGTTTAGGGGTAGTTTAATGGGAAAATAAATAATTTATCAGTCAAGAGTGGTTCCCCTTTGTTTATGTTGGAGTTATAGGAAATAACCTTTTATGCCATTAAAAAAAAAATGACTTTTTCAGTATTATGGAAAATTCTATTTTATTTTCTTACATCCTGAAATGAATAATCAGAAAGGCAGACTGATGTCAGGAAATAAAGTAATTATTGTATTTATATATTATAATTAAAAAACAAAATACTAATTAAACAATGACGATAAAAGCATTTGGCTCTGATAGCTGAACTAATTTATACAATAATGTAATGTATGGTTTCCCATACAAAAGATTCTTAATTTTCTCTCCTGCACTGTTGCACACATTACTACATAACAATCATTTGATTCAATGCATTTTATTACAATTTTAGTTGCGAAGGAACCAAGAAAGGTCACAATTATATTGTGTGTTGTGGGGGGGGGGTGAATTTAGCCTCAGAGAGGTGCAGGCAAAAATTACCTTGGTGGACCCCTTAAAAATGAGGGCACCACGGTAATTACACAAAAAAACTTAGTAGCAGAGTAGCAGTAGGAATAAGTAGGAGGAGGAACTCACAAGTTTATTAGAAATGTTATGGGGAATTTAAATTGAAATGGATCTGATTTTTGGAATCTTATTAAGCTACGGCTAGCTGCTGCTGAATCTTAACATACAAATAAAGTGAGAAGTTAAATGTCCCTTTCATACTCACTCTCCCATCTCTCTCTTTACACACACAGGTAAACTAACATATATAATAAGGAGGTAATCAAGATATACATAGAGAGGGGGAAAGTGACAGACAGATTGTGAAGTAAGACTGGTCAGTTTTTTACTTAATTGAACATTAAGACTAATTAGAACCAATTAAAATGGAATTTTTTAAAATCTTAAAACCAAGGAATATTTTTGTATAAATTGTGTTATTAAATTAAATAGGAAAAAAGTCCTTTAGTAAACAATCATTGATTCACTCAGCTTTAGTACAATAATAGATAGAGAGAGAGAGAGGGGGAGGGAGAGATCAAACAGTTTCATCCACCTACTCGGGCCATCATCATCATCATCATTATCAAGTTGTACTGACAGCACAAATTCCCATTACTCTCTCTCTCTCTCTCTCTCTCTCTCTCTCTCTTTCTCTCCTCTTTATTATAGAAACTTCTTTTTACAAAGGTGTGTTTTATAATCAGGAAAATGTTAAAAAGAATTTATTTAACGATTGTGATTAAAAGTGGCATTTTATTGTACAATGATGCAGGTGCCATTCTTCTGAAATAGGATTGGTTGATGAATTTACAGGTGACAAATATCAGGTGTGCTTAGAGGAAATATAATTGAAAGACACTCCTTCTCATGATATTTATACCTGTTAAATAAAGTACAAGACTGACCACTGAAATAAGGGTTTCTTTGATTTGGCATGATTCATTTTTTCTCTCCTCTGGTCATATTTGTTTCATGATTCACAAATTCATCAAATCTTATGCCCACCCCCATATATATATATATATATCCGGCCCATCCTCAACTAATATATATATATATATATATATATATATATATATATATATATATAGGGTCATCCACAGACACGTTTTTCGACTTATCAAGTCTCTTCAGTGTGGCTAGACATTTTGTAAGCTACCTACAGCCGGAATTGAAATCCGATCAGTTAGGTGTCAGTCCAGCACCTTAACCATTAGGCTGTCTTCATTTACAGAATGTGAAGGGGATTTTAACTGTTTTAATACACACATCGCTTTGTGTGTAAAGGCCGTCACAGAGTGCTCCATTCCTTATATAGAAGAGCTGGCAGCTGTCAGCGAGATCCCCCCCAGAGTGCTCAACCCTAGGTGATGGGGAGCATATATAGGGTCATCCACAGACGTGTTTCGACTTATCAAGTCTCTTCAGTGTGGCTAGACATTTTGTAAGCTACCTACATATATATATATATATATATATATATAATACTTGAATATTTTATTATTTTCTATTATAATTATTTTATTTCATATTTAAAATAATAATAAATAGAATACAATGTGTACATGAACAAACTCCTGGGGGAAACACGTGTTGGTAATTCATTAAACTAATTTTATCCTTTCAACATTTTCTTTCTTTTATTTATTTATCCTTTCAACATATTGTCGGATTCATCTCCATTTTTCAATTTACATACATACATACATGTATATATACATATGTTGTTGTAGTGGGGTCCACATATGCTTCTTAGTTGATATATGCATATTTATATATATATATATATATATATATATATATATATATATATATATATATCTGTCTATAATATATATTGTTTGGGATTTAGTATGAAGCATTGGGTCTGAAATATAAGAAACTCAGTTTTCTTCATACTAAATCCCAAACAATATATATTATAGACAGATATATATATATATATATATATATATATATATATATATTTGAAAATGGTTTTAAAAAGCGTGTGCATTGTGAGATGTTATAATAAATACAATTTCACAAATTTTTTTTTTTTTCCTTATGCGGATTTTACACATTATTCCTCGTACAAACATTAGTGTCACGGTATGCTTCTCTGATGAGACGTAACCGAAAAAAAGATATCGTTTTCAGAAGGAAAAAAAAAAAAAATTTGTGAAATTGTATTTATTATAACATCTCACAATGCACACACTTTTTAAAACCATTTTCAAATTTTGCTTGTACCACAATCTATTCACATATATATATATATTATCATTATTGTTATTATTATCAAAAATTAAATAATATCTAAGTAAAAAGTAAAAAGTGCCCAATTGAGAAATAGTCGATTAATATTAACTGTTAAAACTATGAAAAATTTTCTTAGTATTTTTTTTCTCGGAATCTCAACAACAACAACAACAATAACAACAACATGGCTGGAATGAATGACTCAGGAGGTAATTGTTCTTCCTACTTAAATAGTTTGGTTTTTTTTTGCCATTAGAAATATGTTACATGACCCAAACTCGTCAAGCAATAAGCATATTTTTCTCTCCTCTGAGGAATTAAAAAATATGTCACCTAAGAAACTGAAAGAGAAATATAATATACTTTAAACCTCCCCTTTAACATAACGGTAAAGACAAGAGTGGTGAAAAGAGCTTCTTGAACTTAAACATCCTATACCACCTCATTCCACCCATCCACAAGTCACATTCATTTTCCTAATCTGTCCCAAACTATAGCCTTTGTTTAAATGTAATATTAATACTTTGAAGTCTTTATTTTAAGGTAAATAACAGGTAAATTTAAATGAAAAAGCCATTTTTTGATAAATCCTTATAGGAATGGGGCTCTGGACTTAGAAATTTCTCAATAGGGTGTTAAGAGTTAATAAAGAAATATTTTAATATAGATATAAGTAATCTATTTAACAAAAATACAATGAAAATTACTTTACAGTATCTAAGGTTCATATCTATCCAACTATCTATTTTAGCTAATTTCTGTCTATCTATTTCAGGTTCATATCTACCTATCAAACTATTTTAGTTTATTTCTAGCTATATATTTCAGTCGTATTGGGCACACCCACATTACCCATTCGTACCTGTTAAAAGGGGGAGGGTGCCCCAGTGTGCCCAACATGCAAAGTACAACTTACAACCAAGCATATCCTTCTAAATTGTAACAGACTTAAACATATCCGCGCAAATTACTATCAAGCCAGAAACCTGAAAGACATCTTTAAGAATACAAACCCTGAAAACATTTTAAATTTTATATAAAAAAAAGCAACCTTTTCAACAAAATATAACAGAACATAACCAATTATCTCCATAGAACCACTACGTTAAAGTCTGAAATCCAAAATAACCTTTTTGGCATTAAATGACCCACAGAGGTTGATATGCCGTTAAACAAAACTCAAACTCAAAATATTTCAGTCCATATCTAACTATCCATCCATCCATCCATCTATCCATTTCAGATTCACATCTATCAATCTATTTTGATTTATTTCTGTCTATCAATTTCAGGTTCATATCAGTCTATCTATCAATCTATCTATCTCAATCTGCACATATTTATCTATTTCAGGTTTACTATCTATCTATCTATCTATCTGTTACTCTTTCTCTCTTGTCCTAATAATATTGTACTGGGGATTATCTAGATGACATAACCACAAAATAATGAACAAAAGTAAACATGAGCATACTACCCCTGTACCTCCACTCCTAACTGTCTCTGTTGTTAGTTGGATTTTACGGCATGTCAACCTCTGGGTTATTTTGTGTCAAAGATGTTTTTGTTTTATTCATTCTTGTTGGTGTTGAATTTAATTTTGTTCTGTTAACACACAGATCAGTACTCAGCTGCCTAACTTTTAAAAAAATCCCCCCCCCCACTCTACCTAGGTGTCTCACAGATCCATTATTACTTATCACAAGTTAGATCCTTACTGGATACCCCATAAAATCCACACATAAATATATAACAATATAGTAAGAAATTTTAAATCAATAATTTACAATTTAAAAATAAATACAATATAAATGAGGCGATTAATTCAATCAATCAACATCATATTTCAATCACCTTCTGTTACTATACAAATTTTAATTTTTAAATATCTTCCCAAATATAAATAAAATCTTCATTATTTTTGCTCAAAAACCAAGCCTGGTGATATTTAATGTATATATATATATATATGTAAAATGGAAGTGAATCTGAATGTTGAAAAGAAATAAAGGAAAGAAAGTATTGAATTTTATAGTATTGTATTTTATCCATCCAATACTTTCTTTCCTTTCTTTCTCTTTTCAACACACATATATATATATTTACTTTGTTGTTAATTGTTTTATTTTCGAAGTTTCCTCCGGACATACAGATACATACAACTGCCCTTTATATATATATATATATATATATATATAGATTAAAGAGTGCCCAATATCATTGATAGAACATGTATATCTTAGTTAGGGTAGTGAAGACATAAAGTCAGTGGTGCTTGGTAACTGACAGTTTCCCGCTTTTGCAATTTTCGAAACCAAATCGCCTAAGCAAGAAACTGTCAGGCACGTTGAAGAAAATCAATGTTTAAATTGTTTAGTATCATTTGGATTATTCGGACTATTGTCCTCATCTTCATTGTTATCTGTACAATGTTTCGGATGAATAACAATGAAGATGAGGACAATAGTCCGAATAATCCAAATAATACTAATCATCAAGCCTCATCTCAAAAATTCAGAGAAATAAATTATGATTAAGGGCCAGTTTAGCTCAGTCGGTAGAGTATCCGACTAGGAACCACAAGATCCCTTGTTCGATACCGGCCCTCGCCAACTCAGCATATGAGTAGCACAGGGATCTGTGCGGTAAAGTAAAAAGTTTGTGGTGGAAGGGTTATATATATATGAATCCAAATATTCTCCTTCTAGCTATGGGTAAATACTAGGGCAGACTGGGCTCTTTAACTTTGGTTAGGCAATACTCAGTGTATGAGTATCACAAGGATCTGTGCAGTAAAGTGAGGAGCTGATGGTAGGTGTGGCACTCCACCTCAGATGCCAAAAAACAATCTCCTTGGTCTAGCGCTAGTGAAAGGGGGATAAACTCCCTCGCTGTCTGGCTGATACCAACTTTAGGCTACCACTACAACTTTACTTACTTTTTTTTTTTTTTTTTTTTTTTTTTTTTTTTTCTGTCTTGGTAAATACAGCTTCAGTCTCCGTACCCTTTGAACGCACCTTGACAGAAAATAATGAGAAACTAAAGAGAAGGAAGATTCTTATGGTTGTCCCTGGATCAAAGCCAGATATAAGCATGTTTATACAAAAGATGATTTGTTAAAGAGCCAATGTATTTACTGATGAGATGACCGCAGTATCATCTAAAGAGGCTTAGTCTGATTCTAGCTTTGCTTATACAAACCCATTATAGATTTATCTATCTGCATAATAATTGACTCTAAGAACTGTTTAACCCTTTGATAACTGGCCCACCAAAGTCAATATGTTATTTTATACTTACCCGTGGTGTAATGGTTGTCATCAAAGGAAATGGATACGGCGACACGAGTTCAAATCCTGGACGAGGCTGGTTGCATTTCATATGGTACTAGTACCCTTGGGAAAGGTATGAATCCAACTGTTCTCCGTTTAACTATGGGTAGATAGTAGTGCGGACTAGGCTCTTCAACCTTTGTATGGCAACTGGTCTAAGATAAGGAAAACTATGAATTCAAGCCTGGTAAACTCCGCTTAAAAAATTGACCTTGTGTCACATCCTGCTCATGCTGAGCATTTGGTAAATACATATTTCATACTTACTGGACTTGGGAGCTCTCTCCTGTGCCAGGTGGTGCCCCCCCCCAAAAAAAAAAAACAACACCTTATGACTGGATTCTAGGATGACCTTTATTGAAGTCAGTCAATCAGTCTACTGTTGGTTTGGACAACAGCAACTGACTAAGCACAACTGAACTAGTGCCCAAGACAGCTGGTACTTATGGGACTCAAGAATAGTCCATTCGTGTATTTGGGTGATTACATTCCTTGGATCCTGATTGGCTGCTTGATTTCTATGATGTTATGAGGCTTCATAAATACTCTGGCATTCTGCAGTAGGATTGCAACAAGGTTAGATCTGTATTGACTTACAGCTACTTGTTGTCTTGTCTTACCAATTTGACAGTAATTGGAACTTAGTATGATTATTCTACAACCTTATGTCTATTTTACTTGGGGAAGTTAAAAAAAAATATTGTACTCATGTTGCAAGAAAAAAAATGCTCAAAGAATGTTAAAAAGAATGAGCTAATGTCCTTTCATATGGCACTAATACCCTTGGGAAAGGTATGAATCCATCTGTGCTCCTCTTAGCTATGAGTAAATAGTAGGGTAGAGTGGGCTCTTTAACTTTGGCATGGTAACCAGTCTAGAAGAAAAAAAAATTTCAATTCAAACCAGATGTACTCAGTTTAAAAATTGAATTTGTTTGTGGTGGAAGGGTTATATATATATATATATATATATATATATATATATATATATATATATGCTGTTTGCATTTCACATAACACTAATATCCTTGGGAAAATATGAATCCAAATATTCTCCCTCCAGCTATGGGTAAATATTAGGGCAGACTGGGCTCTTTAACCTTGGTTAGGCAATACTCAGCGTATGAGTATCACAAGGATCTGTGCAGTAAAGTGAGGAGCTGATGGTAGGTGTGGTGCTCCACCTCAGACGCCAAAATAATCATCTTGGTCTAATGCTAGTGAAAAAGGGGATAGACTCCCTCACTATCTGGCTGATACCAACTTTAGGCCACCCTGACAATTTTACTTATATATATATTAAGAGTAAGGAAATAAATCATATTTTACATAAAAATTAATTACTAAAAATAATTTAATATAAACATTTCTTTTCTTGATAAAATCCGTTATTAATCGGCCACAAACATGATACACACCCTTTTTTTGAAAAAGAGAATTTTTCTGTTTTTTAATTTGAAGTATTTTTTTTTTAATTAAAACTGTTACACTGAATGAACGTGACACATGGAACGAACGTGATACACGCTTTTTGAAAAAAACAGTAAAAAAAAAGAAAAAAAGTAGAGCAAAATATAGAAAACCTAATTTGTGCTAGACACTACCTAATACCTAGGTTTCACCTAAAGGGATATCTGGATAATACTGATTTTCACACAAACACACATATCTATTATTATTCACACACGTACACATTTATTTTCACACACACACATTTATTTTCACACTCACACACACACACACATCTATTATTATACTAAAGCTGAGTTAATCAACTTTTGCTTCCTAAAGGCTTTTTTACTGTTTAGTTTAATGACATGAAAATCATACTAAATTATTCCTTACTGTTTACTTTTCCTTACTCTTTCTTCCCCTCTATGTATCTCTTGAATACCTCTTCGTTATATAATGTTAGTTTCTCTGGAGAGTAGAGAGAAAGAGCCAGGAGAATTTGAAATGTATTTCTATGTTAAATTTCACAACCAGCAACCCGTAGCTTAAATGAGGTCAAATATTTCCTTTCTTAGAAAGCTAACAAAATGATTTTAAGGTTTCATTTATTTAAAAAACATTTTTATTTGCTTTGCTAACTCCCTTTTCCCTAATCTCAATTATCTACCCAGAGCAGAATGGGTGACTCAATGGGTCACATTATATATATATATATATATATATATAATCACCTCCTTTTATATTGAGTTTTCTATACAAAATTAATGTTCAAAAATTAAACACCCATAAACTATAATTATAATTAATCTAAAAAAAAAAATTTTTTTTTCTTGAAATGCAAAAGTAAGCAAAACGTTTAATAATAGTATGTGGTCTACATGTGCACTTGCCGTGATCATTTAATTTCTAAAGGGAGATAACTATGGAATAATAATTACAGCATACTCCCATTTATTTGCAAGTAATTACAGGCTAAGTATTATAAATGGCTCTTATATGGCACTTAATGACTGACAATGGTGGTCTTTAAGTGAATTACATAGCAAAATTTTTTATTTGTAAACAAAAACAAAAACAAAAAAAAAAAAGCAAAAAGATAACTTGATAAAATTGAGGCTAATTGATAGTCGATGAGGTGATAATAAATCTCGAAGTCAGAAAAATGCTTGTTTTTGTGAAACAGTCCTAAAAAGCAATTAGTGTTTGGCTACTGACAAAGAACAAAAGTGTCATGTGTCCTCTAGAATGCTCATCAATAACAATAATTATTTCCTTTCCAGTAATAAACTATCACTGACTGACACACACTCCCCCCTCTCTCTCTCTCTTTGTCTCTCTCTCTCTCATACATATATATATATATATATATATATATATATATATATATATATACGCACACACACACACACATGCACACCTCTCCATCACTTTCTGTCTCTGTCTCTCTCTCCTTATCTTCATTCTCTGTCTTTCTCTCCTTCCCTATTTTTATTTTCCTATCTCTCTCTCTCTTCTCTCTCTCACCCTATGTATATATCTGTCTTTCTTCCTCTCTCTCTTTCACCCCATCTCTTTATCTCTCTCTCTGCTTGTGTGTCTCTCTCTGTGACCGTGTCCCCCCCCTCTCTGTTTTCCCCTTTTTGTCTCTGCTTCTCCCTATCTCTCTCTCCGTGTGTGTGTGTTCTCTCTCTGTCTGTGTCTCTTTCCATCCATCCATCTCTCTCTCTCCATCCATCTCTCTCTCTCCATCCATCTCTTTATCTCCATCCCCATCTTTCTCTCCCCATCCATCTCTCTCTCTCTCCATCTCTCTCTCTCTCTCCATCCATCTCTCTCTCTCTCTCCATCCATCTCTCTCTCCATCCATCTCTCTCTCTCCATCCATCCATCCATCTCTCTCTCTCTCTCTCATCCATCCATCTCTCTCTCTCTCTCTCTCTCCATCCATCCTCTCTCTCTCTCTCTCTCTCTCCATCCATCCATCTCTCTCTCTCCATCATCCATCATCTCTATATATATATTATATATATATATATATATATATTTAGAAGCAGATAATGAGACGACTAGTTGACCAAAAACCTATTATTGCAATGTATCTACTCAAGTCTGCTGTTAAAATTGCTCATCTCATTTACTGGATTGACACGGATCAAAAACCGCAAAATGATCTCGACTTTTTCTTTTTTCTTTTCTTTTTTTTTTCGGTAAGAAAATATACAATTATCTATATTTCTCCAATTGCAGCTTTGTTTTTTTTATACCATAGATTGCTAATTAAACTGAGGTAGATCAGTGCTTTTAAAACTGGTCTCACTCACTCGAGGAGGGATTATTGTAGTTGGTGGGGTAGACTGAAACATAAAAAAGGGCTAAATGAACAAATTTCATCAGGTGTTTATATCTTCTTCTCTATTGTTGGCATCCTTCCTAACTACGTAGCCTAGGCGAGTTGATATGAAGGATGTGCTGTTGCCCAAACAGCAGATCACTCCTTTCTACACTGGAAAGGTAAGACACCAATGCAGTTTGGCAATGGCAGTGTCGCAGAAGTTGCTGTGTAGTACTGAAACTCTGTGTTACTCCACCTTAGGGACTCTGGTTCCGGATTTTCCAAAAAAACTTTTCCATGCCATTTTACATGTCACTGTTACATTCCTGGCTCTCCACCTCTCTCTCCCTATTGTGTTACTCCCACTCCCCAGCAATGAGTAGATAATAGGGCAGAATGGGTTCTTGAGGTTTGAGAATGCAATCGGTCTAAGAGAAGGAAAACTCTGAATTCAAAACCAGCTGTATGTCAGGTCAGCAATTGTTCCTAACCCTGGTATATTGTAACCCAGTATAGTCTGTCACATATTCCTTGGAGAGGAAATGGACGTCAACAAGTGAGCCTTACTATGAAGAGGAATTGTCAATAGGCAGTTGAATGGCAGTCACTCTAATGGTGAATGATCATTGTATATGTAGTCTGTTGCCAATTAACTTTCTTCCTCTTTTGACAAAGAGTTCCTTCTACTGAAATAGTCCAAGAGAGATAACTCACAATTTACATTGCAGCATTTTTTTTTTTTAAGTTGGGATGTATCAAGTACCTCTAGCGATTTTAGCGTAGATGCTCCTCTTTTGGTCAGGGAATCTGCCAGTTGTAGTTTCCCATCTACCCAAAATACCTCAATTTCCCCCTCTGATACCATTTCCTTGCCATGTCCACTCTCAATCTTCTATCACTAACAATATTTGTAGCGCCTAGAGCACTAGTTAGTCATACATTGTCTGTATAGCATCGTACTGGTGGTAGTACAGACATACCAAAAGTTTCTTGCACTAAAGAAGAAATGAAGAATCCTGCATCTGCTGCCTCACTTAATGCCAAAGATTCAAATTCTAATGGACTTTTTGTAACTCTGTCAAACTTTTTAGATTGCCAGCTGATAGGTGCCACCTTCTTGTTCTCGCCTTCAATAAAAACAACAACTGGGAGTTGGTATCCTGGCAGTCTTGAGAGACTAAGGGATATGAACAGGGCTGTGGAGTCGGAGCACAAAACTGTAGAAATTTGTATTAGTCAATTGTAGAAACAATGAACTCACCATCGTGAAGAAAAAGTTCTACTTAGCTGCTGTTATTAAAACCAACAGTAGGCTAACTGACTTCAATATGGCGCTGCAGACAGGATCGTTACTGTCCTACCAGATCGTCAGTACCAAATCAGGGTCGATGGATCAGGAAGAGTCACTCTCAGGAATCGCCGTTTCTTGAGGAAGTTGGAGGCCAAAGCAAAACCCACTCCAATGCCAAGTGCAATGCCTGAATTTACAAACCCTGCAAGCAATACTTCATCTATGCATTCCAATCTCCCAACATCTCCCAGAAATGATGCGCATACAGCAATTCGACACCCCACAGTGAGCACTGATACATCAACCTGCCTTCGTCCATCGAAAATCCTCGAGCCTTGTCCAGGTTATTCCCGCATAACAGGGCAGGCCTTAAAGAACAGCTCACTCCTCGTAGAGCCTTGCCTGCATGCGGGGGAGGGAGAGGGGAGATGTAGAAACAATGATACTCACCATCGTGAAGAAAAAGTTCTACTTAGCTGCTGTTATTAAAACCAACAGTAGGCTAACTGACTTCAATATCAATCAGTATTCAACTGTATTACAAGTTGAATCTGATCTGAACATCAGTGTCGATAGGTGGTTTATATACAGATTTGGGTTGTTCCACTATGTACTTTGGCCAAGCTAATTCCCTTGATTCTGTGTAGCAAGATTGCATTTGGCAAGGACTACCAATGGAAGGGGGAGGAAGAAATAAATAAATAAGAGATGATAAAGGTTTAAAAAATAGTGATGAGCAAAACAGGATGAACGATGGTTTGACCGTAGCGTGACCCCGAATGGAGAATTGAGTGTCAACTGGAATTTTTTGGTGTGGACCGGAAGTCACGTGGTGATGTGGAACGACGAAGAAAAGGACGAGCCTCTTTTTGCTTTCGGACGGGCTTTTTGGTGCCTAGTATGGGGTCACCGTAATTTAACAGTGTTCTCTCTCTCTTTCTCTCTGCCTTTCCTCCTCTCCAATACAGCCCACGGGACGAACCTACCCTGGAAATAAAGGCTAGCAGTTGTGACTACATATTTCTCGCGTTGTAATTTTTAGCACTGTGAATTTGGAGGCACGTGGACGAGACCTGCTATACAATATACACCGCCGCCGCCACGTTACAGATATCGTTTTAGTGCCCGGAAAAAAGGGACAACGTTACATCTGCTTGACTGCTGATTTTCAGTGTAGACACTTTGATCCATAGATACCCAACACATGGCTATGTTCTGGGAGTTAGTATAGAGTTTGTATTTGGTTACTGCCTGTCCCCTTTTGTCTGGTATCTGGATGCTAGTTACAGCCTTCCTGTGAAGATGAGTATGATATGTTGCTTCTACAAAAACCTTTGACTCGACTACTCTAATTTTTGCACCTCCGACTCCAACTCCTTAATTGCTTCCTACTCCATAACTCCAACTCCGACTCTTGGATATGAAGGTGAGGGTACAGGAAAAATTATCATTTTTTACCTGAATAAAAGTGCTTTTCTAGAATCCTACAAGGTGGCATATCAGAATGTAAAAAACAATGCTTTGTATCATAAAAAAACATTCTTTGTATCATAAAAACATTGTATCATAGCCACTCTGATTCTGTCAGCTGCTGTAGATATGGTAAACATTATGATTGGTGAATCTGCGGTGGGGACTGCTTACAAAGGTGCCTTTTATCAAACAATACCATTAATCACAGAATCCAGCATATGGCGGTGGCGGCGGATGTCAATGATCAATTAATTAAAAGAATAAAAGGTGGGTGGGGGGGGGGCATGGAGAAGGAATTCAGATTGCAGCTGGATGAAGCTACGAATGGGAATACTATAGCTAATTTGATTTTCTGTATATGATTCATAGATGTTTACAACACTGCAGAATATTTTCTTAGATTGTAGGTAAAACGGGTCAAGATATGTCTGAGATTCTTAACACTAGTTATTTACTAAGCTTAGGTTAGATGTGGTGTTAATTATTATTATTATTATTATTATTATGTGAGTTTTTTACACCACCGTTAGCTTTAGATAGTCTTTCACTGAAGTCTGAGTGACAACAAATGACTCCTCAGGTCTCCAGGACTCTTCTGAGTATTCCAGCCAATTTCAGCAATGCTGTTGTCTGGATGGTCTTAATTCTTCCTCAGATTTCCAGTTCCTCCAGTCTTTTTTCCAGGCTTCTTGGACTGTTCCTAGTGCACCAACTACAATTGGTATCTCTTTTACGCTAATATTCCACAGCTTTTTCAATTCTCTGGCAAGGTCCAGATATTTGTCTATCTTGTTATTTTCCTTCATCTTCACCTTGTGATCTGCTGGAACTGCAAAGTCTACCAGTTGACAAATTCTCTTTTTTTTTGTTAATCAATACTAGGTCTGGTCTCTTGGCTGGGATAAGGTGATCCATCTTTATCTCAAAGTCCCAGAGAATTTTATCATTATTATTATTATTATTATTATTATTATTGACTCATAACCACAAGGTTCTGGGTTTGATGCCAGCCATCGCCAACTCAACGCATGAGTAGCACAGGTTTGATCTGTGTGGTAAAGTGAGGAGCTGATGGTAGGTGTGGCGCTCCACCTCTGGAACTGCAAAATCTACCAGACAGACATCAACAGCATGTGAAAACTTTAATAGGTAAAGAGATGATATAGATGAGGCACCTATGGTGCAGGTAACTTGGTGGAACATCCTTGTGTTTCACCATCTTTTGTTCTTGCTCTTTAATCATGGAGACATGGGGTACAATTTCTGTGCAGAGAGAGACATCAGCACAGATGCTAAATATGTCTACTCTGGTCTCAACTCCCACTAACTCCCAGCCCTGTCAACTGCACCTCTGTAGAGGGGTAACCCCCCCACCCCACCCCAATGGGGCTCACCTGTTGGCCATGGGTGACGACCTGTGATGCTTAAAGATGGAATCCTGATGAGTGAGCAGTTCATGACATGCAACACTCCACATTGGCTGGTCACATCAAGCCCTATCACCTATATGATTGTCCCAACCACATTGTCCTTATGGCAAGCTCCAACCTTTTTTATCATATATGTGCTAGAAGACTGTGGCTCTTCATGTCCTTGAAATGACGTTAAACTCTATCTGATGGTGAGGTTCCAATTCTGGAGGTCTGGGTAATGTGGAGCACCCCTTCATCACCATTGCTCCCTGGTCCACTCTGACCAGGAGTGGTAGTACCTGTTAGGGTCCCATCTATGGGTTAAATAGAAAAATGTATTTATTAAAAATTTGAGTATCCATCAAGAATGAATTTATTTAAAAATTGTATTGGCATTAAATGACCCACTGAGGTTGATATGCCGTAAAACAAACCAAACCAAACCCACTAACTCTAAATCTACTTTCCCAGATTCATCTGATCACATGACTCTCTAAGCCAATGTTTCAGACGTAATGTGAATTTGTCAATCAAAATGTAATTTTCTATAGTGTTACCATTATTTTAAAAATCTATACTACAATTCCATACAAAAATGATGGGCTATGCCTCTCTATTATGTAACAATACCAGGGATATGCCAATTCCAACAGACTACAAGTGCATGTGAAAACTTTAATAGCTAAAGAGGTAGTGTAGCTGTGGCAGCTATTTAACACCACATGACTATAAAAAGATTGTTGGAGCTCATAATCATGTATAGATGACTTATCATTTATAGTGCAAAAATTAATTAATTCATCTGGAATCAAATAAGTAATTTCATTCTATTACCAACTTATTTTTATTTTTCCTTTTTTTTTTTTAAATTTTATTTTTTACTTACTTATTTATTTTTTTATTTTTAAATTTGTGTGTCATGTGAAATCGTATCTGTCGTGGGCGAGTCTGTACAAGATCTGCATTGGAGATTTTCCAGGAATAACGTGTGCTGGGAATTTGTAGCAATAAATAACATAACAATTTGATTTAATGTTTGGATCTCTCTGTGAAAAATTATTGAATTTTGTTATGTTGAAAATTTATACATGGTACGAAGGGCTAAGAATAACTGTTAGCTTCAAGCATGAAACATGTTCACCAGTGAATGATGAAGTATAAAATATATAGGAATTAGTAACGAAAGGCTGTAGTTATTTTTTAAGCTTATCTTAGTTGTGACACAAGGACATGGCACCCAATGAGAGTCAAACTCACAATGGTTTGCTAATCCAACTTGCTAACCATTACACTGTGTGTGTGATTTGGTTTGGTTTGTTTTTTGTTTTTTTAACGGCATATCAACCTCAGTGGGCCATTTAATGCCGATAAAGTTTTAAAATAAAGTAATCATTAAATGGATACTCAATTTTGTTTATAAACTCATGTTCTTATATTTAACCCATAGATGGGACCCTAACAGGTACTACCACTCCGGGTCAGAGTGGACCAGGGAGCAATGGTGATGAAGGGGTGCTCCACATTCCCCAAACCTCCTAAACTGAAACCTTACCATCAGATAGAGTTTAATGTCATTCCCAGGACATGTAGACCCTCAGCCACTGCCTTCTAGCACATATATGATAAAAAGGGTTGGGACTTGCCATAAGGGCAATAGGGTCGGACAATCATATAGGTGATAGGGCTTGATGTGACCAGCCGATTGATCGGAGGGGGCCTCTCCGACTGCCCGTCTAGCCTAAGTAAGGGCCAAAGTGGAGTATTGCAAGTCATGACTGCTCAACCACCTGAGTTCTATCCTTGAGCATCACAGGTTGCCAACAGATGGCTCCATTTGGGGGAGTCTTACCCCTCTGCAGAGGTGCAGTCAATGCATTCTAACACCCCAGCCGACAGGGCAGGTGTGTGTGTGCTAGAGGGGGAGAGAGAGAGAGTAAAAAGAAAGATATGTGAGAGTTGAAGAAGAAAAGTATAAACCAAAACCAAGAAGAAATAAGATGATAGAGAGAGAGAGAGAGGTATATGAGGAGGAGGAATGAAAGTAGAACACAAAAAAAGAGACAAATACTGAATAGAGAGAGTAAAAAGAAAGGTAGTTATTTACTAAGCTTAGCTTAGTTGTGGCACAAGGCTACAAGTATGGGGCACCCAATGAGAATCAAACTCGCTAACAATAGTTTTCTAATTCAGAATGCTAACTATTTCACCACATTTCTTTTTTGTTTATCTGTCCAGCTATGTTTCACTACTGTTCTTCTAAAAGAATAGCTTTTGCATTAAATAACCCATGAAGGTTGATGTGCCCTTGAAACAAAGAAATCAAACCAAACCAATAATTTAATGTAATACATTTTGTTTACTTCATTTATTGTATTGCCTGTTGGCAGGACTTAAAATATGCCAACTGTATCCTCTGTAGAGGGGTAAGACCCCTGCCCCCCCCCAAAAAAAAAAAGTGGTGTCTGGGGTATGCCACTAAACTGCATCTGAAGGTGAGGCTCCAGTTCTGGATATTTGGAGAGTGTGGCATAATTTCCATTACTCCCAGGTCCACTCTGATGCAGAGCAGCAGTACCTGTTAGGGTTCCATCTGTATATCAAATAGATCCGTTTATTTAATTTTGATTTAATTTTAAACTCCGAAATTTGTAAATTCATCAAATTTTCATTCTCTTAGAGTTAGACTGGTTGTCACTGAAACCTTGGGGTGGGGGTGGGGGGTTACATCTTAGTAGATAAGTTCAAACTCCAGGTGTCAATTATGTTCATTTGCCTGTCAGACTGATATCCTTGGGAAAGGTATGAACCCCCTCACCCCCAGCTATGGATTAAAAAGGGATGGATTTGGCATAAAATAACCCTTGAAATTGATATGCCATTAAAACAAAGAAACCAAACCAACTAATAAACCCCCTCGTCCAATGAAGCCACCAGTTGGCCGTGGGTGGCTGAGCTGTCCATGACATGGAGCACTCCACTTTGGCCCTTACTTGGCTTAGACAGGTGGTCGGAGAGGCCCCCTACAATCAGTCAGCTGGTTGTGTCAAGCCCTAGCACCTATATGATTGTCCTGACCCTATTGCCCTTATGGCAAACTCCCAACTCTTTTTATCTTATATCATGTGCTAGAAGGCATGTCTGAGGGTTTTAGTATCCTGGGTATGACATTAAACTGCATCTATGGTGAGATTCCAGTTTTGGAACTCTGGGGTGTGTAGAGTACCCCTTCATTGCCATTATTCCTAGGACACTCTGACCCGGAGTGGTAGCACCTCTAAATAGATAAAAAATGAGTTGTTTTTTTTTTTTTAAATTTGAATACCCAACAAAAATGAATAAAACAAAATGTCTTCGGCATGAAATAGCCCAACAAGGGTTGACATGCCATAAAATCTAACTAACCAAGGCTGTTTCACTCTTAGAGCTGGGAGGAGAAGAACTGAGATTTTGACTTTCCTAAGTACATTACTTAGAAATGAAAACAAACTGTCTCTGCTGGAATATGAACTCTGTTTATAAAGGGCTAAGAATAACTTAGCTTCAAAAAAGAAACATTCACCAGAGAACGAAGGGGGCATATAAAATATATAGCAATTAGTAATGAAAGGCGGCATCGTGCCTTAAGGTAAATGAATCTCACCATTTTCTATATTGTTAACTGTTAAGCCATCTGTATCCTCTAATTTTTTTTTTTTTGTGTACATTCTTGGCATAAGTTAGCTTATCATATATGGTCTATTGAAAATAATTATAAAAAACCTTTTTCAGTCTTTTCAGACCAAAACCTCATCAAGCTGAAATTGTTTACAATCACCCAGCTGGTACATGTTTGCTACCGTGAAATGTAGGCCATGTTTTGTTAACCTTAATTGGTTGTTTGTGAACCTCAAAATCTTTTAGTTGACCTAAGGCATGATCTTTATTACTGGTTCAATGCTTACTTTAATGGTCACAGAATAAATACAAAAAAGACTTGACAATTGCAAAATAAACCAACAGAAAATTAGATGAAAGACTAGTTTAAAAAAGAAAATAATAATGATGTGTGTGTGTGTGTGTGTGCGTGTGTCCGTATCCATAGATGGGTTACCAGGTAAGTTAGTATTAGGATGATTCTAAGTTGGCCCTTTCTTCCAACGGTGGAATGTTAGAGTTGTTCAGGTCCAATTTGAGAGCTCGATGTTCAATATTATTAAAGAGAGCAATATAATTGGTAAAGAAAAAGGCTTAAAAATCAGCGTTTGTCGGCAGAAATAGATCTATAACCACAAAATGGCCGATTTTTAAGCCTTTTTCTTTACTATATATATATATATATATATGTGTGTGTGTGTGTAAGAATGGAAAGGGAATTGAATCCGACAATATGAGGAAAAATGAGTAAAGAAAAGAAATGTAGATGGATAAAAATGAATTTAATCGATATCACTTAAACATGTGTTTCGGTCCGTTTATATTTATCTGAATTTTTTAGATGAGGCTTGATGTGTATAATTTTGATTTTTTTGGACTGTTGTCCTCATCTTTATTGTGGTATGTAAAATCACAACATTTTAAAAATGAAAGTATAAATGTACATTATTAGTCTGAATTTTTTAGATGAGGCTTTATGTGTATAATTTTGATTTTTTGGACTGTTGTCCTCATCTTTATTGTGGTATGTAAAATCACAACATTTTAAAAATGAAAGTATAAATGTACATTTTTTTTATAGATGAGGCTTGATGTGTATAATTTTGATTTTTTTTGTTTTTTTGGGACTGTTGTCCTTATCTTTATTGTAGTATGTAAAATCACAACATTTTGGCCGCTGTATCCTCTGGCCTTCCTTAAGTGTTTCTAGTGAATCCAAGCATAGCAATGACTAGGTTGGGTCATTGCTATGCTTAGATACACAGGAAACACCCGAGGAAGGCCAGACTAAATTTCAAGATTTTCCATAAGTTTTAACTACTAAAATTACTCGCATAAATGAATATGAAATAAATATAATTAATGAAATATAAATTAAAATATAATAAAATAAATACTATTACAAATATATAAATAAAGACCACTAAAATATCACAGTAGAACCCCAGTAATGTTACATGGACTCTGGCCTAAATAAAGGACGTGGCATGCAACAGTCCACTTTGGCCCTTACCATGGTTAGATGGATGGTCAGAGATGATCAATCCAATCAATTGACTGGTTACATCAAGGCCTAGCACCTGTATGGTTAAGTCCCAATTGGTCTTAAAAAGTTGTCCATTTCATTAGTATATACCGTATGATTGCAATCAAATATTTATAAATGAATAAAATTTCAGCATTAACTCTTAACATCCCATTGAGAATTTTCTAAGTCCAGAGTCCCATTCCTATAAGGATTTATAAAAAAATTGCTAAAAATGGCCTTTTCATTTAAAGTTACCTGTTATTTCCCTTAAATCAAAGACTGCTAAATGTTTAATATCACATTTAGACAAAGGCTATCGTTTGGGGTGGATTAGGAAAACAAATGTAACTTCCGGCCGGGTGGAATGAGGCGGTATAGGATGTTAAGAGTTAAACAACCCATAAATATGTACTATTATGGAGGTGCATGGTGAAATGGTTATCATGGTTGGAAATGGACTTTACAATCCAAGTTCAAATTCTGGATGAGGCTTTTTGCATTTTGCATAGTGCTAATACCCTTGGGAAAGGTGTGAATCCAATTACTCTCCTTCCTGCTATCCGTAAACAGCAGGACAGACTGAGATCTTTAACCTTGGTTAGACAACTAGTCTTAGAGAAGAAAGACTCTGAATTCAAACCTGTTAAAACTCCACTTAAGAAATTGACCTTGTGTCACATCCTTCTTGTGCGGAGGGTTGGTAAATACATACTCTATGATTGTAAGGAAACCTTTACAGATAAATCCAATCTCAGCATTGAATGACCCATAAGGTTGTTCATATACCATTAAATAAACCAAACCTAATAAAATTTTACAGTTGTTTACTGAATAATTTTTATTCAAGGATTTCATTTGACTTTTTCCAGCTGACTCTGTAATTACATGAACTCTCACTTTCACCTGAGCTAATATATATATATATATATATATATATATATATATATATATATATATATATAATGTAATGTTAACATTTAAATTTTCATAATTGTGCAATCTGGTGCATACAATAAGGAAATGTCATTAACTCTGCAACAAAAATGTCCTTGAATTAAATGTCTTTTTCTTCTGCAAATCGTATGTTATTGTTTGCTTGGTCCTTTGTTGTCACAAGCCTTTCATGTACAAAGCCTCACATTCAGGCAAAACTTAGTGACATGGAGATGTGAGGAAGGGGATGTGGAGTTGGAGTTGGAAGCAATTAAGGAGTCATTGGAGTCAGAGTTGGTAAAACTATACTGACTCTGACACCAGTTGAATTTACACTTTATAGGGTCCTTGGAGTGGTAGTACCTGTTAGGGTCCCATCTATGGATTAAATAGAGAAAAAAATTGTTTATAAAAATTGTTTTAAAAAACTTTTCTACCAAACTATCGCTTATAACAAACTTGAATTTTACTCTATAAACTTATCCCTTAAACTGATTTCCAGTCCATTTAGCAACAAACAGTGGCAAACAAACTACTGTCAAAATCAATGAAAATCCTTGAAAAAAAAAAGACATAGCAATAAATTTGACCATCCCACATAACTTACCACTTGGCATAAAATAACTCTGGATGGATTGACATGCCATTAAAATCAATCAGTCATTTATGGGGTCTTAGTTTAGTCTGTAAAGTTATACAGTGCACACCCCTTATAAATAGATTATTAAAAAAATCATAGTTTTATATTTATTTGTAGGCCATAATCACTTAATTACATAAAGAGGAGTCAGGGTCAGAAGTGCCAAATATAGAGGAGTCAGAGTTGGAGGTTTTGTGTTCTGACTCCTGGATGTGAGGGGCATAAGATATGGACTTGGCAAGCCGAGTTTAAATCTTGGATGAGGCTGTTTGCATTTCATGTTAATGCCCTTTTGAAAGGCATGAATCCATCTCTTTTCCACCAAGATTAATAAATTGTTGAGCCAACTGGGCTCTTTATCTTTCGTACAGTAAATGGACTAGGAGTAAGTAAACTCTGAATTTTTTTCATATCCAGGAATCTTCTTTTTGAACTTGGGGAACCTTCTTGTCTTAATCGGGAGCCAGGACGGAACTTTGAACCTAACACTTTATTCAGTTCCCGAGTTCCAAAAGAAGTTTCCCAAGTCCGACAAGAAATACCTGAAGAAGGGCGGAGGGCACATTGGCTCCCTCTGATTAATCGGCTGGTCACATCAAACCCTAGCATCTATATGATTGTCCTAACCTCTTTGCCTTTATGGCAAACAATGCTTTTTATCATATATGTGCTAGAAGGCAGTGACTGAGGGTCTTAGTGTCCTGGGTATGACAAACTATATCTAATAGTGAAGTTTTAATTTTGGAGGTCTGGGGAGTGTGAAGTACCCCTTCATCTCCATCACTTGTAGGTCTACTCTGACCTGGAGTGGTAATACTTGTGAGAGTCTCATCTATGGGTTAAATATGAAAAAATGAGTATTATTTGGATTATTCAGACTATTGTCCTCATCTCATTGTTATCTGTACAACAATTTGGCCTATGTGCCCTCTGGCCTTCTTCAGGTATTTCTTGTCGGACCTGGGAACCTTCTTGTCGTAATCGGAGCTATCACTGAACTTTGAACATAACCCTTTATTCAGTCCATGGAGGTATCCTGTTCTCATTCTGCTAACCATAGCTGGGGTACAGATAACAATGAAGATGAGGACAATAGTCCAAATAATACAAATAATACTAATTATCAAGCCTCATCTCAAAAATTCAGAGAAATTGCCATGATTTGTATAAATCTTTTTAAATAGAAAGATTTGTTTCAATTTCATAAGTTCAAATAACATAAAGTAGATTTGTAAATAATTATAAGTTCCTGCTCTTGGCAACAGGAATTGATTTCATCTTTTATTGATTACTGTCGATGTTTCCAAGACAATCGTAATAATCCAATTAGCAATTACATAAGCCTAGTCCACTGAGCCGACTGTCTAAGACTGTGGCGGCAGCCGCGGCTGCTGCTGCTTCTTCTATGTTTTATTTTTATTAGGATTTCTTTTTGTTTTGTATCATTCTTAGATTTCAAAAAAAATAAATAAATAGATAAACGAAAACCTTTTAAAGTTGTGATATCTTTTTATCGGGATTTGCATTATTTTTATACAATTACTTTAAAGACATTGATTAAGACATTTTCACATTAAAATTCTGTAATGTTTCAAGGTTATCGAATAAGAAAAATTGTCTAGAATCTACTATAATTAAAAGAAGAAAAAGAAAAAAATTGTGTGTGTGTGTATATATATATATATATATATATATATATATATATATGTGTGTGTGTGTGTATATATGTGTGTGTGTGTGTGTGTATATATATGTGTGTGTGTGTATATGTGTGTGTGTGTGTGTGTATATATGTATATGTGTGTGTGTGTGTGTGTATATATGTGTGTATATGTGTGTGTGTGTGTGTGTATATGTGTGTGTGTGTATATATGTGTGTATATGTGTGTGTGTGTGTATATATGTATATATATGTGTGTGTGTGTATATATGTGTATATTTGTGTCTAACACTTAGGGGAGATAACTGTTATGTGCTAAATCATTATAGAGTAATAACTTTTAAAGTAAAGAAAAAAAAAGTGTGTGGTGTAATGGTTATCATTGTAATGGATTTGGTGACCCGAATTCAAGTCCTGGATGAAACTGTATTTCAAATAGTGCTAATACCCTTGGGAAAAGTAGGCATCCAATTATTCTCCCTCCATCTATGTGTAAATAATAGAGCAGAGTGGGCTCTTTAATATTGATTTGACAACCAGTCCAGAAGAAGGAAACTCTTAATTCAAACCTGTTAAACTCCACTTAAGAAATTGACCTTGTGTTACATCCTACTCATACGGAGGGTTTGGGTGAATATATAAAGAATGATAATTATATTTACTAACTCCAGCTATGTCTGGTACAAGGCCAAATGAGGGATGAGATTTTATAAATTATTTCTTTTTTTTTCCCCTCTTGATAGAGAAGCATTCTTGGTGAGGAAATCAAATTCAAGTTCCTTGCAATGCATTTCTCATCATCATCATGTCGTGCCAGCAGCACAGATATCCATGAGAATCTCTCGCCAACCATCCCTATTATTCATTGACCCCGAGAGGTCATCCGCACAGCATGCAGCATCTGCACAGAGCTGGTCTATGTAGGTCCTTACTGGATGACCCACACTAGCATGTCCATGTGCTGTGCATTTAAACCTATGCGGGGAGGGTTGGTGAATATATAAAGAAAAAAAATTTGCATCATCTTCTCGGAGCCTCTTTGTGCATTGGCATTTCAGTCTCAGGAAGACTATAATATAGTTTTTGTGCCATTGAAATTACAGCACCTTCTGTGATTGGGAAGTCCAATGTTCGAAAAACATTCTCGACCACAGATGTCACATATGAAGGCTGTCCCTGAAGATGTTGATGTGCCGGTGCTTTGTTGCCCCTGCTTTCTTCTGGACTCTTGGCTTCATGATGTTGCGCCAGGGTGACTTCAGACATGAACAGTCGCTACGGAGAGCCTGCTGCCACTGAGGGCGGTCCTGAGCCAAATTTTCCTAGCTGGAATATATAAAGAAAAAAATTTGCATCATCTTCTCTCTTTGTACATAATATTTTTTTTATTCTGTCTTTTGCAAATATACAATCTGTGTATTTCTTTCTTTTTTTTTTTTTTTTTCAACATCTTTAATCCAGCCTGTTGGTGAGCCTTATAATATGTTGACTGTATCCCCCCACCAAAATAAAGGCGTATCCTAGGTATGACACTCAACTGCATCTGATGGTGAGACTCCAGTTCTGGAGATCTGCAGAGTGTGGAGTATACTTTCACTGCGATTACTCTCCCCAGTTAAAAGTACTTACTGCTGAATGTCCAATATGTATAGCCCACCCTGTTGGCTGAGGCTATAGAATACACTCACTGCACCTCTGCAAAAGGTACCTCCCCACCAATGAGGCCACCTGTTGGGCATGTGTGGCGACCTGTGATACTTAAGGACAGAATCATTAATCCTGGTCCACTCTGACCCAGAGTGGTAGTGCCTGTTAGGGTCTAATCTGTGGATTAAATAGATAAAAAAATGAGTTTTAAAAAATGTTTTTAAAAAAAGAAATTAAATATCAAACAAAAATAAAAGTAAACATTTTTCGGCATAAAATAACCCAAGGGTTGACATATGCCGTAAAATCCAACCAACCAACATGCCAAGTAAAAGATTCAGTCAATCTATTATTTAACAGTTTTTTTCAGATGAGAAAAATATCTGCCAGGATGAGATAGTAAACTCACAGAATAGCTGTTGGCTTACTCTATCCTTACAAGATGTACCAATAGTTATGAAAAGCAAACACCCAGTCACCCTGTCAGCTGGGGCTATAGAATACACTGACTGTACATCTGCAAGGGGGTTAAATCCCCCCAATGGGGCCACCTGTTTGCTATGTGTGGTGACCTGTGATACTTAAGGACAGAATCCTGGTGGCTGAGCAGTCCATGATGTGCAACTCTCCACTTGGGCCCTTACTTAGGCTAGACAGGTGGTTGGAGAAGCCCTCTCCGATCAATCGGCTGATCACATCAAGCCCTAGCACCTATATGATTTTCCCAGCCCTATTGCCCTTATGGCAAAGCCCCAACCCCTTTTATCATATATATGCTAAGAGGCAGTGGCTGAGGGTCTTCATGTCCTGGGTATGACATTAAATTCTGGAACTCTATGGAATGTGGAGTACCTCTTTATCGCCATTACTGCCAGGTCCACCCTGACCCAGAGTGATAGTACCTGTTAGGGTCCCATCTATGGGTTAAATAGATAAAAAAATGAGTGTTAAAAATGTGTTTAAAAAAAGATTAAAAAAAAAATGAATAAAACAAAATGTCTTTAGCATAAAATAACTCAACAAGGGTTGACATGCCATTAAATCCAACCAATATATAAAATATGGATTTCATCTCTCATGATAGTACCTGTTAGGGTCCCATATATGCGTTAAATAGATCAAAAAATGAGTATTAAAAAAATGTATTTGAAAGAAAAATTGAATACCCAACAAGAATGAAGAAAACAACATATCTTTAGCATAAAATAACCCAACAAGGGTTGACATGCCATTAAATCCAACCAATATATAAAATATGGATCTGATTTCATCTTTCATGATAGTACCTGTTAGGGTCCCATATATGTGTTAAATTGATCAAAAAATAAGTATTAAAAAAAATGTATTTGAAAAAAAAATTGAATACCCAACAAGAATGAAGAAAACATGTCCTCGGCATAAAATAACCCAACAAGGGTTGATATGCCATTAAATCCAACCAACCAACAGAATATGGATCTGACTTCATCTGTTCCACCATGTATAGAGTCAAAAAAATATGTTGGTACTTCTCATATCAAAGATGCTATCTCGATTGGTTGGGTTAGGATAGGCAAAAGTTTTGGCATCAGATGATCTTGGAGTTCAGTCGACCTTGCATGGCGTATGTATTGGAGGCTGAGGTCAAGTCAATAGACATGTAAGAAAGAAATCAGGTGTCTGGTACTTTGCAGTCTGGTATTTCTTGGGCCAGTGGTAGTTGGCAGTAACATGTGACTGGTCGTACTGTAACCAACTTTTAAGAACAATTGGGCAGTTAGCTGTTTAATCTATTTGGAATTAATCCATACCAATATTAACTAACACTAATACAGTAAATTACTCACTTGGAGAAGGGAAAGAATTTCAATCTGTCAATAAAATTAGAAAGAAACTCCAAGCTGGTGTAGAATAATCATACTAGTTCCAATTACTGTCGAATTGGTAAGACAGGCAGCAAGAGTCGTAACTTAATACGAATCTGTCTTGCTGCCTTGTCTTACCAATTCGACGGTAATTGGAACTAGTATGATTATTCTACAGCTGAGAAAGGATGTATTCTGTAAACTCAGTTTACATACTGCCTGTCATCTGGGGCATTAGAATGCACTGACTGCACCTCTGTGGAGGGATAAGGCTCCCCCAATGGGGCCATCTGTTGGCCGTGAGTGGCGACCCATGATGCTTAAGGATAGAACCCAGGTGGTTGAGCAGTCCATGACTTGCAATACTCCACTTTGGCCCTTTCTTGGGCTAGACGGGCAGTTGGAGAGGCCCCCTCCGATCAATCAGCTGGTCACGTCAAGCCCTAGCACCTATATGATTGCCCCAATCCTATTGCCATTATGGCAACCCCAGCCCTTTTTATCATATGGGTGCTAGAAGGCGGTGGCTGAGAGTCTACATGTCCTGGAAATGACGTTAAACTCTATCTGATGGTGCGGTTCCAGTTTTGGAAGTATGGGGAATGTGGAACACCCCTTCATAACTATTGCTCCCTGGTCCACTCTGACCCAAAGTGGTAGTACCTGTTAGGGTCCCATCTATGGGTTAAATAGAAAAATGTATTTATAAAAAAAATTGAATATCCATTAAAAATGAATTCATTTCAAAACTTTATTGGCATTAAATGAGGTTGATATGCTGTAAAACAAAAAAAACAAACCAAACCAAATCTGTTTACATATACAGGGATGCTGATAGCTTTTTAATTTAGTGTGTCCTGGGTATGTAGTTTCAGAATCTATATGGTCATGGAGGTCTATCTTGAAAACTCTTAGAGGAATTTGTGAACAAACAAAAAGACAGGAAATACACTTTAGATATACAGTGGTGCCGGTAGCTTTTTGATTTAGTGCATCCTGGGATGCACATATTTGTTTGAATGAGTCCTCAGGAAAATTTATGGGTCCCAACTAAAGTCGTCGAACTCCTTCCTTATAACCTATCCTGTGTAGTTCATTTCTAAGAAACTACTGAAATGCATTTACAGTTAGCTTGACATGATGGGGGAAAAAAAAGAAAAACACTGGGATGCATGGCTATGATTTTACTGTGACCTTTTAGATTTTTGTGCATCAGGGATGTAGAACGTGTACCTATCAGCATCTCTGAATATACATGTGTGTGTATATATATATATATATATATATATATATGTGTGTGTGTGTGTATCCCCCTCTCTCTCTCTCTCTCTCTATATATATATATATATATATATATATATATATATAGATAGATAGATAGATATAATATAGATAGATAGTAATCTTGCAATTCCTAGGCAAGTACTCTACCGACTGAGATTGTGTGTGTGCTCAGAGGGGGGGGATGGATTCATGCCTTTCCCATGGTTATTAGCATGAAGTGAAATGTAAACAGCTTAATCCAGTATTTTAATTATTTGTTTAATTATTAATTTTATTATTGATATTATGATATTAAAGTAATAATATAATATTACTAAATATATCTTATAAAAATCTTATAAATATACTTATATTATATATCTTATATATCTTATAAATATACTTATATCATAATATAATATTATTAATATCCTTAATATTAATATTATTAATTTAATTATTAATTATTTATTTCAATTATTTTAATTGTGGTCACCAAGTCAATTTCTTACAATGATTACAGGACTATGGAGTCGGAACACAAAACCTTTGACTCTGACTTGTATTTTTGGTACCTCCAACTCCGACTCATGTATTTAAATGATTATGGCCTACAAATAAATATAAACCCTTGATTTTTTTAGAATATATTGAGAAGAAGTGTGCACTGTATAACTTTACAGACTAAACTAGGGCAGTAAAAAGTGTAAATTCAAATAGAGTTGGAGTCTGTATAGTTTTATTGATTCTGACTCCAACTCAACAGTCCTGCTTATAATAAATATCTGAAATTAGCATCCAATGATATCTTTCATATTTTATATGAATTTAATTAAATGCTACAATAACATTAGTTTTGAATGTTTTGAATATCATAGGCTTTTTCATTTTTTAAAATCAGCGGTATAGGCTGGGTCAGAAAAGAAAGTATGCTCATAATCAAATGGTAATTAGAGACTGATGCATAATTTCAAATAATTCAAAGTTTTTTATTCTTATTTATTCACACACACACACACACACACACATTATATATATGTATATATATGTGTGTGTGTGTGTGTGTGTGTGTGTGTATATATATATATGTATATATATATATTATATATGCATTCAAAATATCATTTTCAAAATGGTATAGTTTTACCAACTCTTAACTGCAGTGCCCCAGGAGGTGGCTGAGGGTCTTAATGTCCTGGGAATGATGTTAAAATCTATGCTATGGTGAGGTTCCAGTTCTTGACATCTGGGAAATGTGGACCACCCCTTCATCACCATTTCTCCCAGATCCACTCTGACCTGGAGTGGTAGTATCTATTAAGGTCCCATCTATGGCTTGAATAGAAAATTTTTATAAAAAAAAAATGAGTTTAAAAAATTTTCTTCCAATCTATCACTATGAATCTTTCAAAACTTTGCTGGCATTAGATAACCCACCGAGGTTAATATGCCGTAAAACAAAAGCAAACAAATAAATCCAGTGACCCCTTAATTGCTTCTTACTCCAACTCCAAAGCCTTGGTTATGCCACACACACCTCTTTTGTAATACAAAACCAATTTAATTTTATATTCCATGCTTTTTATGTATCCTCCTATTGTCCCACTTATAAGATTCATCAGAATGTAGTATTGCCCGATGATCATGAAAATATGAAACTATTACTCTGAATGTTTGAGATGAGGCTTGAAGATTAGTATTATCTGCGTTATTCGGACTATTGTCCCCATCTTCATTGTTATTTGTACAACGTTTCGGCCGATATACCCTCCGGCCTTCTTCAGGTATTTCTTGTCAGACTCGGGAACCTTCTCGAACTCAGGAACCTTCTTTTCGAACTCGGGAACTTTCTTGTCGTATTCGGGAGCCATCACAGAACTTTGAACCTAACCCTTTATTTATTCCACGGGGGTATCCTGTTCTCATTCCGCTAACCATAGCTGGGGTAGGAGTTGTGTTAATTAATTATTTTTCTAACTGCTTTCACTCAGGATTGAACTCGGGTACCAGAGATAACTGTCACTTAGAACTGTTTTAACCTAACTGCCTTCCGACAAGAAATACCTGAAGAAGGCCGGAGAGTATATCGGCCGAAACGTTGTACAAATAACAATGAAGATGGGCTCAATAGTCCGAATAACGCAGATAATATGAAACTATTAGTAACAATATGTACTTTTGATATCTATACTATTATATATATGTTTTTTAACTAGATATTGAGCACTCTCATTACAGATACTGCAATCTTTAATGAAGTAGAGAATGGAAAAGACTGAAGTATAGAAAGTTATGAGAGAAGTAAAAGATGTATTAAAAAGACAAATTAACAAGTGTATCCCATCTTGTTATTACCCTCTCTCACTTTTGCTTTGAGAGGCATTGAGTAATGCCTTGTGATACCAAAAACAATGGAATTACATATCTCATGACCTATATCTATCTATATATCTATTGTTACTTATGAGAAAAATGGAAATTAATCCCATGATATTAGATGTGAAAAAAATAAATTTTTCATTTGAAAATATTTCTCAGTCGAAACATTTTAACATCTATAAATTGCCCTGAAGATGGTTTAACAAAAAAATAAAAAAAAAAAAAAATAATGCAATGTTAGCATATTTAATCATATATAAAAAATACATTCTCTGAATATTTTTTTTTCATATTTTAACTCACAGACACACACACACACACATACACATGCATACATACATACATACATACATATATATATATATATATATATATATATATATATAAGTTAAAAGAAAGGAAAGGAATCCGACGGTATGAGTAAATATAAAAAAGATATGAAAACACCACAAAAAGCTGTTAAAGTGAAAACATTTTATAACTTCGCTGATATTGAACAATATTTCGATTTTATGAAAATCGTCATCAGAGCTTGTTTATTCTCCGTGTTGTTAAAAGCGGAGATAAGTGTCATATGAGTTCAAAACAAAAACCTTGACGTTTTTTTTTTTTGCAACGTCAAGGTTTTTGTTTTGAATTCATATGACACTTATCTCCGCTCTTAACAACACGGAGAATAAACAAGCTCTGATGACGATTTTCATAAACTCGAAATATTGTTCAATATCAGCGAAGTTATAGAATGTTTTCACTTTAACAGCATTTTCTGGTGTTTTTCATATCTTTTTCATATATATATATATATATATATATATATATATATATATAATGTAGGGGAGTATCATCATAAATTGATGTTATATGGGAACCAATGGCTTCAGGGGTCATCTAGTAACTCTGTATGTGTATGTATATATATAAATGCTGGGAAGTCGTGACTCCGAGAGGTAACTGTGTCCTCTGTTATGTTGTGGATGCAGCTACACGATATACCAGGTTATAGTAGTGGCGCATTTATCATTGACAAGTTGATTTGGCGAGTTTTCTGTGTGGCGTGGTCCGGTGGCTTAGAGGTAGAGTCTCTGGCTCTGTGTTCTCCAGTTCGATCTCTGTCGGGCTAAGATCGAGGTATACACTGCTGATGAGACCTAATAAGTCAAAACAGCTGTCCAATGTTCCGCACATCGCACGCAGTATTCAATTATATATATATATATATATATATATATAATATATTAACATTACTATAATATAATGCTATATTCATAAGTAAATATTCTTAATAGAGCATGTAAGTTAGAATACCATGGACATGAATATATATGAGGGTTGACTGAAATGTTCATAGGCTGACCAAGACGCTCTCATGGAATGTGACCAAATTGGTTTATTTTTTAGCCTTATTCTTATTGCTGTCCACACACTACTTCCATCGGTGTTGCAGTGCTTGGATCCCATTGGTGAAGAAGGTCATCAACAATAGCAGATATGACATCATCATATGAAATTTTCAGTCCGTCCTCGTAGTAGAAGCCCCCATATATTTTTGTATGCTATTATAAGTTCTCACTTGGAGTTTCTTTTTTTTTTTTTTTTTTTTTTTTTTTCTTTTTCTTTTCTTTTTTTCTTTCTTTTTTCTTTTTTCTTTTCTTTTTTTTTTGTTTAAACAATATTCATTGATTATAAATCAAAGCTTTTTTTTTTTTTTTTTCAAAGGCAAAAGGAAATGTTATTTGGCATTCTTTTGTATAGCAGGCATTGATATGCCAAAAATTAATCACCACCATTTTCATTCATGCATGTATTTATTTATTTAATTAAAAAAAAAATGGATCAATAAAAAGTGTGAGTGGAGTCAAGATACTCCCGTGCCAAATGCTAGGCGTATCATGTTTTGTAGAGTAAGGTCCAAGCGCACTCACTGATATCACCCACCCCACCCCTCTCTCAGACTCCAGTTCTAGAGCTCTGGGGAGTGTGGAGTCACACTATTGTTACTATTACTCCCAGGTCTACTCTGCTGACCCAGAGTGTTTAGGTTCCCATCTATAGGTGAAATAGATATGAAAATTATTCATATTAGAAAGGGATACATGAAACTATAATTGTGTTTAAACAAATGATTATTATTATATAGTATTAGTGCTAATACCTTTGAGAAAGGTATGAATCCAATTATTCTCCTTCCAGCTATGGGTAAATAGTAGGGCAGACTGGGCTCTTTAACAACCAGTCTTGGAGATGGAAAACTCTGAATTGAAACCTGCTAAACTTTGAATAAAATTTAGATGATAACAGCATGGATTTTTTTTTTCATTTAATATTTTAGATAGTAGACATTAACATTTCTTTTCAATGCAAGGTCTATTTTTTTTACATAGGGATTTAAATGGGGCATCCCACGAGGATTCAACTCACAATTCAGTAATAATGGATCTGCAGGACTAACTTTAAAAAATCCTCCTCTACCAAGGCGACTCCGGGTAGCCGCTACTAGTAATTAAAATAAGTGTAATCTCTTTATATAGGTTCGTATCTAATTTCGTTAGTCTTTCTGATATTTCCCCCTCCGATCAATCTGCAGACTAACTTTTAAAAATCCCCCTCTACCCGCTTCTAGTTTAACAATAAAGAATAATATGTTGGAGTTTAATAGCTCTACAAATATTATTTTTGCCTATGAATTAATGAAGAAACTGAAAAATGCGCATTTAAATATGATGTGACAAATCTCATACAAAACCTAGAAAGAAAAAAAAATACAATTCTTGCTGTTGAAACAATCGCTTATCTTCTGTCATCTAATGTTTCATTCAGCTGTCTAAGTGCACTTCTAGCTGACACGTGTGTGGGTACCCGTTACCTCAACCCACAGACCCACTTCAAACTATGACCTGAATTATTTGTATAATGTGCAGTGTATTTTTAGCAAAATCTAACTGCACATTATATGATAAATTCATTTATGTGTATGCAGGGCCAGCACGTACTATCCCCTAACTCCCCCTGGGCCCCCAGAAGTGTGTTTAACACATTTTCTATTAATATTACTTTATGAGCATTGACATGTAATAAAGTATTATAGTATACTAGAAGCGGCTGCCCGGCGTTGACTAGGTAGGAGGGGAGGGGTAAAACAGGTAGTCTCGCAGATCCATTACTGTTGAATCGTGAGTTGGATCCTCGCAGGATGCCCCATTTAAAATCCCTACATAAAAAGACCTTGCATTGATCCAGCCTCTCTGAAAAGAAATATTAATGTCTCCTGTTTAAAATATTAAATGCAAAAAAAAAAAAAAAAAAAATCCATGTTGTTACTATCTTCATGAATATAAGTCAAATCCTCATTATTTTTGCTCAAAAAGCAAGATCTGGTGATAGTAAATGTTTACATATATTTGCTTTGTTATTAATTGTTTTATTTTTGTAGTTTCCTCCGGACATACATACACACAAACTGCCCTTTATATATATGTATAGCAACCTTGAGCACCTTTTTGATCTCCATCTTTCCAACACACGTGGGCATGCCTACAAAGTCAGAAAACAGCACTGCTCACGTGACTTTCGGAAACATTTTTTCATGCTCAGAATTGCGGAGACATTGAATAAACTGCCCGCGTTTAGGTTAGGCGACCAGTCTAGGAGAAGGAAGAATTCTTAACCCGTTAAACTCCACTTAATAAGTTGACCTTGTGTAAAAGCCTGCTTGTATGGAGGGGGTTGGTAAAAATATATATATATAATCTATTGCATATGACTGAACAGCACCTGCAAAGAGAGTAATAATAATTTTCATTTGTTTTGACTAGAAACAACATAAGAAAAGCAAACAATGAGTTTATAATTAATTTCTACAGAGAATGCTGTAACAGAGATGGAAAACTCAGAGACTCCCACCCACCAAAAAAAAAAAAAATCTGAGAAGACAACAGACAGGAGAAAAAAAAAAAAGGTTTTCATACCGAAAGACAGACATGTCACTGCTGAATAAGCGATGACAGACTTGCGAGAGAGGCATAAAAATAAAGCTACCCCTTGGTAGGGGTACAGATGTTTGGGAGGCTAATTCTGGAAATAGAATACAAACATAGAATCCTATTCTTACTGTGTAACATCACAGTTCCTTTTTTTTTTTGCAGGGGGGTGGGGGTTGCAGAAAATTTTAATAGTAAAACCAGTATTTTTTTTTCTTGGGGGGTGGGGGTGTTTGGGGGGGGGCGGTTGTAGTTGCATTAATAAGATCATTTATTTATCAAATATAGATAAATAAATGCTACCAATAGTTTGTTGGATTTTTTTGAGGGGTGGGGGTTACACATCTTTTTTTTTAGTTTACTTTTTTTAGAAAAAGATTAAAGCAAAAATTAGTAAGTAAAGTAGGCAGAGTGGCCTATTGTTAGTATCAGCCGAAAAGCGAGAGAGTCTATCCTCTTTTCACTAGCGCAAGACCCGGGGAGATTTTTTTATGCATCTAAGGTGGAGCACCACACCTACCATCTACTTTTCTTTTTGAATCAATTTTCATATAACTTAAAGTACACTATTTTTATTTTGTGGATCACTGGTGACCCATTGTGTCTGAAAAGGTTAATTTAATAAAGAACCAAAAACAAAAATGTAATGTAAAATGTACAGGATTACCTTGAAAAGTGTGAGAACTTTTTTTCACAATGTTACATAACGCTGTGACACATTTTTTAGTGTGAGCTTAAAGGTATGATAGCTATTTAAATATTTTCTTTTTTATTTTATAACATCATTGGGACTCATACTTCTCTTCCACAAATGTTTTTTTTGTCTAAGTTTACAATCTTGAAAAAAAAAATAGTAACCTTTACAGCTGATTTTGTAACTGCGTGACAACTAGTTAAGGAATAAGTCTGCCTATGGATGAATTTTAAATAATTAATTTACAGTTTATTAAAAGATAACAACCTGAAGTACCAATTCAAGGGAAATTGGGACCATATGACCTTTAGGCACTCCTTTTGCGATCTCGATTTATAAGGGCATGTTTTTCATTTACACCATCAAAATCCGGTTGTTTGTTAACAGACGATTTTTAGAGTTTTTTTTTTTTTTTAATTATAAAACTCACCCCTAACCCTAACCCCTAACCAACAAACTGGATTTTAACAGTGTAAATGAAAAACATGTCCTTATGAATCGAGATCGCAAAAGGGGTGCCTAAAGGTCATATGGTCTGAAATTGGTGAATAAAAATAAATCTAAGTAAATGGGACTCTTACTTTTTACAAATGAAAGAAAATAATTTTTGCCAAATTTTTTATTAAAAAAAGACGAAAACTTTAAAGTTGGATTTCTTCCTTCCAACTGATGAGTAAAAAAAAATCATAGAATACAAAGTTTAAGCTTTAAAATGATGTGCTTAAATCCCCTACAGGGCACACAAAAAAAAGAGCCTGGGCAAGATGCCTCACTGGCGTGGTCTGAAGAAATGGTGAACCAATACATTCGGCATCAGTTTGGCTGCAGGAGTTGCCAGATAGTGTTTTACACACTGAACTGCCTAACGGAGTCCAAGCCATGATTTCTGTCAGAGTTTTCTCCCCTAGCCTTTTCCTATCCAGAGGATACCCACAAGGCAGCGGGGGTTATTTAGACTATTATGCGCCTGGATAACAACCCAGGTATTTCTATATTCTTGCGTTAATGTGCTAGATGGTCATTAAGCAAGAAGCTTCCTCCACTCTTTCACAGGTTTTGATTTTCGTCCTGCTGGGTGTCTAGCCACCCTTCTCACCAGGCAAGCTTGGTGGGGTACTGGTTTAGTTGCCGATGGTCCGACTATGAAGTAGGTAGTACGGGGTTACATAATACCCATAGCGCTTTATGCGACCTGACATGATGTTCTACATATCGTCTAACTAATGATTTTATTTTTTAACATAATTTTGAGATATTTATGGATTTGCTGAAAATAATTATTCTTCCAAGTTGTAGCCGTGTCAGTGCTACAATACAGCTGCACTACTCAGACTCTAACAAAGTGCTTAGAGAAAAAGCTAGGTGGGAACTACGCAAGGATACTGCAAGCTATCTTGAACAAATCTTGGAAGCAGCACCCCACAAGAAAGCAGCTGTACAGCCACTTGCTCCCCCTATTATACAAACCATCATAGTAGAACGAACAAGACATGCTGGACACTGCTAGAGAAGCAAGGACAAACTCATAAGTGATGTTCTCCTGTAGACACCTACACACGAACACACTAGTGTAGGCCGACCAGCAAAAACAGAATAGAATAGACAAACTGAGTCTCTGCAGAGGGGTAAGACTTCCCCCAATGAGGCCACCTGTTGCCTGTATGTGGTGACTCATGATGCTTAAGGATAGAACCCAGGTGGCTGAGCAGTCCATGACATGCAATACTCTGGTCCTTACTGGATGCAGAGATGACTGATAGGGACTGTTGGTGAGAGAGGGTTGTGGATATCCATGCTGTCAGCATGACATGATGATGATGATGATTACAGAAAATTGGTGATAAGACTATCATGACCAGATTTTTGAAAGCAAGATTTGAAGACTGAAATTTTGAAAGACATAATTTTCTGGCTACTGATGACATATTAATTATAAATACAGTTTGTTATTCATGCGTTCTATTTACAAAATTAATACTCAGGGACCGACAAGCCTCAGCCGGAGTTTGAAATCTAAGAATGACAAACATGACCCTTATGAGATTGGGTTTCTAAGTTTGTAATTAAAAATATATTTTTTTCTTTTTTTTAATGATGGATTTGATTACTTGTATTTCTGCTTTAATCTTTTTCTAAAAAAAAGATGTGTACCCCCTCCCCCCAAAAAGCAACAAACTATTAGTAGTATTTATTTATATTTAATAAATAAACGTTATTAATGCTACAACCGCCACCTCCCCAAAAAAGGGGGGCGGGGACAAACTATTGGTAGCATTTATTTAGTAATGTTTTAATAAATAAACCTTATTAATGCTTCTGGAACCGCCCACCACAAAAAAAAAAAAAATCGGCGTGGGGGGGTGGGGACAAACTATTGGTAGCATTTATTTCATCTATATTTAATAAATAAACGTTATTAATGCTTCTACAACCCCCACCCCCCAAAAAAAAACAGAGGGGGAGACAAACTATTAGTAGCATTTATTTATTTATTTATATTTGAAAGATAAATGACATTATTAATGCTACTACAACCCCCCCCACACACACACACACAAAAAAACCTATTGGTAGCATTTATTTATTTATATGAGATAGATAAATGATGTTTAGATTTTGCCGCTATGGCTTGGAACACAGCCTCAGAATCCACTATTTTATGTCTACTTGACCTTGTCTGTTCATTGAGTTTCTTGCAGTAGAATGAATAAAACAAAAACATGTTCAGCATAAAATAACCTAAGGGTTGACATATCATAAAATCCAACCAACCAGGACATCCCTTTTTTGGGGGGTGGGGGGAGATAAGGGGTGGTCTTACCTCTTTGCAGGGGATAAAGTCATTATACTCTAATTCCCACCAACAGGGCTGGGATGAATTGGGAGGATGTGTGGAGGCAATATGTAAATACTATACCATCTATACATATATAAAGGGCAGTTTGTGTGTATGTATGTTCAGATGAAACTATGAAAATAAAACAATTAACGGCAAAGTAAATGTATATACACATTAAGTATCACCAGTTCTTGCTTTTTGGGCAAAAATTACGAAGATTTCATTTATATTCATGAAAATATCTGAAAATTAAAATATACATAACTAGAATTGGCTCCCTGGTGTTGCCTGGGTTGAGGGGGTATAATAAAAAGTTAGTCTCACAGATCCATTGATTGTTTTGGCCTTACATAATTGATTTATATTTTAATCACGAATTCAAACAACGACTTTCCCTTTTCTTACTAATCAAATCAAATCCTAATTTTCATATATCTTTCTAGATATGAATAGAATCTTCATAATTTTTGCACAAAAAGCAAGCTCTGGTGATAGTGAACATGTACATATATTTACATTGTCGTTAATTCTTTTATTTTTGTAGTTTCCTCCAGACATACATGCGCACAACTGCCCTTTATATATGTATAGAGTATGGATATGAAATACTGATATATCTGGGTTAAGGGATATATTCTGAAGTTGGTATTTGGTATATAGAGTCTTGACTTGATTTTTAGCCAAATGGTATATTATCGCAGTAGTAATTGGTACGTTGAATAGCAATCCATCTGCCGAGCAGTTGTGGTGAAGTTTATCGAGTAAGTGTAGGTCGTAGGTATAGGTCCAACACAGTGTCGACTATTTATACATGACACTGTCCAATCAGATTATAGTGAGGGGGTACCAAGGTATTTACATATTCATTATATCAAATACTAACTTGCTAACCATTACACATTGTTTTGTCTACTCTCTACCCAGGTGATTCTGTTATTTTGTTATATGGGACTCAGGCATTCACAGATTTTGGTATCTTCTGCAAGAAGTCCTGGCAATAATAATCCCCTGTAGATTCCTAGGGATTACTTTATTCAATAAGAGAGTTTGTAATAATAAAAAATCAAGTTAATGATCCTAATTTTAAAAGCAAATGTATTTTGTAGCCAACAACTATGGATTTATATCTCTCTATAAAAACAGCTGAGACCCCCGCCCCTCCTCAACCCAACTCCCGGATTTTTACAGAGACCCAAATCTCAACTAAGAAGATTAACATATGGCGTTATGGATTTTTGTTTTCTCCTAGACTGATGACTCTCTGAAATTGGAACACAAAAATGGCCCTAGCTACCAGATTAAAAATCTACTTATTAGATAAGTTATGATACTTCATCTTCTCTAAGAAGAGGCATATCGTTAAGACATATTGATATTCTTATTGTTAGTGATTTACTAATAGATATCAAAGGTCTTTCTTTCTTTTTTTTTCCATTGTTTTTTCTTCTTCTTTCTTCTCTTACAAACCTTTTTCTTTCTTTTTTCTATTTCTTTTTTTTCTTTTTTTTTTTTTCTTTTTTCTTTTTTCTTTCTATTTTCTTTTTTTTTTTTTTCTTTTTTTTTTTCTTTTTTTTTCTTTTTCTTTTTTTTTTCTATTTTCTTTTTTTTTTTTCTTTTTTTTTCTATTTTCTTTTTCTTTCTATTTTCTTTTTTTTCTTTTTTTTTTTCTATTTTCTTTTTCTTTTTTTTTCTATTTTCTTTTTCTTTCTATTTTCTTTTTTTTTTTTCTTTCTTTATTGCTAGTGATTTACAAATAGATACCAAAGGTTTCTTTTTTTTTTATTTCCTTGTTTTTTCTTTCTTTTCTTACAGACTTTTTAGTTTTCTTTTTTCTTTTTCTTTTCTTCCTTGTTTTTTCTTCTTAGAGACTTTTCTTTTTTTGCCTCCCCCCCCTTTTTTCTTGCCATTCTTTGCTGTTTTTTGCCTTTTTTCTTTTTCTTTATTACTTGACTTAGAAAAAGATTTCTTTTTTTTCCTTCTACTTCTGCCTTCTCTTAGAGACTTTCTTTTCTTTTCCCCCTCTTTTTTTCTTTTCTTTTTTCTTCTTTATTGCTTGACCTACGAGTAGATACCAAAAGACTTTCTTTTTCTTTTCTTTTCTTTCCATCTTCTTCTTCAGCCTACTCTTAGAGTCTTGACTTGATTTTTAGCCAAATTGTATACATTAACATTATTTTCAGATAAGTTATAGTCATTATTCTACAATCTGTTCATTGTGGTGCTGTGGTTATCGTCTTAAGTAATGGACTCGGCAACCCAAATTCAAATCCTGGACGAGGTTAGTTGCATTTCACATAATGCTAATGCCCTTGGGAAAGCTATGCATTGGACTATTCCCCTTCCAGCAATGGGTAAATATTAACGTGGTCTGAGCTCTTTAACCTTCGTTAGGCAACCAATCTAGGAGAAGGTAAAATCTTGAATTCAAACCTGATAAAACTTTGCTTGAGAAATTTACCTTGTACCCGTGTAGAGGGGTTGGTAAATATATACAATCTGTTTACCACTGTTGGAATATTTGGCATATAAGGTGTGCTACAATTCCCCACCTAAATTTATAGACTGGGCGAGGTCACGTGATTTATTCCTCCAGCCAATCAACAGCTATAATATGTGGCTGATTTGCTACTTAAACACCGATACTTTCATGGTCCACTTGCAAACCATTGACGAAGGAACTTACAATACTGAGGATTCTTTACCAGAGGATTACCAAGGATTTCTGCTGAACAAGTGCTCTTGCTTAAAGGATGGCCCATAAGATTGTAACAACCACAAATATTCACATCTATTTATTAGGAGTGTGCACTGTATAAATTTACCGACTAAACTAGGGCCATATAAATTGTAAATTTAACTGGAGTCTGAGTTGCTATAGTTTTTCAGACTCCAACTCCAGTGACCTCTTAATTGCTTCCAACTCCAACTCCTGCTATGTATGGTTTTAAACAGATCCTGGAAGCGGCATCTCACAAGTCATCAAAGAAAGATGAGCAAGATGCTAAAATATTTGAATTCTAGTTGATAAACTTCAAAATGTAAGTTGAGAACTATGATACACTTATCAGAATTTTTAAGATGAGGCTTGATAATTGGACACATAGCATAGTGGGTAAAGGCATTGGGTCAAGACAGTTATAAGTGACAGTTATCTGCAGGTTCAATCCTGGTCAGGGGCAGCAGTAACATAGAATAATGATTAACACAGCTTAACACCGGTACTCCAGCTATAGTTAGCGGAATGAGAACAGGATACCCCTGTGGATTGAATAAAGGGTTGGGTTAAAAGTTCCGTGATGGTTACCGATTACAAGAAGGTTCCCGAGTCCAACAAGAAATACCTAAACAAACATTGTACAGATAACAATAAAGATGAGGACAATAGTCCGAATAATCCAAATAATACTAAATATGATACAGATCTTCAAAGTTTAGTTTATAAAATGGGACACTTTTTGACACATCAGAATACATAAAATATTATTGATATGTTTTTTTTTAGTTTTTGTTTTTTTACTGACAGTCTCCGTCACATATACTTAGACGATTATGTTTATGTAAAGCTGTTTGGCTCGATTTGTTTTGTTTTTTTTTCTTTAATTTTCCAAGGTTGTATAATTAAAGATCTTTCTCTAGCAAAAAGTAATTAGGTGTTATGTTTTGGTTACTAAAAAAACAAGTTGGTTTTCAAGTCTTGTTATTCTTGCACTGGAATTGTGTTTGGAATGGAACTGGCTTCATGTTAGTCACATTGCTTTTGTGGCACTTTGGACATAGACTATCACCCATTAATAAGTAACCATGTGCCAGACATGTACAGAAGTTAAAGTAGTGAAGACATAAAGTCTACAGCGATTGGTAACTGACAGTTTCTTGACTATGTGATTTTTAAACCAAGTGAATTTTTTGTGTTTGTATTTTTCCTTTTGTGTGGTGCATCAAGAGAAGGGTCAACCACTTGATTCTATTTCTCAGAATTTTTTTAGATGAGGCTTGATAATTAGTATTATTTGGATTATTGTCCCCATCTTCATTGTTTTCTGTACAACGTTTCGGCCGATGTGCCCTCCGGCCTTCTTCAGGTATTTCTTGTCAGACTCAGGAACTTTCTTGGACTCGGGAACCTTCTTGTCGTAATCGGGAGCCATCACAGAACTTTGAACCTAACCCTTTATTCAGTCCACAGGGGTATCCTGTTCTCATTCCGCTAACCATAAAGGGTTAGGTTTAAAGTTCCATGATGGCTCTCGATTACGACAAGAAATACTTGAAGAAGGCCGGAGGGCACATCGACCGAAATGTTGTACAGATAACAATAAAGATGAGGACAATAGTCTGAATAATACAAATAACACTTGATTCTAGTTTCGTTGTGGGGAGGCTGGTTTGATTTGTGTTGGATTTAGGGGGGGGGGGCGGGGCCTTCTAATCTACTGTTGTTTCATCATGAATGTATGTATGTGTGTGTGTGTTTGTAGGGATGAGATTATATAAAGGTTGCTTTAGCTCAGTTGGTAGAGCGTCCAACGAGGAACCACAAGGTTCCAGTTTCAATACCGGCCCTCGACAACTGAGCATATGAGTAGCACAGGGATCTGTGCTGTAAAGTGAGGAGCTGATGATAGGCGTGGCACTCTGTCTCAGACATCAAAACAATCTCCTTGGTCTAGCAGTAGTGAAAAGATAGATTCCCTCACTGTTTGGCTGATACCAGTTTTAGGCCACCCTGATAACTTTACTACTTTATTTTATATATATATATATATATATATATATATATATATATATGAGAGAGAGAGAGAGAGAGAGAGAGAGAGAGAGAGAGATGAGCATAGGCTGTGGCACCTTAGCAGTTTTTTTTGTTCTGTTATAAGATTTATGAATGCAAACTAGTAAATTCACTCCCTGTAGACCCCCGTGTTTTTATTCACCCTGCCAAAATTTTATTCACTTCCAGGGGTCTAAAGGATCACTTTAAGAAGCTCTGCTCTAGAACTTGCTAGAAAATATAGTAATTAAGTGATCCACAGAAAATCTACAAGTTTTTTTTTATTCTAACTTATCTTCTTCTTTTTTAAAATTATTACAATTCAGGCTCCACCCTTTTGTCTAATGTCATCATTCTTATAAATAATGTTATTTGTACCATTAAAATAATTCAGATGGCCAACCTGTATTGTGGGTGTATATAAAACTTGATTTGGTTAATAACATTTGTCTAAATTCCTTTTATCTTGATTTTTTTTCAATGTATAACCTGCAGATGAAGTGCTGAAAGTGCTAAAATAAATCTTAGGTCAACAATTGGAAAACTAAATGCTTAATTATCAATTCTTTTTTCTTTCTACTTGAGATAAATCTATCTATCTATCTATCTATCTATCTCTCTATCTATATATATATATATATAATATATATATATATATATATATATATACATGTAGAATTAAACAAAAGGCACATCTCCTGTTTAACAATTTTATTTTTTATCTTTTCTAATTTTCTGGACAACTTTTTAATGTTTGGGTGGAATTGGTGGATAAGTCCACCAAAGTTCAGTTCCTGAGTACTTTCGGCACTTCGAAGTGCCATCATCAGGGGTAAATAAAATTGTTAAACAGGAGATGTGCCTTTTGTTTAATTCTACATGTATAAATGAAAGAATGCTGCCCAAATACACACACACACACACACACACACATATATATATATATATATATATATATATATATACACACACACACACACACACACACACACACAGATGCTGGTAGATACACATCCTGTGTCCCTCACGCACAAAAATCTAAAAGGACACGGTCAAATCGTATCCATGCGTCCCAGTATTTTACTTTTTTCTTCCCTCACCAAGCTAACTGTAAATACATTTCAATAGTTTCTTAGAAACGAATTACACAGGATAGGTTACAAAGTAGGAGTTAGATGGCTTTAGTTCGAACTCATAAATTTTCCCTGGTACTCATTGAAAGCAAATATGTGTGTCCCAGGATGCACTAAATCAAAAAGCTATTAGCATCACTGTGTGTGTGTGTGTGTATATATATATATATATATATATATATGTGTGTGTGTGTGTGTATTTAGGCAGCATTTTTTCTTGTAGGCATATATTGTTAAATAATGCAGCCATTTTCTGTCTGCAAGTCTTGTCCTTTGTTTTTTCATATAAACCATAGATAAATTACAGGATATGATGCCTATTCACAAAATTTCAGCAAATTTAAGTAATATTAAGACACCCTAATAAGGATTAAACCCTCCCCTACAGGAAAAATTGTGAAGCTTGTAATTTGAGTATTAGAACTTCTAATATCACAGGTTTTTTTCTATTAATTAAGAATGAGTAAAAAAAAAATGACCTCTCTTTTATAGTAAAAGTTGGCTAATTTAAATATCTATGCTAAAACATGACTAGAATTATTGTTACATAATTATTAGATACCTAATATTTATGGCAATAGTGTAGAAATCAAAATGGCCGTTATAAGCTACAGCCCACAGCCTTGAAGATGAGTGACAAGGCTTGACCTCAGTCTAACCTTCTGGTGGATACCATGAGAACCGGTAGAGAGGACCCTCTCTTCCGGTTTAGATAGTAAGTAAGTTTCAGTCAGTTAGAGGTAGGAGCCGAGCTCGTAGGATGTAAGTCTCACTGCGCAGATGTCTGGGTTGGGGATTGAAAATAAAGTAACATCAAAGTAAATCGAAGTCTTGTGTTTATTATCTAAAAACTAACAATGACACAGGGCTTCTGATAAGGAGAAATCCCTAACAGAAACCAGACCCGAAGTCCCCAAGAAAGTCCAGACCTTAGAAGAGACTAGACCAAGATAGACGATCAGAATAGCAAAGCCGGCCAGAAGAAAATACGACCAGAAGTAAGAAGTAGGAAAGGGTATACAACATTATGGCAACAAAAGATATTAGTTAGTAACCTTAAAAGCCACCCTATCAGGTGGTGATTAATAAGCTAGTATTTATATAAAATTAGGAAAATAGAACAGATCTTCAAAACAGATCTATTTAACTCAGAGATGGTAACCTATGTACTGTCTCACTCCCCAGATCTCCTGGACTGGGGCCTTACTGTTGGATGCAGTTTAGTGTCATATCCAGGATACCCACATTTTTGCAGGGATACAGTCAGTGTATTCTAGACTTTACTAATAGGATGGATTAAAATTCTCATAATGTTTGTGTAAAATATATATGTGAATGTAACTGTAACCTTGCAAAACCAACATACCTTCTTTTAGTCGCCATTACACTCATTTTGTTTTAATATATTTTTTACTTCTACTAGCAAATATATGCACCCTCCGGGTGCAAGTATTTAAGTTTTAATGTAATAGAATATTAGATTAAATCACAAATGCTATTGAAACTAATTAAGAATGCAGATAAAAAGATTTGAAACAGAGGGGGTATAATTGGAAAATAGAACAACCGAAGCTTACGCTTCCGTTTTCAATGCTAAAGTTTGCTAATTTAGCTCTTGAGTTAAAATAGTAAGTAAAGAATAAAATTACAGTTATTTCTTTTTGTTAATGAATTTCTTTTAAGATTTATCCACGAGAATTTTGCTCATATTCATTAAGATAAAACCAAACAATTAGAAATCAATAATACTAAGCAGATATTTATTAAAATCAAGTTTTTAATATCAATATGCAAATTAGCTTTACGTTACACAGTAAACCGCTATTTTGTTGTATATATAAATAAAATTGCATGTTATTAGTATTTAGATAAGGCCAACAGTATTAATAATGTCAAACAGTTTTATTAGTTATTGAGGTTTAAATAAAAATAAAATCATGGAGAATGTGATGTAAATAACTAAGGAAATTCTGACTTGAGTAGTAACATAGTTTCGGTTACAGACAGAAAAACACACAATCTCCATTATAATAAGATATCATTTCTGTTTTGTTATATTATACAGTGCTCACAACATAAAAAAATAGAGCTATATTAATAATAATTGATAATCAATTATAATCAACGGTTTTTATTTAATTGTCTATAACATCTGTCTCATGTTCAATAAAATTATTCAAATGAACATTTCATGTTTAATACAATTGGACTATTAAAAGCCCATAACACCATTGAGGCCTTTTTTTTTTTTAACACAATACTTTGATATTATTGGGAGATAGATATATAGATGGAGGAGAAAAAAATTATTTTATATGAAAAGATTTCAACAAGCTCTATTCAATGATATAATGGGTTTAAACTAGCAGTAAAAATTTAGTGAATAAAATAGAAATAGTATTTTAATTAGAGAGTACTTCCTCCTATTTGCAATTATAATCTAAATTGTATAAAAAGGATGTTACTTGCCAAAATGTGTGTGTGTTTATATATAGTGTGTGTGTGTGTGTGTGTGTGTGTGAAGAAAAAATGGAAGTGAATCCGACAGTATGTAATATTGTAAAAAAGTTGAAAAAACACAAGTTTATAAATGAATAATGTTTATTTCGCCTATGCTGCAGTGTTTTGGTCTGTTTTGATAGACCTTCATCAAGACTTTCATTGGTTTGAGGAAAAATAAATTATTACTGAAAATAAAAGTCTGCAAGCCTCTGTTTTTGGTGTGTTGGGCTTCTTTTTTTTTTTTTTTAGGTTTGAAGATCGACGAAAAAGAAACCTAACACACCAAAAACAGAGACTTGCAGACTTTTATTTTCAGTAATAATTTATTTTTCCTTAAACCAACAAAAGCCCTGATGAAGGTCTATCAAAACAGACCAAAACACTGCAGTGTAGGCGAAATAAACATTATTCATTTATAAACTTGTTTTTATCAACTTTTCTACAATATTATATATATATATATATATATATATATATATATATATATATATATATATATATTATTAATATCACTCTATCACAGATATTGAGCACTCTCCTAATAATACTATATATTGGCTTACTGTGTCATCAAGTGAGATAGTGTTAATCACACACTGTGGTTATATATATATATATATATATATTATATATATATATATATATATCCATATTTACATTTTACTAAGGAATTTGGAGGATTACAACATACTGGAACTCCTCCAAGCCCCACAGGTTTCCACATTCATCTTCAGTAACCCTCTTATCACAATACCAGCACATTGAACGCAGGGTAATAGTTGCTTAATAAACTTAGTGATGGCACAAGGCCAGAAATATAGAGCACTTAGTGAACATCCAGCTTACTCATATTGATCTACAAGTTTATTTTGTTATATCTTTGAAGAAAGCATAATCTTGTATGGTTTTACTGACCTGTTGTCGGGGCCTAGAATATGCTGTCTGTATCCTCTGCAGATGAGTAAGATCCCACCCCTAAAAAAGGGATGTCATGGATAGACTCTAAACTGCATTTGATGCTGAGGCTCCAGTTCTGGAGATCTGGGGAGTGTGTAGTACCTCTTCATTGCCATTACTCCCAAATTCACTCTGACCCGGAGTGGTAGTACCTGTTAGTCCCACTTGTGGGTCAAATAGACCTGTTTAGAAATTATTTATATTCGATAGGAACGTGTGCAAAAGAAAAAGAAAAACTCTTAAAGAGCTAAACAAAAATTATAGATATGACTGTACAATGAATGCAATTTCCTGACCTCTAGGCATAAAATAACCCTGAACGAATTGACATGCTTTTATAATCAATCAATCTAATCACAATACCAGTGCTTATGGTCAAGTCATGTTGAAAGCACCCGTCCCCACTAGATCACTGAAGTTAAGCAACGATGACCAATGTTCAAATATGAATGACCATTTGAGCTAGATCAGATACTGTAAGCAGCTTCATGTCAAAAATGACTTGATTTGGCATTAAATGATCAAAAATGCTATAAAACAACCAAACCAAATATCAACATGTAGAAAACAATGTAATAGTCATATACTAAGATTAGTTTAGTGCAGCATAAGGCCATATATATATATATATATATATATATATATATATATATATATACCTACCAACCCCTTCACATGAGTAGGATGTGACAATGGTTAATTTCTTAAACAGAGTTTAACAAGTTTGAATTCAGAGTTTTCCTTCTAGACTGGTTACCTTGCCAAGGTTAAAGAATCCACTCTTCTCTACTATTTACCCATAGCTAGAGGGAAATATTGGATTCATACCTTTCCCAAGGGTATTAGCACTATGTGAGATGCAAACAGCCTTGTCCAGGATTTGAATTTGTCTTGCCGTGTCCATTTTGTACCATGATAACCATTACACCACGCACTTTTACAAGGCCAGAAATATAGGGCACTTTGTGAGTATCAATCTCATTTGTATTGGTCTGTGAGTTTATTTTGCTAATCGATACACCTTACAAGATATCTTTTAACAAAGCGTGATCTTTAGTATATTGTTTTTTTTTTTTTTTTTTTTTTTTTTTTTTTTATTTTCTTTTATTTTTATTTTTTTGTCCTTCATCTTTTTTTTCTTTTTCAATTTTTTTTTTTTTTTTTTCGCTTTTCAATTTTCTTTTTTTTTTTCTTTTTTCTTTATTTTTTAAAATTTATTTTTTATTTTGTTTTTTTATTTTTTTCTCTTTGTTTTTCCTTTCTTCTCTTTTTTGATGTCTTATATGCCAGTGGATAACGGTATATTTTTTTGATTGTTTTTTGTGTTTTTTTTGGTTAGTTTGTGCAACTAAATATTACCATAGAAATCCGACACGTAAACTGAAAAGAAGCAGCAGCAGCTTTGACTTTTCTAACTGCACAAACAATTTCTAATTGGTAGCCTGTAGCTATGGATACTTGCTCACCGCTGCCAGCACAGGAGGGAACTGATAGTAATCCGAGATAATTTGTAATATCAAAACGTTGTGCTGGCCATCCTAACACAGGACGATAGTTTCTTGTTTAAATATGCAGAAAAAAAAAACAACAATATATAAAAAAAAAAGAAACATCAAATGTCTTGAGGAAAGCTGGTGTTTTGTCTTTTTAATACGTCTGTATTTTTATATTGATTTTATTGATAGGATAAAGAGAAGAAAGAATTGATTTTTTTTTTTGTCATTCCCTCAACCCCACCCCAAATGCAAGAATCTTTCATCTTTGCTGCTGATTTGAAAAAAGAAATCTGAAATAAATAATATATATATATATATATATATATATATATAATTTAAGTGAGAAAACTCAACAAACTGTTATTTGGCTATTATAAATTTACCTCAACAGGTACCTCTATTAAAGAGACCAGTTTGATCAGAAAACCATCACATAATCTGTTTTATTTTATTTGATGGTTTTCTGATGAAACTGGTCTCTTTTATAGTGGTACCAGCTGGAATAAATTGATGATAGACAAATGACGGTTTGTTGAGATTTTTCACACACACACACACACACATATGAAAAAAATATATATATATATGTGTGTGTGTGTGTGTGTGTGTGTGTGTGTGTGTGTATGGGGTTAAAATATGGATATGAATCTGACAATATATTTAGATAGGAAAAACAAAATTTCCAAAAAGATGAATTTATTATGTTTATATCAACGTTTAAAAGTTTTGGTTTAGATAAAACCTTCTTCAGGACAGTATAATAAAAAGAAGAGAAAAAAAAGATTTTTTGTTGTTCAAAAGGTGATGGATGTTTTTGAATGACTTGAGTTAGAAACATGTAGAAAAAGGGTTCATAACCGTTCATTGATCAGTGTTCAAATTGAATGTTCATGACATGATTGGTACATGCAAAAACGAAAGTCAAGATGTGATTGGAACATGTGAGGTCGAAAATCAAGACGTGATTGGTACACAAGATGTTGAAATTTCATACAGAGCAATATTTACACTTCCATATAAGTTGTGTAATGTTTTGATTTTGTTTTTCCTATTTCTATATATGTGTGTACATGAATATATATATATATATATATAAAAGAAGTCGTCGGGGCGGCCTAATGTCGGTATCAGCCAATCAGTGAGGGAGTCTATCCCCTTTTCACTAGCGCCAGACCAAGGAGATTGTTATTTGCGTCTGAGGTGGAGCGCCACACCTACCATCAGCTCCTTACTTTACCGCACAGATCCCAGTGCTACTCATACACTGAGTTGGCGAGGACCAGGATCGAACTAGGAACCTTGTGGTTTCTAGCCGAACGCTCTACCAACTGATAAATATATATATATAAGTTAAAAGAAAGGAAATGAATCCGACGGTATGAGTATATATATAAAAAGATATGAAAACACCACAAAATGCTGTTAAAGTGAAAACATTTTATAACATAGCTGATAATATTGATCGAAATATTGTTCAATATTAGCTATGTTATAAAATGTTTTCACTTTAACAGCATTTTGTGGTGTTTTCATATCTTTTTATATATACTCATATATATATATATATATATATATATATATATATATATACACACACACACCAACCAACCAACCTATGTGCAGACAGGAAGCAGCACAAGGTCAATTTCTTAAGTGGAGTTTAACAGGTTTGAATTCAGTGTTCCTTCTCCTAAACTGGTTACCTAACCAAGATTAAAGAGCCTAGTCTACCCTACTATTTACCTATAACTGGATGGAGAGTAATTTGATGTATACCTTTCCTCGGGATATTAGCACTATGTGAAAATGCAAACAGCCTTGTCCAGGATTTGAACTCAGGTCAACAAGTCCATTTCCTAAGACTCTAACCATTACACCACTTATATGGAAGTGTAAATATTGAATCAGATTAATTGAGCTCTCCTGGGGGACTTGAAAGAAACTTCATACATATCTATAGGTATGCATCTGTATGGGCATGCATTGTGGACAGTAGATAAAAAAAGGTCCCAAATAGAATCATTCCCAGCTCATCTGGTCTATTGGAGATATATAGTTAAGGTAGTGTGGACATGAAGTCAACGGTGCTTGGTTACTGACAGTTTCTTGCCTATGCAAGATATAAGTGCTCTATCCATGATATAGAGCACTGTTTACTAATAAATATAGCACCTATATTATCTCTCTCTCTCTCTATATATATATATATATATATATATATATATATATATATATATATATATATATATATATATATAGAGTGATAATTTTGTTATCAAAATCCCTTCAGCCATAGTGCTCAATATCTGCTGATAAAATTACTTGAAAAGTAAAAACATAATTAAAACTAAAACTTTCCTGATAAAAATGTCATTATTTTAGTTGCAATTATATTTGTTTCAATACTTTTAGTATATATATATATATATATATATATATATATATATACATACCGTCCTGTTTCACCGTTTCATGGCTCATCAAGTCCAACTAGAATGGCAGGCTGCATCAGATGGGATTGAAACTTGACCAATTTTCTGTCAGTCAGAGCCCTTACTTCTGAGCCATATACATAACCCACTTAAAGGAAGGGAATTTTTACTGATATAAACATATAAGGCCACTAGGAGCGCTCCATCCATTAAGGAGAGATTATATATATATATATATATATATATATATATATATATATATGCTTTATTTTATATAGAGTGCTCAATACATTAGAAAATAGTTATATTAATAATAACCATTATAATTAATAATCAATTATGATGAATGTTTCTCATTTAATTGCCCATGACAACTGTTTTATGTTCAATAAAATTATTCAAATTGACATTTAATCTGCAATTGAAATGGATTATTAAATAAAAACATCAATTATATATATATATATATATATATACACACACACACACACTATATATATATATGTATATGTGTGTAGATATATATATAGTTGCTTGGTTGGATTTTATGGCATGTCAACCCTTGTTGGGTTATGTTATGCTAAAGACATTTTGTTTTATTCATTCTTGTTGGGTATTCAAATTTTTTTATTTAAACAATTTTTTTTAAAAACAAATTTCTCACGCTTTCTCTTTTATTTTTTAATTTGAATTAAAAAAAAAATTCCCTAAGGCCACCTCAGCATTATGCCATAGTGCTGCGGTCTAAGCTCAACTATATATATATATATATATATATATATATATATATATATGGAAGCGCGTGGCATAATGGTTAGAGTCATGGGAAATGGACTCGCCGACCCGAGTTCAAATCCCAGACAATGCATTTCGCATAGTGCTAATACCCTTAATATATCCATATATTCTCCCTCCAGCTATGGGTAAAATAAGAGACTGGGCTCTTTAACCGTGGGTAGGTAACCAGTCTAGGAGAGGGAAAACTCTGAATTCAAAATTCCTGAGGTCAGTCGTTGATTGGGTTTTTATGGCATTCATGCACCAATTCTTTCCTATCGACTGTTCCAAAAAGTGCGGATGGTCCAACACAAGCCTTCACCACTATAAACAAATCACTGTGTGAGTTGTTCATTGTATGATCCCTCATGCGTCGAAATCGACGTGAAAGTCCATAATATATATATATATATATATATATATATATATATATATATAGTATATTAAGAAAATTGAAAAAACACAGGTTTAAATAAGTTGAGTGGTAAGTTTATTGGCCGATGCTGCAGTGTTTTGATCTATTAATTAGATCATCTTTAGGGCATTTGTTGGTATAAGGAAGGTGATAAAAAAAAATGTTATCACAGAATAACGAGAAAAGCAAGCGATACTCCTTGTTTATCAATCTGTTCAAAATTTGAAATTTGAAGAAAGGACGCTGAAAAAATGGACGGTTTGAAATGTGATGTCAAATATAAGTGATATGATGTCATATATATATATATATATATATATATATATATATATATATATACATCATATCACTTATGATAATTTTCATCACAAATTATTTTACCAGGCTGAATGTTCTATTCTGGTATAAGTATTACTGAAAAATTTTTCTATCAACTTATCTTTATAGAAAAGATACTATACTATGATCCTAAGCAAAAGAGATAATTCATATATAAAGGATCCAGTCATTTTTATGGGAACTCTGCCTGTACGTATTTCCCCAAAATAATGTGTACATATGTATATATATATATGTATATGTGTGTATATATGTATGTATATGCATTACATAATAGATAGGTAGGCTTATTTATTATGTAAGGTAAGTATAGAATTTAAAAATAAGTTTTAAAATAAGAACTTGTACAGGGGTTCACCTAACTTTGATTGACCGGTAGTGATCTTTGGCTGATCTATTAGCAGTTCTCTCATTGGTTGGTTTAGTCATGTAACTATCCAGCCAGGAGAACAACTTAGGTACATTAGTGAGAGTGAACTATGTGATCGAAGGAGTCAGATGTGATTGACGTCTCTCCTGAGAGTGTCTTCTAAACGTCTGCGTTTATAGAGTTGGGTGAATAAAGATATAAAAAATAAACCATGTGTTTGTATTCATTTATAAGAATAAGAAGTAGACAGACTAAGATAAACCCAAGGCAAACACGGTACTCTTCGCGGAGAACCGTCCCAACCTTCTGCCTCAAAAATCGCTAGACGGTGGCTGCTGAAAAAAATCACCAGCTACGATTGAAGTCTGAAGCGGTGTCACTTGCAAACAAAAAACAAAAAACAACCAACTTATGGAATTTGTCCCGAAAACCCAACCCTAACCCTAAACACTAACCCTAAACCCCCCTTGTTAAAATTAACAGTTTTATTACAAAATTTGTGGGTTCTGTTTTTTCTGGGTCACCCTGTATACTGGAGGCTGGGACGGTTCTCCGCGAAGAGTACCACAAACAGATAACTAAGATAAGAAGATAATAAGGAGAATAAGAATGTGTGTGTGTATATATATATATATATATATATATATAAAGTGTTTGTTATGGATCCAACGGGAGAAGATTAGATATTCTCTAAAAAAGAAGATTTGCAAAAGTGATTGTTTTTTTTTTTTTTACTTTTTCTTTATATTTTTATATATATATATATTCAAAAGACATTCCGGCCCAGAACGTAAGCGTGATTTGAACCTCTCATGTCATACGTTAGATTTTCCTTTTTTCATTCAACAAAAAAAATGTGCTCTGATGATGACTAGTGTTTTTATAAAATGTCTTTTACAATTATTTTCATTTTAATTTCAAAAGGATTTCAATTGAATTACATTTTATAAACCCATAGAGTTGAAACAGGCGCTTGTTAGCACAATATTTACTATTGTTTTTCTATATCTATACCTCATATATATATGTGTGTGTCTGTGTTTATATATATATATATATATATATATATATATATTTCACATACACATAGTTTTGTTAATAGCAAATAATATTGAGATGATCAATCACTTTTTGTTTTAAATTTGAATTTAAATATTCTAAATCTCTAAACTGTGTTTTCTCCCCATAGACCTAGATGTTAGTGCATATGTACTTGGGTACTTTCACACATCTCTGATAATATGAATAAATTTTGGCTTCCAACACTTGAAGGCCCCCATCACAAATTATATTGTAAACATTATAATGAGAATTAACATACAAGTCAATAAAAGAAACAGAAAAAAAAATCTCAATGAATGTTAGGGTCTATTTTTCTAAAAATAAGTAAATGTTTCTGTGTCCCAGAAAATGTAATAAAAAAAAATGATTGTTTTAAATCAATATTTTACATGTTTACGCTATAAAAAGGTTTTGGTATATTTACATTGTGATGGGGCCAGTTTAGCTCAGTTGGTAGAGCGCCCGCCTAGGAATCGCAAGTTTCCAGGTTTGATACTGATCCCCCCCAAATCAGCGCATGTGTAACACAGATTGGTTAATTTGATCTGTGCAGTAAAATGAGGAGCTGACGGTAGGTGTGGCGCTCCACCTCAACAACAAAAAATCTCCCTTGTCTAGCATTAGCGAAAAGGGATAGACTCACTCACTGTCTGGCTGATACTGACAATAGGCCACTCTGCCAACTTTTCACTTTTATATTTATATTGTTGGGACAGTTTAAATAAAAACATTTTTATTCATTTTTTTTTTTTTTTTCAATAGTAAACCAGTAAACCCATTGATGTTGATGATATTAATGCTTCTATTTAGGGGTGGGTTTATGGGGGTTCCCTGTGGTTAAAGTACTGGACAGCAACATCGTAGTGAGTTCAAATTCCAGTCTCAGTATTATGTTCACTTCATGAGTTATTTAATGCAAAAGCTATCCTTGTAGAAGCGGTACTATTCGACCCATAGCTGGGGGTATAAGGACGTCCATACCTTTCCCAAGGGTATTAGTTCGAAAGTGAACATAATAGTGTGACTGGAGTTCAAAACTTGCTTACTACAATCTCACCTTCTAGTATGTTACCCACTAAGCTACAGAGACTCCCCTTCTAAAAGTTTAACTTCCAATGATGCTTGTATATCTAAACAGTTTCGGTAGATTGTCACAAGTCCATATATATATATATATATATATGAGTATGAAAACATCACACAATGCTGTTAAAGAGAAAACAATTTATAATGTAATCATAGCTGATACTGATCAAAATTTCGATTTTTACAAAAATCATCATCAGAGCTCATTTACTCCGTGGTGTTTGGGTCGGAGAAAAATGTCAAATCAGTTCAAAAACAAAAAAAAACCCTTAATTTTGCAAAAAAGAACGAAAGTTGTTACATTATTCACCAATGTAGGCATTCGCGCCATATTTTTGTCGGTCATGCTGATGTGTATACCTTTTTTGTCGGTCAAACCTTCATTGTAGCGGTTTTTGAGATTTTTTGCAAAATTAAGGTTTTTTGTTTTTGAACTGATTTGACATTTTTCTCCGACCCAAACACCACAGAGTAAATGAGCTCTGATGATGATTTTTGTAAATCGAAATATTGATCAATATCAGCTATGATTATATTATAAATTGTTTCTCTTAAAGCATTGTGTGATGTTTTCATTCACACTTTTCATACTCATACTGTCAGATTCTTTTCCTTTCCTTTAATTATATATATATATATATATATATATATATATATATATATATAATTATTATTTTTATTAAACTGAGTGAATCAATGAAAGTTTTTTGTTATATCGCTGTCTTATCATTGTGAAACTTGCATCAACTAACCATTGTGACCATTTTCACCGGTAAGTCACTTTTCCACAAATACCATATATATATATATATATATATATATATATATATATATGTATATATACACACAATTTTAGTAATATATAAATGATAGCCTGTCAGGAAACATGACAAAGATCATGAATAAACTTAACATATTGAATTACTTCAGACTTCCTAACAGATACACTGCTTTATCTGTAAAGAGAGCATGAAAGTATGGAAGACCTTAATCATCACATTCCTTACAGAACAACTGTTATTGATACTCTTACAAAATGCCTATAAGTGGGGAAATTAACCAGATTAGTGCTTGTAACAGCTCTCATAGTTATCTGTCTAAATTTTCGTTTCGATGGTAACCATCTGACTCTTCTGATCACTCCTTCTTGGGCATGAGAGCCATTTGATAGGTTAATTAAGCGTGTCCAAATAACAATTACCAGTAAGTGCAGTGAAGATGTCTGATAAATTAGGCCGTCGAAGAAGAAGAAGAAGAAATGTTTATTTTCACACGTTACATTTTTTACAAAAGACATAAATAATTGATTAATGTATTAATGTGTGGAGGATGATCACTAATTTCGGACTGAGCATATTCTAGTAGTGACCACTTCTGCTATTCCATAGATTTTCAGATTTAAATCTGAAGAGATTGAAAGCAGTTTTAACATTTTTTTTAAAGAATCAAATGTCTTAGAATAAATAAAATTTAATGTATTATTGTTGGGTTTTGTTTTTGTTTTTTAGATAGATCCATTTTTGTTTTTTTTTTTTTCGAGATAGATCCATTTTATTATTTGTTTTTGGGAGGTTTTTTTTCCGTTTTTTTTTTGGGGGGGGGGTGCAAAAAGAAAGAAATTAGTCGACCACCTCATCCCTAAGAAATGCTGACTGGTGATTGGTGGCTTAAGTTCTCAAGTCGTTTAAAAAAGAAAAAAAAGGTTAGAAAATTCAAATTTGATGATCAGAAGTGAAGAATTTAAGGGCATTCAGCCCTGTCGTTGGGGCTTTAGAATACACCAACTGCACCTCTGCAAAGGGGTAAGACCTCCCCAATGGGGCCACCTGTTGGCCATGAGTGGTAATCCATGATGCTTACGGATGGAATCCTGGTGGTTGAACAGTCCATGACATACAACACTCTACTTTGGCCCTTATTTATGCTGACAGTCAGAGAGGCCCCTTCAAGTCCTAGCACCTATACAATTGTCCCAACTCTATTGCCCTTATGGTAACCCCCAACTCTTTTTATCATATATGTGCTAGAAGTCAGTGGCTGGGGGGTCTTCATGTCCTGGGAATGGTGTTAAACTCTATCTGATGGTGAGGTTCCAGTTCTGGAGGTCTGGGGAATGTGGAGCACCCCTTCATTACCATTGCTCTCAGGTCCACACTGACCCGGAGTGGTAGTACCTGTTAGGGGTCCATCTATGGGTTAAAGAGAAAATTTGTTTATAAAAAAAAAATTGAGTTTAAATAATTTTCTACCAAACTATCGCTACGAATCTTTCAAAACTTTGCCACCATTAAATGACCCATTGAGATTTGATATGCCGTGAAACAAACAAAAACAAACCAAAAATTAAGAGCATCCATTTAGGCTTTCTTGTATTCTTGCTAATTCATTGGCTTATTTATCATAAACTGTCCGATTGAATTCTTTTTTTTACGTTTCTTTCTTTCTTTCTTTCCAGTACTGGATCAATGAGTACACATCTTCCTTGGGTTTAGGAGTATTTCACTCAGGAGTGGAAATCTATGGATCTGGTAAGTTCTTATTCCTAAACAAAGTAAAACTCTGTGTGTGCATGTATATGTATATATATATGTATGTATGTATATGTATATATATGTATGTGTATTTATATGTGTGTATATGTATATATATATATATATATATATATTATTATTATATTAAAGTTGAGTTAATCAACTTTTGCTCCCTAATTTACTGTTTAGTTTAATGACACAAAAATTATACTAAATTATTCCTTACTTTTAGGATTGAATTATGTTTGAGAAAAATTCTGTTTTAATTAGTTCTAATTAGTCGTAATTTGCAATTAAGTCAAAAACCGACCAATCTCTTACTTTACTCTGTGTCTATCTCTTTCTTCCCCTCTATGTATCTCTTGATTACCTCCTCGTTATATAATGTTAGTTTAGAGTAGAGAGAGAGAGAGAGCTAGGAGAATTTGAAATGTACTTCAATGTTAAATTTCACAACCAGCAACCCATAGATTAAATGAGGTTAAACATTCCCTGTCTTAGAAAGCTTACAAAATGATTTTAAGGTTTAGTCCGGCCATATTTATTTCTTTTGAATTTTATTTGCTTTGCTAACTCCCTTTTCTCTAATCTCAATTATCTACCCAGAGCTGAATGGCTGACCCAATGGGTCACATTTTGTTTAGTATATATATATATATATATATATATATATATATATAAAGTAAAAAAAGTAAAGTCGTCGGGGTGGCCTAAAGTCGGTATCAGCCAATCAGCAAGGGAGTCTATCCCCTTTTCACTAGCGCTAGACCAAGGAGATTGTTTTTGCGTCTGGGGTGGAGCGCCACATCTACCATCAGCTCCTTAATTTACCGCACAGATCCCTGTGCTACTCATACGCTGAGTTTGGCGAGGGCCGGTATCGAAACAGGAACCTCATGGTTTCCAGCCGAACGCTCTTCCGACTGAGCTAACCTGGCCCTATATATATATATATATATATATATATATATATATATATATATATATTATATATATTGAGAAAAATGGAAATGAATCTGACAGATATATTAAAAAGATAATTGGAAGAAAAATGTATATACTTTGGTATGGATGAAATTTATTACTGTTATGTTCCAACCAAAATTCCTTACTCACACAGTATTCTATCTTGCTTGATATTTTGTTTTCTATTTTATTTTATTTTATATTTAAGATAATTTCAAATAGAATACTGTGTTTGTGAGTGAATTTACTTAACATCACGTAAAAATTCCTGAATTACATTGCCAAATTCAGCTCAGAATGTTTTTAATGTAAGTCAGTCTGATTCCAAAATGGTATGATATGTTGGGCTACGACCTCTAGGAGATGAAAAAAAAAGAGCTTTGCATTTAATATTAGAGGTTGCTGGATACATTCCAGATAGATCTCATACACAATTTCATGTTTTTACTAGTTATTTCATGTCAAAAAAATATGCTGATATATTTGAACTAGCAGAAATATTTGGTCCATGACTGGACTAAAAAGGTTTTAGAAACACGGGGAGTGAGAGAGAAAGGAAGAGAGGAGTGAGTAAGAGAGAGAGAAAGAGGAAGAGAGGAGTGAGTAAGAGAGAGAGAAAGAAAGGAAGAGAGGAATGAGTAAGAGGGAGAGAGAGAAAGAAAGGAAGAGAAAAATGAGTAAGAGAGAGAGAGAGAAAGAAAGGAAGAGAGGAATGAGTAAGAGAGAGAAAGAGAAAGGAAGAGAGGAGTAAGAGAGAGAGAGAGAGGAAAATAATTTAGCAAATCCCTTAGCAAATTAAAAAAGAATTGCTAAGAATTTGCATTTTTTGTTTACATTTAAAATATCATTTTAAAAAAGTTAACCCTAAACTCATGAATGTTTTGAAACAATTTTATTTTTCTAAAGGTTAATTTCTTAATTGCGTGCTGAGTTACAGGGATAAAAAATGTATTTGTTTAAATTTTTTTTACCCTATAAAAATGTAACAATAAAAAGCTAAGAATTAAAAATGTAAAACTTTTCATATTACAATTTATTTTTTGGTTTACATCTCAAATAGTATTTTTATAAAAGTACCCATTGGTTTGAAACATTTTCATGATTTTCTTAGTAGTTCTCCAAAAAATTAAGAATTTTTTTTTCTTTTACAATTAATACTTAATTACAAAGTAATAATTAAATTCAAATTTCACCTATGGAATTTGTGTATACATGCTTTTTGTACTTACTTATAAAGAACAGTGAAGAGTTCCACAAATTGATTGATTTTTAATCATTGAATTATATCATTTAATGAGTAAAAATCAAAAAACTCAATTTTATACTTTTCCTTATTACAAACACTAGCAAATATATGCACCCTCTGGGTGCAAGTATTTAAGTTTAAATGTAATAAATATTAGATTAAATCAGAAAGGCTAATGAAACTAATTAAGAATTCAGATAAAAAGATCTGAAACGGAGGGGGTATAATCGTAAAATAGAACAACTGAAACTTACTCTTTCATCACTTCCGTTTTTCAATGCTAAATTTTCCTAATGTAAACTGTTTAGTTAAAATAGGAAGTAAAGAATAAAATTACAGTTATTTCTTCTTGTTAATGAATTTTGTTTAGGATTTATTGAAGAGATTTTTTACTCATATTCATTAAGATAAAACCAAACAATTAGAAATCAATAATACCAAGCACATTTTTATTAAAATCAGTTTTTTAATATCAATATGCAAATTAGCTATACGTTTACACTGAAAACTGGTATTTTGTTGTATATATAAATACAATTGCATGTTATTAGTATTTAGGTAAGGCCAACAGTATTAATAATGTCAAACAGTTTTATTATTAATTGAGGTTTAAATAGAAATAGAATCATGGAGAATGTGACGTAAACAACTAAGGGAATTGTAACTTGAGTAGTAATATAGTTTCGGTTACAGACAGAAAAACACACAATCTCCATTATAATAAGATATCAATGTGTATATGCAATTTTAATGCTCAATGACCTCTCTTTTCTGAGTTATAATTGAATATGTAGATACCAAAAATAGGTGTGACACCTTATATGCTATGAGACTTAAAAAAGTTTTTAATTGAAAAGAAACTAAATAAGATTTTTTTTTTGTTATTTGATATACTCAAAACAAAGAGGAAATTGTGACCTAAACTCCAAAAGTTTTCTATTTTTAGAAATCTTTGTTGCCATAGTGATTTTGCATTACCGAGAGGTTTTTATTTATTTAAGTTTTAATTAAACTTTTTAATATAATTTATATCGTAGTAATAGAACATATCTTTAATACCTTTTGGCGAGAATTACGTGTGTTACCATAAAAATGAAACTTAACCCAATAGATGAAAATATATCATGAAAACCTTAGGGGATATCTTTGAAATTCTGTAAAACTTTTTATTTTTATTTATTTATTTATTTAGAAATGGTTTTCTTGGTATTTTTTAGCTGTATGATGAGATATTTCAAAGTTCCCTATCTATTCACCTCAGAACTCATTCTATTCAAATAAAGTCCTATTATTATTGTAATCTGAGTCCCCCTGTTCAATTATAATGAACTAACCATCAGTTTTTGTACTTTACTTGCAGTGGTGGGAGAACCACTGTGAGTGGTTTAAAGTAGGCAAAGAGTTAAGGAAGAATCATTTTTAAAGAATTCTTTTTGTCACCTAGAAAGTGAAGCTGTCACAGTCTTCTGGGACATAATTGTTGGATGGTTATAAATTTTATCTCAAAAGAGAGGCAAATATTGTTTTAAAGACTATTTTTAAAAATCTAATAAGACTTTATATAGAATATGTGGATACTGGATGTTGAGAGGAGGACTTGCCAAGAGTGATGACTGATAGGGATGTGTGGCAAGAGAGTCATGGGAATCTATGCAGTCAGCACAACATGATGATGATGATGATGATGATGAAATTTTAACTTTTTCTTTATAGATGTAAAATCAACAATATATAAAACGGCTATTCTTTTTTTTTTTTTTCCCCCCTCTGTTCCCCTGGTTGGAGGGGAGATCTATCATGGCGGGCACCATCAGATGCAAAAACAATCTCCTTGATCTAGTGCAAGTGAAAAGGGGATAGACTCCCTCACTGTCCGACTGATACCAACAATAGACCACTCCACTTTTACTTACAGAAACATTAAACGTGTTATATCTATTCGTATTACATTGATCATTCATTTTGTTAAGTCCATGTATCCCTAGAGTATTACCCTCAATTGGCTGGTCATGTCAAGCCTAGCACCTATATGATTGCCCCAACCCTATTGCCCTTATGGCAAACCCAACCCTTTTTATCATATGGGTGCTAGAAGGTGGTGGCTGAGGGTCTACATGTCCTGGGAATGATGTTAAACTCTATCTGATGGTGAGGTTCCAGTTTTGGAGTTTGGGGAATGTGGAGCACCCCTTCATCACCATTGCTCCCTGGTCCACTCTGACCTGGAGTGGTAGTACCTGTTAGGGTCCCATCTATAGGTTAAATAGAAAAATGTATTTATTAAAAAAAACTGTGTATCCATTAAGAATGAATTTATTTCAAGACTTTATCGGCATTAAATGACCCCACTGAGGTTGATATGCCGTAAACCAAACCAAACCTACAGTATTATTCATACGGCTACAGTAAATGTTTGATTTTAGATTTTATTTGATTGTATGGCTTTTCTTTTGCATTAAACTTGATCGTTCTTTCTTTTTCCAGAATATGCCTATGGAGGCCATCCGTTTCCTGTATCAGGAATATTCGATATGGCACCAAAAGAAGCCAAAGAACTTGGTGAACAATTCAAATTTAAGTAAGTAATCTTCAAGATTACCCCCTTCTGTCCTTTTTTTCCGTCTGCCTCTGTCTGTCCATCTATCCATCTACTCTCTCTCACCTCTGTGGTCGCAGGTTGGATATCCTGGTCGAAACGCCCCAGTTGTTATACCTTTGGCAGTCCGAGGGTGTCTCTACTGCACATCGCTGCATATTTGCTGCACATTTTGTTCTTTGTTTTCTCTGGCTGTTGCATCGTCTGTGGCGTCTGCTAGCTAACTTGGACCCCCACCTGTTGTGTCCATGACAAAAACGTCTTCAGGGTCCCCCACCAAAAAGGTAAACAATCATCAACAAGAGAGATTGTAACAAACAAAGACATGGTAAGGTTCACATCAAAATTGACAAGAGATGAGGTAGACAACTCCAGTTTCTTTATCGTTCATTTTCCTATCACTGCTGCTGTGTTCTGTCGAGCCGAGAGGGGGTAGCCCCCCCCCCTCTCTGTTCACTGTCAGGACTTCTACTCCCTTTGTGATTTGACTCAACTGGTCCTTCCTAAGGGTCGGTCTGACTCATTTGGTGCCCAACTTCTGACTGACTTCCACCTTTTTCCTAATCTGTCAAAATAATGGATACATTTAAGAGATACATTTTTTGCTGACCGAGTTTTTTTTTGTTTTGTTTTTTGTGGCGGAAGTGAAACTACAACATTAAATTTTTTTTGCAACATCAAGGATTTCATTTGGAATTCATATCACAGGACTATAAAATTTTTAAAAATAAAAAAATAAAAAATTTAAATCTGTTTTCAAATGCCTTTAAAGTAATGAAGAATTCATCATTCGCGTCTGATGAGTCGGGAGAGTTAGACTATTTGTCTAAGCTCCCTGAAATAGACTATAATGCTAAATCCTAAGTCTTTTGTTATTTCTTTACTTATATATATATATATATGGTACATTTTAATTACTATCTGAACTGACCTTTTTTTCTTTTTTTTTCTCTCTTCTCTCCAGAGAAAGTATTGTGATTGGAATTACCGACTTCAATCGAATGGATATACGAAAAATTGTTGATGAACTTGGAAAGGAATTCCGTGGAGATCATTACCATCTACTAACCAAAAACTGTAATCACTTCTCATCGATCCTCACTCAGGTAAGAATTATTATTGCATTTTGCCCTTTTCAATTAGGATGCTCATTTGACTCTTAAGTTTTCATGGGTTGTTGCCCACTGTTGATCAATAGTCATAAGACGATAGCAGGTCCAAGATGATTTTAGAGAAAAATCAGCTAACAAACTAGAAAGCACCCCAATAGCAAGAAGCTAATCAGAAATATTGGTTCTTTGTACAGAATAACCCATTCATGAAAATCTGTTGTTTTAACAGGTTTGTGATTTTCCTTTTCCTCGATTGGTTGCCATACCAAGGTTAAAGAGCCCAGTCTGCACTTCTATCTACCCATAGAATTCGAACCTGTTAAACCCCTCTTTAAAAACATTGATTTTGTGCCTCATCCTGCTCATGTGAAGGAGCTGGGTAATTACACACACTTATAATTAAATACCAAAAGTTACAAATTTGCCACAACTTGACATCTAAGTAGTTGTAGAAGGGCAAGATTAAAGAAATATGGCCAGTGACAGTTGATGTAATTTTGAGATTTAACTGTTCAGCAAAGAAATGATGCTAATTGACTGAAATTTGCTCTTATCTGGATGGTAAATGTATTAAACTTCTATTTAATTTTTTTTGTACAATAAAACAAAATAAACGTAAATTTTCATGGGTGGGCTATTCTGTACAAGAACCAAAATATTCTGTAAAAGAAAATGAATTAGCTTTGTTATTGAATGAATTTATTGGGTTTTATGAGGGCAGCAGTTAGAGAGTAGAAAGTAGTTTAATTTACAATTCTAAAAGCTTTAATCTTTCATTTGAATTGGTTAATAATATTTAGTTATGTGACCTAATGGTTAGTAAAAACATGCACTATATTTGACATTTTAAGAATTCTTTTAGTTGTGTCAGTAAATTCTACCCTTCCTCCTATTCCTCTTCTCTTTCTCCTTCCTCTTTCTTCTCCTTCCTCTTTCTTCTCCTTCCTCTTTCTTCTTCTTTCTTCTTTTTATTCTTCTTTCTTCTTTTTATTCTTCCTCTTTCTTCCTATTCTCTTTCTTCCACCATTTACTTATTATTCTCTTTCTCTCCTCTTTCTTCTCCTTCCTCTTTCTTCTCCTTCCTCTTTCTTCTTTCATTCTCTTTATTCTTCCTCTTTCTCCCTATTCTCTTTCTCCCACCATTTTCTTCTTATTCTCTTTCTCTATCCCTTTTTTTACTATCTTTCTCTCCCCTCTCTCTCCTTATTCACTTTCTCTCTCCTTTCTCTTATTTTCTTTCTCTCCCTCTCTCTTCTCTTCTCTTTCTCTCTTTCTCTCTCCTCTCTCTTCTTCTTCTTTCTCTCCTTCTTTCTTTTCCATTCTCTTTCTCTCACTTCTTTCTTTTCCCATTCTCTTTCTCTCATTCTCTTTCTCTCACTTCTTTCTTTTTTCATTCTCTTTCTCTCTTTCATTCTCTTTCTTCTCTTCTCTTCTCACTCTTTTTCTCTTTCTCTCTCTCTTTCTTCTCTTTCCTCTCTTTCCTCTCTTTCTTCTCTCTCCTCTCTTCTCATTCTCTTTCTCTCCTCTTATTTTCTTTTTACCTCATCTTTTTTCTTATTCTCTTCATCCCTCCTTTCCCTCTTTTCTTTTTACCTCTTTCTGTATCTTTTCTCTCTTTTCCTTCATCCAGCATCTCTGTCTTTTTCTCTCCTCCTCCTCCTCCTCCCTCCTACTACTACTACTACTAAGATTGATTGTTTTTCTCTTTTCTTTTCCTTCTCTTTCAGACACTATGTGGCAAACCTGTTCCTAGTTGGGTGAACAGATTGGCATATATGAGTTCCTGCATACCTTTTCTAGAGAGAGCAATACCAAAAGAATGGCTGACCCCAGTGGCACTGCAGAATGCCCTGCAGGACCCTAGCCGCGAGGACCTTGAAGAGGAAGACTCTGAGAGTGCTGCTGCTGCCTCTGCTGATATGGTTGTGGCAAGCCTGCCCTCAAACAGACAACAACCCCCAAGATGGCAATGACAGTGGCCTTGCTGCTAGCGCACTTCTGGAGTTGCTGTCACTGTCACTGTTGCTGTTGATGATGATGCTGGTGGTGGTGGTGGTGCCTGGAGTAGTGTTATTACCTACAAACATTTTAACCATCAACAGCATACAGTGATATATCTCTCACCCCACAACCCCTCCCTCATTTTTTTTGTCTTAACTTCTGTCCCTCCCTCTGACTAAGCCAATTCTTCTCATAACAATATATATATAAAAAAAAAAGAAAGAAAGAAGAAATAAAAACAAAAGAAAAAATTCTCAAAAAAAATTCTGGATCATATATATATGTATATATAAATATATATATATACATATATATGAAATTTAAAAAATTGTGTCTATTTTTGCAAAAAAAAAAAAAATTGAAAAAAAAAATGACTCCCCACCCTCCAAATTGTTTTTTCTACCTATCTTTTTGTTAATAAGAATTATGTTTATTTTATTTTATTTAATGACTTTTTCAAAGATAAGTGTTTATTTTTTTGTAATTGGTTTGCTGCATAACCCTTGCTCTAATCTGCCAAAAAAAAAAAAGAAAATGTCTGATTTTTCCTTACCCACCCCCCAACGTGGGGGTAGGGGAAACCAAGGACTGCAACAAATGAAAACAAAAGTGCAAAAATATCTACATAAGGTTTTAGTACACAGAGGCTCCAAAACAGTAAAACAAAAAGAAAAAACTCATCTTTTTTTTTTCTCCAAAAATTTGGCCAAAGGACATCAAGAGGATTTTTTCATTCATATTTTTTTCATTCATTTTTTTTCATTCATTTTTTTTTTCATTATTTTATTTTTTATTTTTTCATACATTTTTTTGTTAATTTTTTTCATACAATTTTTCATTCATTTTTTCATTTTTTTTTTTTTTTCATTCTTTTATGCATTCATTCTTTTTTTTTCATTTTTTATTTTTTTCATTTTTTTTTTCCTTTTCATTCTTTTTCTTTTTCATTCTTTTTTTTTTTCCATTTTTCAATTTTTTTTTCATTTTTCATTCTTTTTTCATTTATTCCTTCAAGAAAAATTATTTTTCATTTTTCATTCTTTTCATTTTTTCATTCCATCAAATTTTCAATTATAGCAACTGTTTAAACAACAAATAACTACAAACACTGACATTTTTGGTTTGCATCTCTTCATCTTTGAAATTTGTTATTCTGTTTTTTAAAACCCACTGTTGTGCAAAGAACCTTTTGGTGTATGTGTGTCTGTGTGCATCTATATGTGTGTATGTGCACATTATATATATATATATATATATATATATATATATATATATATATATATATATATAATCAAAAAGGTATTCTCAATAAATATGCAACATTGAACCAATTATTTTTTGAGGATACGGGCACTAAACAATTTACTATTTATCAAAATGTATAACATGTCATATACCTTCATGATGATGTCTGTGTGCGTAAATGTACAGATATGTTATAGGGATGTTTTTCAACTTACAAACAACCTTACCAAAAAGAAAATTGGAATTTCTCTACCTCTCATTCTAAAAAAAAAAAAAAAAAAAAAAGTATTTGTTCTTCTGAAAAGCAACTTATGAAAAATTTAATATCATTAAAAAGAATTTAATTTTTTTTTTCTTTTTAAATATACAGAATGCAAAAGTTTAAAGCAAATTTATTTTCAGTTTATTTTGTTTCATAAGTTGTATAATTTCAATTTCTAACAAACAAAATGGCTGCCGTTCTAGTTTGGTGCTGATTTAGTTTAAGTTAAGACTACAAATTGAAATTACAGACTCTCTTAGGTGTGTTAATTAGATAAAGAATAGAAAGCTTTCCAGTGATATACAGTAGTATACAGGGATCTCTTCAAATCATTCTAAATTAAAATAATAGTAATATATACATATAAATACACCCAAAGTTTTATTCACTCTAATAATATATATATATAAAGTTAGAATAGCATATATATATATATAAGACCTTGGTCTTATGATCACATAGGCAAGAAACTGCCAGTCACTAAGCCCCTTTGAGTCTGTATCTATGCTATCCTAACTTAGTGTGTGTATGTGTATATATATATATATATATATATATATATATATATACACACACTATCACAATATTGAACACTCTTAATAATATAGCAAGCTGCATTGTATATATATATGTGTGTGTGCGTGTGTGTGTATATATATATATATATATATATAATTTGTTATATCTTTCCTATGTGATCATCAGTCCTAGGAGAGAAATTGAAAGTTACCAAACACCGTTGATTCTGTATCTATGCTATCGTAACTTAGATTTATATATATATATATATATATATATATATATATATATATATATACTGTCAGTTTCTCTGACAGTTAAAAATATTGAGCACTCTTTACTTATGAATATAGCAAACTATATTATCCTTATTAATTCATATATATATATATATATATATATATATATATATAATATGAAGAAACAAGATATTTAGAGGATGATATTTTTGAATATTTGAAGTATTAGCCAACAAACTTTCAATTTTTTTTTTTTATGTTAAACCATCATCTGGGCATTGTTAATGTGATATTGTAACTTATGAATAATATTCAATATTAATATGGAAAGAAAAAAAAAGACAAATATATAGCTGTTAGTAGCATTCTATTTCAAAATTATGTGATGTAATTCGTGTTGGAAATTATTTTATATATATATATAATACCAGATGGATTGGTGGTGGGAATGATTTTATTCAGGGCCTTCCTTTTCTTATATAAGATAAACACTCTTAATATTTTCATATATATATATATATATATTTATATATATATAGGAAGATTCTTTCAAGTCCTCTGGAGAGCTCCAATGCATGAAAATTTTATAATTACATACAGAGCAATATTTACTTCTTAAAAAGGAGTCTGTTGAAATAAATTTATAATGAGCCAACATAACAGGTTTTTAAGTTTTTTCTTAAAATGAAATAGGTTAACATTTTAACTCTACATTACGTATGGAAATATAGTTGTTTTATTTACTGCATGCAGATAAAATAATTCCCCAGTGCAGTGAGATTGTGTGAGTAAACTATGTGAAAGCAATTTTATTTAAGTTGTGTGAATAAGAGGATGCTGTTTTTAAAGTTTTTTTCTCCCTTTGTTTATTAAAAAGGGCTACTAAAAAAACTAATTTCTGCTTAAATTTCCCCCTTTAACAACAATTGTTTATTGTAGAATTCTTTAATTCAAATCAAATTCATTTGCCACAAGATAAACATAAAAGAAAAAAGAAAAACATGTCAAATAGGGTTTTTAAAAAAATATGTACCAAGGGCATGTAACTCCTGTATTTCTAACATACGGTAAAATAATCACTACAATTGTATTAAGGTGTTTTGATTGATTGATTAATTGATTTTAACGTCATGTCAACTAATCTTGGGTTATTTTATGCCTAGAGGTTAGGGAATCACATTCCTTGTACATTTATTTTTATGTTTTTTTAGTTGTTTCTTAAGAGTTTTTTTGCACACAGTTATACGATATCAAATAGGACACCTCATGTGGTGTAATGGTTAGCAAGCTAGATTCGCAGACCATTGTTAGTGAGTTTGATTCTCATTGGGCGCCCCACACTTCTGGCCTTTTACCACCTAAAAGCTAAGCTTAGTAAATAACTATATGATATCAAATATTTCTATCTAATCTAAATAATTTGCACAAAGTTGAATGGTTTTCATGATTTTCAACTAATAAATATGAGGCTTGTTATAAGACTGGCTTTATAATTCTCTTTAAAACTGACACTGATTTATTTGCCCATCATTGCGGGTTAGCTCAGTTGGTAGAGCGTTCGGCTAGAAACCACAAGGTTCCTAGTTCGATACCGGCCCTCGCCAACTCAGCGTAGTGTTGTGCATGTTGTTTACTAAATCAGCTGAGTTTTTAGCTTTACTAGCAAGAATATGCGCCCTCTGGGCATAAGTAGTTAAGTTTTAATGTAATCAAATATATCAAATTAGAAAGACTAACAAAATTAAATAAAAACACATATAAAAAGATTACACTTATTTTAATTATATTTTAATTACTTTTTGTATAAAATCATTCATAGGATTGATTTTAATACGTCGGAGAATAAAACAATAATATTAGAGACCAATAACACCAAATAATCATTTATCAAACCCAGTTTTGTTAAAACCACTATGCAAATTAACCACACCATATATTAAGTAAACCTTTATTTCTTGGTGATATATAAGACACATTGCAGGATTTTAAACCCACTAATAACATGGGCTGTTTTGAGGCACATCTAACTCAGATTTTCATAGAAACATTGTTAATAGATAAGATTTAGTCCATGTATTAATGATTTTGACTATAGATTAAATATTCATTGATAAACTTACACAATTCCTGAGGATACCATGATGTAAGCAGTGACATAGTTTCGGTTACAGACAGACACCGAATCTCCATTATAATAAGACCCAAGAAAGTTCAGTATAATTAACACTAATAAATCCCATGATGCCACAGCCCAAATAGATTCAGTTTACTTCCTTATTACTGGCACCATATAATTTGATATGCCTTGATAAATTTAATTTGGAGATGATGTCATCTGTGCATACACTAATTTCCATAAATAAATATGCACAAATACTTTTTATTAAAAATTAATTTTCTTCTAAAGCAAAGATATCAAGATTTTATTATGTCAATGGAATACTATAAATCAAAACAGATATTATTAGGTATTATTTATTACCAAATTCTACAGCATTGAAACTGCAATCAAAACAGATGTTATTAGGTATTATTTATTACCAAACTCTGCAGCATTGAAACTGCAATGCAATCAATCAAAACAGATGTTATTAGGTATTATTTATTACCAAACTCTACAGCATTGAAACTCTTTAAAAAATCTGATTTTATTGGAGAACATATTTATTCTGTAAACCAGCATTAGTAAGAGTCACAAATTATCATTTGTGACTCTTACTAATGCTGGTTTACAGAATAAAAATAAATAAACTCGGATGTTTCAGAGTGGAAAGACATGAACAAAATTTACTCATTTTTATTGTCATGTACATATTTTGTTACAAAAATTTTATATGAATTTTTAAGAAATTCATATTAAACCCAATAATATTTATTCGTTCATGCCATTTTTAAACTGTTAACATCTATTAATCATATGGGCCGGGTTAGCTCAGTCGGTAGAGCATTCGGCTAGAAACCACAAGGTTCCTAGTTCGATACCGGTCCTCGCCAACTCAGAGTATGAGTAGCACAGGGATCTGTGCGGTAAAGTGAGGAGCTGATGGTAGGTGTGGCGCTCCACCTCAGATGCTAAAAACAATCTCCTTGGTCTAGCGCTATTGAAAAGGGGATAGACCCCCTTGCTGACTGGCTGATACCAACTTTAGGCCGCCCGTACTTTATATATATATATATATATATATAAAGAAAATTAAGTAAACCAAAAGATTAGAGATATTTTAATCCGATTTCCACCTTACAAAATTAGTCCTATTATTTAATTATATAATTACTTCAGATTTTTCCTGCAAAGCCAGATACTTTTTCAGCGCCTCTGACTAAAACAGCAAGTCAATCAAGTCACCCATTGAATCTTAGCAGACATCCAGAAACTGAAATTACATATATGAATAATTGAATAGATGTTAAGTTTAAGATGAAGGGTTGTATAAACTTAAGGAGGGATGTTGTAATATCATAACACATGATGGGACTTATGACGTGACTTAGCACAATGTCACAGTGAGATCAGATAGTAAAGACGAGTAGTAAAAGACAGACATGTTTTTCAGGAGTTTTCATTACAAGAAGCTGCACTTTTCTCTCTCTTGGATTCTGGTTGAAATTTCTCGAATATTTGAATTTTTTAGAATTTTCCACAGGCATTAAAGGTCAAAGAGCCGCATGTGGCTGCCCTGTTAGACAAGTTGATCAACTGGGCACATGGCCTAGTGGATAAAGGAGTTAGGTTAAGACAGTTCTAAGTGACAGTTATCTCTAGACTGCAGGTTCAATCCTGGTCAAGGGCAGCAGTAACATAGAATGATAATTAACACAGCTAAACGCCTCTACCCCAGCTATGGTTAGCAGAATGAGAACAGGATACCCCCGTGGACTGAATAAAGGGTTTAGGTTCAAAGTTCCGTGATGGCTCCTGATTACGACAGGAAGGTTCCCGAGTCCAACAAGAAACACCTGAAGAAGGCCAGAGGGCACATTGGCTGAAACGTTGGACACAATAGAATAATGCAGATAATACTAATCATCAAGCCTCATCTCAAACGTTCAGAGAAATAACATGTCATTATTATTTTGGTGTCAAATTTTCTCATGTACAGCAAATCTGCTTTAGATTTTGCCAAAATTGGTTCTGTAGCCTTTGAAATCTTGAAAGAAATTTCTGGATATGATGCAATGAGCTCTTTGACTGGGATTTCCATTTCAAGGATGGAATCAAAGAAAGAAAGAAAGGAAGGAAGGAAGAACATCAGTTGATAATGATGAGCATCCCGAAAGGCCTTACACCAGTAGACATACTGTGAAACAGTTGTGAAGGTGTGCACTTTGGCAAAGGTGGATAGAAGATTTGACCCCCAGAGAGCTTTGTGATGAAGTGGGTATTTCCCTTAGGTAATGTCAAACCATTCTTACTAGCAGTTTGTTGATGACCATACAGAAAGGCTTTCCACCAACAGTTGAGAAGGTATACAGTTTGGCAATGGTGGATAGAAAATTTGATACCCAGAGAGCTTTCTAATGTAAAGTTGCAGCCCAATTTGTTCTACGGCTTCTGACCCCAGAAGACATTCTGGATGACCATGGGTACTGATTTGTTTCAGCTGACAAATCATTGGTATATAGCCTGAATCCTGAAATTGAGATTCATTCATCTATATGGAAGTCTTCATCAGCAAGGTCAAAGAAGGCTTTCCAGGACCAAAGTGCTGCCCATGGTCCTTTTTGACAAAGAAGGTGTTGTTCACCATGAATATACTCTGAAAGGTCAAACTGTTTCTTAATAGTATTATGTTATCTCCATCATACCGTGCATCATGAACAACCAGATATCTGTCCATGGATTGGTCATTTTGGATGGAAGGCTACCTAGCTGCTCAGTGTTTTTTTGATAATATGCTCCTAATGGTCACACTGTCTTGTAAGGATATATGAGGCGTCAGAAATCAGCACTTGCGTTGAATGAACTTTGCTGACACCAGGTCGAGTTGAACCTACACTTGACTAATGAGTCTTTTAACAATCTGGCAAGACAAAGAGGACAAAACCCACATAAAAGTAACACAAATTTTCATTCAGCAGGCAATTGTTGAACATTCAGGCTATCCAGGGTCTCTTCTGAGCCAATATTCTGCCTCCTCTCTCTCTCTCTGTTAACTTGGAGCTGTTGCTAGCACTAAAATGATATTCTCTATAATTTGTCAGTTGAGATTTTTTCTTCTTGTGTGTTTTTTATCTCAACCATTTCATGATTCTGTGTCCAGTTACAAGGCAGTGATCTGAAATGCTACATCTTCAAGCCAACTAAATGTTGGTCTAAGCCACATTGTGTTGCCTCTATGGTGCTGCGCATCCTGAATAACCAGGTATGAAGTCCGTAGACCAGTGGGAGATTCACCTGCGCCTACTCACTCTGCTAGCAATTTTTGGTGAAACACAGGACTATGCAAGTGCAACATTCTCCATACTCACCAGACCTATCAACTTTTTCTTGGTTCCTGAGCTGAAATTTCATCTTAACAGAGATGTGTAAACATATAAAAATACAAATTAAAATTTTTAGCCTAAAAGTACCAGAAAAAACAAAAAACATCATAGTTTTTCCGAATTATATATATACTAATCCTATTAGTAAACCCTTGGGGTAAGGAAAAAAAAAAGGCAAATTATTTGTTAGTAAAAATATACTAAAAACCTTGCCTGGGGTAAGGAAAAAAATAAGGCAAATTATTTGTTAGTAAAAATATACTAAAAAACCTTGCCTGGGGAAAGAAAAAAAAGAAAAGACCAAGAGAGTCGCACCAACCAAAAATAATCGATTAACACTTGGCCAAAGAAAAGAAAAAAACATGTAAAAAATATATATAAACTTAAGATTGTCTAAAGCTAAAATGTAAAGAGTTCTTGATACCTAAGATGAGCTAGTAAGCAAAACTATTAGTTGGTATATTTGACTCATTAGGATTAACATTACTATATATATATATATATATATATATATATAGTATCCAATTGACTGGTATGTTGGAGATAATTCTATTTAGGATCATCACTATCTCCTGTACATCCACAATGCATGTTCATGTTGATGCACACTTATAGATTTATACAAGGATTTTTACAGATCCCTAAGAGAGCTCAATGTATGATAATTAATAAATTAATTATATACAGAGCAATATTCACACTTTCAATAAAAAAAGAAAAACTTAACAAACCGTCATTTTGCTATTATAAATTTATTTCGACCAGAACTCAATAAAGGAGCCTAGTTTCATCAGACAGACAACTACATAATAATCAAGAAAACAAACTAGAATGGGGAAAATATTATTTCCTTTTCTTTCTCTTTATATATATGTGTGTGTATGTATGTATGTGTGTGTGTGTGTGTGTGTGTGTGTGTGTGTGTGTGTGTGCGTGTGTGTATAAGATACCACTGTGTGTGTTTATATATATATATATATATATATATATATATATATATAGTGGTACCTCGACTTATGAGTTTTCTGAGTTACAAGTTTTCACATGGTCGATTATTTACTTTGTGTAGTGAGTTAAATATTGAGGTGACTATTAAGTTTCTAATATGCTTAGGTTATTAAGTTTACTAAAAACATTTAAGTTTTCAAATTTATTAAGTCAAAGATAGATAGATATTTATAAAAAAAAATAAACATCATAACTTATATTACATCATATAATTCATTATATTGTATTTTATTCTGTTTTTATTTTATACATTACAGTGCTATTATTCTTATTTAAAAAAAAAAATTAGGTGTTTGGGAGGGGCAGTGCTGGAATGGAATTGAATTTATTTAGTGGGCAAAATTGATTTGATATACAAGGAAATTGAGTTAAGAGCAGAAGAAATTAAATTTGTAAGTCAAGGTACCAATATATATATATATATATATATATATATATATATATTGGTTTTCTATATTTATAAATAAAGAGTGCACAATATCAGTGATAGAACATGTGTAGATCTAAGTTTGAATGGCACTTGGTGACTACTAATTATATATATATATATATAAGGTTTAAAAATTGGCCATTTTGTGGTTATAGATCTATTTCTGCCCACAGGTATCTCTGTATACCTATGAGTTTCATCAGACTACTTATATTTCTCTGTTCAATAATATTAAACATCGAGCTCTCAACTTAGACCTGAACAACTCTAACATTCCGCTGTTGGAAGAAAGGTCCAACTTAGATTCATCCTAATACTAACTTACCTGATAACCACTCTACGGATATATATGTGTGTGTGTGTGTATATATATATATATATATATATATATATATATATATTCCTCTGAATTCCTCTTTCTTACTGGGAAAACAAAGGAAAAAAAAAAAAAAAAAAAAAAAATATATATATATATATAGAGCTCTTAGTCTGGTGATTTCATAGGCAAGAAACTGGTAGTCACCAAGTGCTGTTGACTCTGTGTCTTATGCTATTAAAACTCACACACATGCATACATAATTAATACAATCACCATTAGATAAAATCTAAAATGGCAATAAATTCATAAGTGCTCAGTATATAAAAGTTGTAAAGTAATGTTAGCGTAGAGCAAATATATTATTAAAATATTGTAAGAAATAAAAGTAGCTCCTCTAATAATCTAGAATGTGGCTGGTTTAGCTCAGTCGGTAGAGCATCCGCCAAGGAACCACAGGTTTCCTGGTTCAATACTGGCCCTCACCAACTCAGCATATGAGTAACACAGGGATCTGTATGGTAAAGTAAGGAGCTGATGGTAGCTGTGGCGCTCCAGTTCCGGTGCAAAAACAATCTCTTTGGTCTAGCGCTAGTGAAAAGGGGGATAGACTCCCTCGCTGTCTGGCTGATACCGACTTTAGGCTACTCCAGTGACTTTACATACATATATATATATATATATATATTATATATATTTTATTTTTTTAATTTTAATTCTAAACTCTACTGGTGTGGAAAACCCCCAGGTAATTCAGTTTTTCAACAGAACATTTTTCAAACTGACATCTGGGGGAAAAAAATTTTTTTAAAAGAAAAGACCTGCACATCCGTACTTTCTGAAAGCAATCATCAGTATCGTATGTATCGGCCAAAAGAAAAACACCGGGGGAGTTTTCTAAGTTTTATATGTAAAAACTGCTCAATACATTAAGTAGAGCATGATTATAAGGACCTATACAAGTCAGGCACTATCTACCTAGGTTTCACCTGAATGGCTCTTCAGGATAATTCTGTTACAGTTGTTACATATATATATATATAGAGAGATTTATAAAAGCTGTTCGCAGACATAAATCTCGAGTTTATTTACAGTCCATTATCATCGGAGCCGATGAGAGGTAGTAACTTACTGTTTGGCACAACACCAGAAATAGGGAGGGAGGGGCACCCAGTGAGAATCAAACTCACTAAAAATTGCCTGCTAGTCAAGATTGCTAATAATTTAGCATGCGGGGTCCACAAGGGCTTGTGAGAGGTTGGTACAGGAGATACACTGTATAAGAACCCTCGGAGGGCCCAGGAGTTGTCATGGGCCTTCAAATTTGCTGGGATCTCAAAAAAAAATGTTTGTATATATTGAAGATTAGCTTTAACATTTTGAGTGGTTCTTACAGCTGCTGGCATTAAAAAAAATAATACCGATGGGAGAAGAGTCCAGAGCACAAGAAAAAACAAACAACTTTGTACCCCCTCAGAGAACCTGACTAGGGTACACGATAACATTAGCACCTAAAATTGAAATGTAATTATTCGTATTTTTCAATGTTCAATCTAAAAATTGATTTTTAACAAATTTTTGCATATCAGATCATATAATGTGAATTAAAAATCAGTTATCAGGAATTAAGGTAACGGTTACAAACAGATAGGATAAGTGTATTATTTATTTATCTGTTGCTTTATAGCACATATATGTGTGTATGTATATATATATATATATATATATATACACACACACACATAGTGATGCTGATAGCTTTTTGGTTTAGTGCATCTTGGGACACACGGGAAAATTTATGGGTCCCAACAAAAGCCATCTAACTCCTACCTTGTAACCTATCCTGTGTAATTCATTTCTAAGAAACTATTGAAATGTATTTACAGTTAGCTTGAAATGGTGAGGGAAGAAAGAAGAAAAACACTGGGATGCATGGATATGATTTTACTGCATCTTTTTAGATTTTTGTGCATCAGGGATGCAGAACGCATACCTATCAGCATCTCTTTATATATATATATATATATATATATATATAATGTGTCAATGCTCTGTTTTAGCATTCCTTACTCATAATTGATGAAAGCCCATTTTGAGTATCTTGTGTGATAGTTAAAGTATGGATGACCAAAAATGACACAATCTGATATTACTCATTGTGGCCAAAGTATATTCCCTACATTAAAACAATGTCATCTTGTATGTATAATAATTAACCAGAATTGAAAATATCAGTCAATGCAAATTCATTTTTATTTATTCAAATATATTTTTTCTCTTTAATTTCTTTCTTTTTTTTTTTTTTTTTTTTTTTACTTTCTCTTTTTTTTTTTTTTCATTTTTTTCGTTTTTTTTTTTTTTTTTTTTTTTTTTTTTTTTCAGTATTTTTCTAATCTTTCCCTTCAGAAATGCTTTTTGTAGAATTTACTAAGCTCTGCTTAGTCTGGCACATAGGCCATCTCCAGTTTGTTTACAGTACCTGCTCTTTCTTACAGGTGGTGGTGGTGGGGGGGTGTCACCTGTCCGGCTGGTCACCTCTGGTACGAACCAGTGCTTTCGGCATGACTTCACTGTATGTAAGTCATCAGAAGTTCTTCCTTATTTATCTTTAATTACATTGTTCTTTGCTGGCCGGCTTCATTTTTTCCTCCCCCCCCCCGCCTAGATATCCACTTGATCCGATCCGATCTCTTCCCCCCCCCACCGCCCTACACTTTAAATTATTTCCAAGAAGTTTCAATTCTGTATTGTTATTTAGAGCCGGTTTAGCTCAGTCGATAGAGCACTCGCCTAGGAATCTCAAGGTTCCTGGTTCAATACCGGTCCCCACCAATTCAGCGCATGAGCAGTACAGATTAGGTAATCTGTGCTCTGGGAGCTAACGATAGGTGTGGCACTCCACCTCAGCAAAAATAATCTCTCTGGTCTAGCAAGGGGATAGACCACCCCCCTCACTGTCTCGCTGATACCGACAATAGGCCACTTTACATTTTTCTTATTGTTATTTAAAAATTTCCCTTTTTTCTTTTTCTTTTTCTTTCTTTTCTTTTTTTTTTGGGCATGTATTTTTTTAATGGTGTACTTTATATTGTACAACCCGCTGCTGCTGCTGTTGCTGTTGCTGCTAAAAAAAAAAATGACACAGTTTTTTTGTTTTTTTTTCTCCCACCACTTTGGTTGTGTCTTTTTTTGTCTTTCTTTGCATATCATATCATTATCACTTCTCACCTGTTGGTATTCTCTTCAGATCACCTTTGCAGATTTTAAACATCGAAAAATGATACTTCCTTATTCTCAGAATACCATACTTTATGATATTATATATATATATATATATATATATATATAAGAGCAGCCCCTTCTCCCTAAAAAAAAAAAAATGACTCAAAAATACCATATATACAAAATTGAGTTATAGGATATGTTAATAACCCAGATGCCATAAACCACTAGGACTTGTAACCCCACTCTCCCACCATAATATCTAATATTGAAGTTCCAATTCTGGAGCTCTGGAAAGTGTGGAGTACACCTTCATCACCATTACCCCTAGATTCACCCTGATTCGGAGTGGTAGTACCTGTTAGGGTTAAATAGAAAAAAAAAGAGAGTTTAAAAAAATGTGTTAAAAAAAAAATTGTATACCCATCAAGAATGAATAAAACAAAAACATCTTGGCATAAAATAACCCAACAAGGGTTGACCTACCATAAAATCTAACCAACCACCATAATGTTATTGTTAGGTTAGGACCTAACGAAAATAGAGTTGCTCCCCTTGATCAGTAGTGGGCTGATGGGAACCTGAAAGTGGGGTTTCCGCTATGACACTTTTGGATCGAGGTTCGTACTGAGTGGACACACGTGCACAGCACGATTGAGCTAGTTAAGTCACTTTTAGGGTAGAAGCTTTCTCTACCCTATGTTTAATAAAACCTTGTTAATTTTCCAACAACCTGGTCTTGCATTATCATTCAGTGTTCCATATTTTATCTGTATGTAAAAACATAAGTTATATATTATAATCCCCACTTTGAGTTGTCATGCCAAACAATTCCTCTTCAGGGTATCTCTCAGGGCAGGGTTAGGGGTTACTTGGGAGTACCCATCTCCTCTAGAAATAATGTGTGACATGTTGTACTGGGTTACAGGGTACAAGTAGTAAAGAACAATTCCTGACCCCACTTTAAACCCCATAATGTAATATTAAATGGTGCGAGGTATTATCATTTTTTTTTTTATTGTTATTAGAAAATAATAATAAAAATTTGTTAAATATGTTCTGGGAAATTTAGTGTAATTTAAATACAATGAGATTATAATAGATTTAATTTTTTTTTTTTTTAAAGAAGAAAAATATTTGAAATTGTTTTTTTGTTTTTTTTTAAATCACTTTTGTTATTCCTTTTTTTTTTTTTTTTTTCTTTTTTACTTCTCTCTCTCTCTCTCTCTCTCAATCATTTTTTTCTCTTAAAAGAAGAAAAATATTTGAAATTGTTTTTTTTTTTTTTTTTTTTAATCACTTTTGTTATTCCTTCCATTATCTTTCTCTCTCTCTCTCTCTAATCATCTTCAGGTGACAATGCTGTATAAGGATCCATCTGTTGCATCTGTCAGGGAATACTTATCACCTTAACACCCCCAACACATTACCCAGGAGATTTAGAAAGATTCTTTTTTTTTTTATTTCTTATTTTTCACCTGGGGTGGGGTGGTGATGTTGAAAAAAGATAATGAGATTTACCAACATTTTTTTTCTTTCTATGAAATTGAAGCTGACCAGGAATTTGAATCCAACATAGTTTTCCCCCTTATTCCCTGACTGATGATTCTGTTGGGCCCTTTTTCTTTTCTTTTTTCTCTTTTTTTTTTTTCATTTTTCTCTTCTTTTTCATTTTTTCTTTTTCTTTCTTTCTTTTTTTTTTCCATTTTTTTCTTTTTTTTCTCTCTTTTTTTTTTCTTTCTTTTTTTCTTTTCTTTTTTTTTCTTTTCTTTTTTTTCTTTTTTCCCTTTTTTCTTTTCTTTTTTTATTTTTGTTTTCCTGCTGCATGTAAATATAACAGATTTTTAAAAATTCACCTACCTCCTGTCAATTGGACTCGATTGGAGACCGACCGACCTTGTCAGAAAAAAAAAAAAAATCCATTAATAACAACATTTGTCCAGAAAAGGGGGAGAATCAAAATAAAATAAGATAAAATAAAATAAACAAAAAAATAAATTTAATAAAAATAAAAACAACCAATGATTAGTCAATACAAAACCTGCAGAGGTTCAAATTTCTTTTTCCTTTTTTTATTTTTTGTTTCTTTTTTGAAAAAAATCTTTTTTTTTTTTAATCTTTTTTTAAAATCTTTTTTATTGGATATCAATTTTCTAAAAAAAAACCAAAAAAAAAAACCAATCCCCCAACCCACACAAACAATGTCTTGCTGTTTTTATTCTGTCATCATTAAAATAATTTTATCTTAGAAACTTGACATCTTTTATTTTTGTTTTAATTTTAGCCCTGAATAATTTTGAATTATTCTAAAACAAAAGAATTATTTGATTTATATACATGTAAATTGATCTGTCCATGATTTTGTTTGACTTTCTCTCTCTCTCTCTCTCTCTCTCTCTCTCTCTCTCTCCCTCTCCTCTCTCTTTATATATATATATATATATATATCCTTCTCTCTCTCTCTCTCTCTCTCTCTCTCACTGTTCTTAAATATTTTTCTCCCCCCCCCACCAGATATCCATTTGATCCGATCCAATCTCTCTTCTCTCCACCCTACACTTTAAATTATTTTCAAGAACTTTCAATTCTGTATTGTTATTTAGGGCTGATTTTAGCTCAGACGGTAGAGCACCCACCTAGGAATCTCAAGGTTCCTGGTTCAATACTGGTTCTCTTTCTCTCTCTCTTTCTTCAATGCTAGTTAGTCTTTTTTCTTTCAAGCCTCACCATCAGATGCATTTTAGTTTCATACCCAGGACACACCGTTGTGTGTATGAGTGCATGGGTCTTACCCCTTAACAAAAGATACAGTTAGCATATGGTTTCAAGTAACTATTAATAATCCTTAATAAACAATCACAGCTTAAAGCAGTGGTTCTCAAACTTTATACAGTCTGGGCGCACTTACAGTACTACAGATACTTGATAGCGCACTGTATACAAAATAGGACTAATATGTTATTAAGTTAACTGTTAAATATATAAAAAATAACACATTTAACAAAAGCAAACTTAACATACCTCTATGAAGTTTATTCATTCCTGTGTTAATGAGAAACATAAGCTTGATATGAGACCTTGCGATTTCTTCAATGTTTGTTCTTATGTTTGAGAGACAAACTCTCATTTCCTCATCAATGCATTGAAGAGTTCCTCTCTTTTTACACTTAATTGTTGTGAGGGTTGAAAGATTTTGTTTTCTTTAACTTTCAATAAACGACCATAAATGATTTCATTTCTTCTCAATAAAATTGTTTAAAATCTGTGTTTTTATTTAGTTGCAAGAAAAGTAACTTATAACTATCATAATAATGTCGCAACAAAACAAGCAGAGTGTTCGTAAAGAAATGGTATAATATAGTAACTTAGTATACATTTGCTTTTCCTATCTGGATAGATTTTTTCAGGAATACTACGGAGTGCACCTGAAAAAGCTCTGGGACACACTGTTTGAGAACCACTGGCTTAAAGTAACTATCCTTACAATTTACAATTATATGGTATCAAGTATTCATATCGAATACAAATAATTTCTAAACATATATTTTAACAATAGACGGGACCCTAACAGGTACTACAACTCCCAGTTTTAGTGGCCCTGGGTGTAATGGCAATGAAAGGATACTCCACACTCTGCAGATCTTTAGAACTGGAGCCTCACCATCAGATGCAGTTTAGTGTTCTACTTAGGACACATCTTTAGTGTGTTTGTTTATGTAAGTCTTACCTCCCCATTGGGGATACAGTCAGTGTATTCTAAGCCTTGCAGACAAGGCGGTTTTGAGTTAGCAAACACTACTGGTGTGATATTAGTTTGTAATTATTTCAGCACCGGAGAAAAAAAAAAGGTGGGGGTAACAGTTGAAGGGAGCTGGAAAGGATCAGTTAAAAAATTAAAACAATAATTAAAAATAAAAAAATGAAAAATCCGACTGTAAGAGGGGCAAGGTGGCCAATCCCTCTGAATAATAAAAACCACCCAGATAGAGATCACCTGGCTAACTAATCCCTTGACCCCCCCCCCCCCCAATAAGATGATGAGAAGAACTGTAATCGAAACTTTCAGGGTTTCCCAGAAAAATTGTATATCAAGCCTCATGAATTTTCTGTTTACCATTTTCAGTAAAGTCAGCAGTCTGATAATACCTATAAGTATACATGGTAATTTATGAGGAAGTGCGTCCCGGTCTCCCGCCTCAAAAACCGCTACCCGGTGACTATCAAAATAACAACCCCAGCTCGTCGTAATTCTTGTTTATTTATCGTAATTTGTCGTAATTCTTGTTTAGATATGAAGATGGATATATAGTTTTGAATAGACTGAGATAGATAAACAAACAAAATAATATAGATAGATATGAACAAATGAAGATAGATATTTTCGACAAGTAAATGTATGGGGGGGGGGTCGCTTCTTTTTTTGTCGTAATTCTTGTTTATTTAAACTAAAAACAAGACATTAAACAAACATGAATAAAAAAAAATCACAGTATTTAAAGTAATATAGATAAATATGAACAAATTGAGACAGATGGATAGTTTTGAATAGACTGAGCTGGGTTGTTATTTTAATAGTCACCGGGCAGCAACTCTTGAGGCAGGAGACCGGGACGCACTTCCTCATAAATTACCGTATACATTGATGTATACTGAAGTGGCCGGCTTGGCTCAGACGGTAGAGCATTCAACTAGAAACCACAAGGTTCCTGGTTCGATACCGGCTCTCGCCAAATAAGCGTATGAGTAGCACAGGGATCTGTGCGGTAAAGTGAGGAGCTGATGGTAGGTGTGGCGCTCCACCTCAGATACTAAAATAAGCTCCTTGGTTTAGCGCTAGTAAAAAGGGGATAGACTCCCTCGTTGTTTAGGCTGATACTGACATTAGGCCGCCTGACGACTTTACTTACTACTTACACATTGATATCTGTGGGTAGAAATAGATCTATAACTGCAAAATGACTGATTTTTAGGTTTTTTTATTTACAAATATATATATATATATATATATATATATATATATAAAGGATATATACGTTAAAAAATAAATTTATTTCGACTTTTGTCTCATCAGGTTTTTTTTTTTTTTATTATTTCACTGTCTATTTTACTAGTATATTTTCCTGAACTGATGAGACGACAAAAGATGAAATAAATTTATTTTCTTAAGGTATATATCCTTTATTTATTTATTTATAATACTCCGAATATGTAAAAATATATTCACAAATATTTATATGTACATTTGAATTCTCAATTTTGGTTGAATCCTATCAAAGTACCACTTGATATCATCCACTTTTATATATATATATATATATAATATATATATATATATATATATTGGTTTACCTGCAGTGTTATAAGAAAATGTATTATCATAACATGAAATATTAATCAACCAACAGTAAATATATATGTAAATATATTCATTTCCTTTTGAATCATCTCATTGAAATTCAGTGATATTTTTAATTATTTTTCGTGGGTGATAATTAGATAGACTACACTACTTAATTTCCCTCCCTCTCTCAATTTCTCTTTCCTTTCAACTTATTCTCTCTTCACTATTTTATTTTCATGCTTTTTGCTGTTTACTCAAGTGAATTGAAAGGAATTCAGTCAACCAATGCTCCTGTGTTCTTAATCCACCCACACGACTGATGCCACCATCTTGAATCGACAGAGTGCACAGATAATACACTCTGATCCCTATGAAGTAATCCTGTTGTTTATGACAGGCACTATGCTAGCAAATAAGAATAAAAATCAAAACTTTAAAAATCTAAAAAAATTAAAACTATCAAATCATAATTCTAAAAATTTATGATTAAAATTAAAAAGTACAAAAAAAAAAAAAAAAAGTCTGAATTTTTGAGAAAGATTTTTCACTTTTTTTTTTTTTTTTTTTTTTTTTTTTCCATGACGTTTCAACCATTGTCATCACTGTCCTTCTTCAGGGATTGGTACATACCACCATCTACAAATGTTAATTGGAACCCTTTCTATGATTCGTTAATACCAGGCCTGACTGATAGGAATGAAAACAACATGGCCAAGTTGATTAAATGTCATCTGCTTGACACATGTAAGTGGATAAGTGGGGTTAAATAATAAGGTCTGGGGTCCGGCGAGCTGCGTCGATGTAGTGCCCGACACGATCGACGGCCAATGAGCTTGTCCAATGTACCCTAGGAAAGGTACCAGATGTAGAAATATAATGGTAGGAATATATTACAAATCATTATTTTCAAATGTACTACAAATCTTATATTACAAATACAAATTATAGTTATGACAAAGTATAAATTAATGGTATGAATATAATGGTATGCAGGTTTAAATAAGGGGTCTTGTCAAATGTACCCTAGGAAAGGTACCAGATGTAGGAATATACCCCCCCCCCAGTGGATGAAATAAGGAGTCTTGCTTAACTTTCCTCCAGAAAGGGCACCAGATATGATGTTCAAAGAATGAGAATTATTCAACTCTGTTAAACTTGATAAATAAAATTAATTAACGAGTCAACAGTGAACAAAATGTTATGTCTATTTTTTCTTTATTTTTTCTTTTGGATAGAACATTTTTATTTGATGACATCTGTATACAAGCAATATATACATCTACAATATACATATATATGTACAATACACACACACACACACACACACACACACTATATATATATATATTGGGAGAATATGTGCTTAATTGAAGTCATACCTAATTTTGAAAATTAATTAGGCGGGCATATCTGTTCAAATGTAAGGCTAAACAAATCGAGAAAAAGTCAATCTCTGTATGTACATTTCGGCCTATTATGCCTCATCAGCAGAGTTATAGACAGGAAGACTGCTCTGTATGTGAATCGACCCTAACTGTCAGGCTGACAGGCGGGATTCTAACATTACACTAGCTGGTTTTCCCAGATTTTTCGTTTGTTTTGAACTCAGTTATATTCCACTTTTGGTGACTTGCTACACGACAGTATGAGAAGTAAACAAACAAACAATGTGTTTGTAATGGCCTTAGCCGACAATTTTTGGGAGAATATGTGCTTAATTCATACCTAATTTTGAAATTAATTAATTGAAAATTAATTAATTGATAATTAATGAGTTAGGCGGGCATATCTGTTCAAATGTAAGGCTAAACAAATCGAGAAAAAGTCAATCTCTGTATGTACATTTCGGCCTATTATGCCTCATCAGCAGAGTTATAGACATTAATTATCAATTAATTAATTTTCAAAATTAGGTATGACTTCAATTAAGCACATATTCTCCAAAAATTGTCGGCTATAGGCCATATCAAACACATTGTTTGTTTTTTTACTTCTCATATATATATATATATATATATATATATACATATATAAGAGAGTAAGAGAGAGAGAGAGCACTCCTCCCTCCTGAAAAACTCACCCAGCCACTAGGTTTGAAAATCACATGGGCGAGAAACTGCCAGTAACCAAGTGTCGTTGACTTCATGCCCATGCTACCCAACTTAGATTATATATATATATTTATTTATTTATTCAACAGCACTTCTGCATGAGTCGGATGTGACACAAGGTCAATTTCTTTAAAAAGTTGACCTCTCAGAATGTCCCCAAAAATGTATTTTTAAATATTATCTCTAAAATAAAACTTAGTGTCATATATATCTACCAACCCCTTCACACGAGTAGGATGTGACACATCGTCTTTTTTTAAGCAGAGTTTAAAAGGTTTACATTCAGAGTTTTCTGTCTCCTAGACTGGGCTCTTTAACCTTGGGGAGAATAATTGGATTCATACCTTTCCCAAGGATATTAGCACATAGCACTAAGTGAAACAGCCTTATTTAGGATTTGAACTTGGGTCGCCGAATCCATTTCCTACAATTATAAGCTTTACATCACACACTGCATTAACTTAAAATGTCTGGCAAGTAACAACCATTGCACACATTAAGTGTCTGTGATACCAATGTATAAAAAGATTCCAATGTGTGTATATGGCCGGCTTAGCTCAGTTGGTAGAGCATCAGCCTAGAAACCACAAGGTTCAATACCAGCCCTCGTCAACTCAGCATATGAGTAGCACAGGGATCTGTGTGGTAAAGTAAGGAGCTGATGGTAAGTGTGATGGTAAGTGTGGCGCTCAACCTCAGATGCCAAAACAATCTTCTAGTCTAGCACTAGTGCCAACACGTGTTTCGGCCAAGCATTTATTCATGTAAACATTGTATTCTATTTATTATTATTTTAAATATGAAATAAAATAATAATAATAGAAAATTATAAAATATTTAAGTATACAAAGAAAAACGGCCTTCTTCAGGGCAAAATGTTTGATATTTGAAGTTAAAACGGTGTACAATGTGTACAAAGTCTTGGCCGAAACACGTGTTGGCACTTCATTAAACCAATTTTTATCCATTCAACATTTTCTTTCCTTCATTTATTTATCCTGTCAATATATTGTCGGATTCATTTCCACTTTCCAACTTACATATATATATATATATATATATATATATATATATGATTAAAAATGAATAGTTTAAAACGGACTGACTTGAGTTTCACACGGATCACAAATCCTTGGGAAAGGTATGAACACCCTCCTTCTACAGTTATAAGTCAAATAGTACCACTACTGTTCTTCTGCAAGGATGGCTTTGGCATTAAATAACCCACAAAGGTTGATATGCCATTAAACAAAGAAACCCAATCAAACATAATTGTTGGCTTTGATTGTTTTGTTTTACAGCATATCAACCCTTTTCGGATCATTTAATGTCAAATGAAGTCATTTTGATAAGCAAAGGAATCAGGTTGCTTACAGTAAGTGGTCACCCAATTAAGTATTGAACAGGCTCATCGTTGCTTAACTTTGTTAACCATAATCAAACATAATGATTATTTTAGTAATATAAGTGTAGATAATATAGCTATGATGAAATTGGTTGATTGGTTGCATTTTATGGCATGTCAACCCTTGGGTTATTTTATACCGAAGACATTTTGTTTTTTACATTCTTGTTGGGTATTCAATTTTTTCTAAACACATTTTTGTAAACTCATTTTTGATCTATTTAACCCATAGATAAGACCATAATAGGTAGTACTACTCTGAAGCAAGGTGGACCTGGGAGTAATGGCACTGAAGGGTACTCCACACTCCCTAAAGCTCCAATTGGAACCTCATCATTAGATGCAGTTCAACATCATACCAAGGATACTATGATGAAATACAATGTGACATATATATATATATATATATATATATATATATAGTGTGAGATGGTCACTGTTTCAGCTTTTGCAGTATTATTGGTAGAGTGCTCAATATAAATAGAGCTGTTATATAATATAATAAGATAAATATATAAAGGTATTACATATCTATTTATTGGGTGACGAAGGAACATTCACAACCATATTGGTTTCATGCGATGCAATCATCAGGTGAAGATGTTTCAAATGTGTATATATATATATATATATATATATATGTTGTGTGTGTGTGTATATATATATACATATATATATATATATATATATGAACAGGCTCGTACTTAGAGTACCTGCCATTGCTTAAGTCACCCAATTAAGTATTGAACAGGCTCATCGCTGCTTACAGTACCTGCCGTTGTGATCATTATGATCATGGTCAAGTCACATTGAAAACACCAGTTCTCGCTAGATCCTCGAAATATATATATATATACACACACACACACACTGGTGACATAAGCTGATTTCACTAGAAAGCAAGATAGATTGTGTTCTTCTGGTTACACAAGGGATGAAATAATAAAAGATAGAAAATGAAGAAAGCTAAAAGAAATTTGGAAGAAAAGAAGAAAAGAATTTGAAAAGAAAGAAAAAGATTGAAATCTCTTGAATTATAATGAGAGAATAAAAATGATTGATTTAGTGCCAAAATCTTAAATGTAAATAATCCCATCATTTACAATGGGAAATATGCGTGTATGAGTATTTATGTGTATGTATGTATGTATATATGTGTGTGTGTGTGTGTATATATGTGTGTGTATATATATATTATATATATATATTATATATATGTAGTATATTAAGAAAAATGAAAAAACACAGGTTGAAATGGGTGAAGTGGTGAGTTTATTGGCCGACGCTGCAGTGTTTTTCGATCTATTAATTAGATCATCTTCAGGGCATTTGTTGGTATATGGAAGGTAATAAGAAATTTGTTATCACAGAATAACGAGAAAAGCGAGTGGCAGTCCTTGTTATTCAGTTTGTTTAAAAAAATGTTGAGGTTTGAAAAAAGGGGACGGTTTGAAATGTGACGTCAAATATTCTTTTTTTTATTACGGTGTGAGCATGGGACAGTGTAAGTGTGTGTATCGAGGAAATATTGTGCATTTTTTAGGTGTGTTGTTGCGTGTGTGTGTGTGTATAAATCTTTTGCGATTTTCTTTTTTTGAAAGTGAAATATTGCTAATTTAATTTATTGATTATTATACATTGAGCTCTTTTTAGGGATTTATAAAAAAAATCCTTGTATGAGTATATGTTTGCATCTACAAAAGCATACAATATCATTGTACAGTGAGATTTCGAAGATCCCAAATAGAATCATCCCTTACATACCAGTCATTTGGATTACCTTACATATATATATATATATATATATATATATATACTAGCAGAATAAAAAAATACCCTCTGGGTGATGTAAAAATAGATTAAAAAAATATTGCTGAGGTGGGTGGGAGTTAAAAATTCAATGTAAATGAAATAGATTTTATTTAATTCAATTCTCTAGAAAAATAAATACTTTAAAATTTCTTTTCAACGAATAAAATATACTTAAAAAAAATGTTTGTACAATCAATGAATGACTACACTTGTAGCACATTTTCACTATTCCTTTAGTTTAAAATTTAAATGATAAAATAATTATATGTTTATATACTGATGGTGTACCTCGATCAATTTATTGCCCAGCTCACTGTGCCGTGAGAGAAAAAAAAAAGTTGAAAAACTCTAGTGTAGATTGTTCACATTCCACTAACCATAACTGAGTACAGTTGTTAAGATATGTTAAGTATTCTATGCTATTTTTGCCTAATGTCAGGATTGAACCTACAACATCCAGATGATTGTCATTCAGAACTATATCAACTTAAAACTTATATCCACTATGACATAAAGGCTGCCGAGTTCGACAAGAAATATGAAGAAGGGCAGAGGACATATTGGCTGAAACCTTGTGTATATAACAATAAAGATGAGGACAACTGTCCGAAAAATCTAAATAATATAAGTCTCTTGTGTGCCAAATTTGTGTCAGTGACTTTGAAAGTTTTGCTGACTAAAAAAGCCACATCTGTTCCTGGCATGGTAATTATTCTTTTACAAAATGTATATATATATATATATATATATATATATATATATATATATATATAATATGTAGATATTGGAGAAAGGAAAATAAAGTGGTCGATTACGATTAAGACCTATATTTATTTGTTATAGTGTATAATACAATGAAAATGATTGTTACCATTGGTTTTAAAGTGTTGGATTAGCCACTTATCATCAGGACAATGCGCCTATGAAAAACATTACAAAAAATTTTAATTCAGTTATATATATATATATATATATATATATATGAGTATATATAAAAAGATATATATAATATATATATATATATATATATATATATATATATTGCATGTGCACCCTTGTAATTGTTCTGCGTTTACATACATACACATGTATGTGTGTAAGCCCCCAATTTTCCAATTAAATTTATATATATATATGCATGGTCCCATCAGATTTCCTCTTTTTGGGCAACTCAGGTACCAGGCAATAAACCCAACCCTTACCCCTTTTAGGCAAGGGGGCAGGTGCTGACTGGGACCATAGAAATTATTTTATCTAATCTTGCGTTAGACAGGTGACTATATATTCTATGTTTAGTATTTAAATACTTTTTTCTTTTATGGCATGTCTATAACTGAAAAGAAATATAAGAAAACATTCGACATAGAATTTTTAGCTGTTTCCACACATTGTTAAAATCTGAGATCATTTGAAGGAGAATTGGTCAAGTTAGGAGATTATTGAATTGATATTGATTATTCTGACCTGTATATGTGTATGTATATATCTATGTGTTTGTGATGACCATACTGAAAATTGAGTTGGCAACCATTTTATATATATATATATATATATATATATATATTATATATATATGTATGTATGTATATTTCATTGAACTGTCCAGCCATTTTATAATAATAATAATATTAACAATAATAATAATAGTGGTAAAAAAAAAATGTTTAATTTAAAAAAAAAAAAAATTAAATTAAAATTCTCTAGGATAAAGACCGATCACCCTATCTTAGCCAGGAGACCAGACCTAGTGTTGATTAACAAAAAAAAAAAGAATGTGCTAACTGGTGGACTTTGCAGTTCCAGCAGATCACAGGGTGAAGTTGAAAGAAAATAAAAACATGGACAAATACCTGGACCTTGCTAAACAATTGAAAAAAAAAATGTGGAATATGAGGGTGAAAGTGATACCAATTGTAGTTGGTGCACAAAAAACGTGGAAAAAAGACTGGAGGACCTGGAAATCAGAGGAAGAATTGAGACCATCCAGTCTACTGCATTGCTTCAATCGGCTATAATACTCAGAAGAGTCCTGGAGACCTGAGGAGACTTGTTGTCACTCATACTCCAGTGAAATACTATCATCTAATGCTGATGTGGAAAACTCAAAAGGAGTGATAATAATAACAATGATAATAACACTAATAATAATAATAATAATTATTATTAGTAATAATAATAATAATAATAATTTTTCAGTGCCAGCAGATCACAGGGTGAAGTTAAAGGAAAATGAAAAAATGGACAAATATCTGGACCTTGCCAGAGAACTGAAAAAGTTATGGAATATGAAAGTGAAAGTGATACCAATTGTTGTTGGTGCACTTGGAACAGTCCCAAAAGGATTGGAAAAGGGTCTGGAAAGTTTGGAAATCAGAGGAAGGGTTGAAGCCATTCGGAACACTGCACTGCTGCAATCTGCCAGAATACTCAGAAGAGTCCTGGATATATATATATGTGTGTGTGTGTGTGTGTAAGGTATCCAAAACTGGTAGTAAGGGATGATTCTACATGCGATCTTCAAAATCACACTGTATAATTATTGCATGTTTTAGTAGGTGCAAATACAAGGATTTTTATAAATCCCTAAAGAGAGCTCAATGTATAATAATTTATTTTAGATTAAATACAGAGCAATATTCTTTGTAAGCTCTGAAAGGAAGGAAAAACTCAATAAACCATGTTTATTTATTCATTTTATATATCAATCTATATATTATTTATTTTATTGTTTTATTATTGGTTTGGTTTTCTTATTCAAATTTATTAAAATTGATTATATTTTGAATTCCACTTAGACTAGGTTGAAGTTAATACTACCTCCCCTTAATCATTTTAAACTTTGTTAATATGGTCTAGACAATTTTTTTCTATTTTTTGTTCTATCTTAGATATTAAATGAAAAATATACATTTTGAATATATCCGGTTAAGAAAGGAAATTCAAGAGATATATACATTGTAACCTTATTAACTTGAATTTGTAAACTCATATTTGCTATTTGACACATATTTGAGGGATTCTGGTAAAAAAAAAATTTAGGTTTTCAATTCATATTTATCTGTGCCGTCTGTCTGATGAGACTGTAAATTTAAGGAGTTTTAGAAATTGATTTAAATTTCTAAAAGCCTTTTAAGTTTTGGTCAAAATAAATTTATTACAGAATGACGGTTTATTGAGTTTTTCCTTCCTTTCAAAGGTATATATATTTTATAAAAAAGAAGTTCCGCAAAATGTATTATGTTCTCAGAAAATTATGTTCTCAGAACTTTTCTATTGAAATATTTCAATAGAAAAGTTGCAGAAACACACACAAACTGTCAAATATCGGACATATTCTGCCAAAATAATAATTCAATGCCTGAAGAAGACAACAGATCAGAAACACGTGTCGCATATGTAAGATAAAAAGAATTTAAAAAATTTTTCTGAGAACATAATACATTTTGCGGACCTTCTTTTTTATAAAATATTGAATTTTCTCCCGTTGGAACCAGAACAACATTTTATATATATATATATATATATGTAAAAATGGAAAAGGAATTGAATCCGACAATATGAGGAAGAATGAGTAAAGAAAAGAAATGTAAATGGATAGAATGAATTTAATCGATATCACTTACACATGTGTTTCGGTCAGTTTATGTGTGTGAAAATATTTCGCACACATAGAAGAATCGACCTTCATCAGAGTGAACATTTATTTGACTGCACACATAAACTGACCGAAACACATGTGTAAGTGATATCGATTAATGTGATATCGATTAAATTCATTCTATCCATTTACATTTCTTTTCTTTACTCATTCTTCCTCATATATATATATATATATATATATTGTATTCATTTTACAGTTTAGAAACATTGGTTTTAATCACATGAGATGATATGTTCATTGTTGCAAATATTCATATTTTGTTTTCTGCAAGCGTGAAATTGTTGAATGTCATTTTTTTCCTGCAACCAAAGGTTCAAGCACAACAATTAGTTTTATTGTATTTTTCTTGTCAATTCCCAACTCCCTACCTCATTTCTTTTTTTCTAACTCCCCTCTAAATTCATCTGTACCTCCCCAAAGAGATACTCCTGATCATTTTGAACTTTTCTCTTTGACCAAAAGAATTATTTGTACAATTGAACTCCTCCTTGTTTTTTGTTGTTTTTTTTTTGTTGTTTTTTTTGCTGTTGACCTATACATTCTCCGACCTTCCACAGGTGTCATATGCACCTTTTGTTAGGAAAGAGACTCTCATTAGGATCTCTTTTCTTTAGGTAATGCAAAACTAACAAAAAACGTATTAAAGGTTTTTTTTTTTTAAATATCATTTGAATTATTCCGACAGTTGTCCTCATCTTTATTATCTGCATGTTTTGACCGATTTGCCCTCCGGTCTTCGTCCAACAAGAAATACCTGAAGAAGGCCCAAGGGCTGATCAGCCGAAACGTTGTGCAGATAACAATAAAGATGAGGACAATAATTCGAATAATCCAAATATTACAAATTATCAAGCCTCATCTCAAAAATTCAAAGAAATGTTTTTTTTTGTTTTTTGTTTTTTTGAGAAAATCTGAATTTTTTTTTCTTTCTGAAAATCTGAAAAAGTTTGTCTTAAAAAATGTTGTTTCTTCATGAAATGTGGTTGAGAAATCATTTTAATGTATTTATTCATTTATGTATTTATTTATTTTTGTTGTTGTTGCTATGAGCAACAGATGATCACAACCACACCTACCCACACTTTCACCTCTAGGCACTCTCTCACTCTCTCTGATACATAAGCACACACATACACACACACACACACACACACACACACACACACACACACACAGATATACACCTCCTCATTTTAAAATGCACATGTATTTTCAGTTGCACACACATACACACACATCTTTATTCATTCTAATATGCACATCTCTACTCTATACACACACACACACACACATATCTATTTGCATACTTAGGAAAACATACCTGTATTTCTATCCTAATACACAGATCACACACATAAACACAGACACACACTTCCTCATTTTAAAATGCACATGTATATTCAGCTACACACACACACATCTCTTTATTCTAATATGCACATCTCCACTCTATACAGACACACACACATATCTATTCACATACTTAGGCAAACATACCTGTATTTCTATCCTAATACACATACACCACACACACCCACACAC
>CM042168.1:27865066-27960140 GCA_023376005.1 Doryteuthis pealeii
GTTTTTCTATAAACTATAATGCTTCTGATTTTTTTAAAATTAAAAATAAAATTTATTTTATTTTTAAAACAGAACATGCATTTTTCAAAAATTTCAGCGGTTGAACTCAGCATTCGTTTCTGTAAACAGTCTTTTTTTTTTTTTTTTTTTTTTTTTAAACGGATATCTTCTCTTCCCATCTATGTCGCTCTTTGATGAAGACCAACTTATCGATTTGGTCGAAACAGTACTGTCAGCAATTACATAACAAACATGTTTTTTCATAATGTTAAATTTCATACTGTTGGATTAATTTCCATCTATTTTTCATATATATATATATATATATATGGTGCATTGTGTCTTTTATAAAATATTTATAATATATATGTAGTATATTAAGAAAAATGAAAAAACACAGGTTTAAATGGGTTAAGTGGTGAGTTTATTGGCCGACGCTGCAGTGTTTCGATCTATTAATTAGATCATCTTCAGGGCATTTGTTGGTATATGAAAGGTAATTATCGGATCGTGAATACAACAGAGGTTTGACGGCACAGGATAGAAGGAAGTATCAATTTTGATCCATTCAAAGTAGGGAAAAGGAATGCGCCAAGTTAGATTCTACATTGTTTGTGTGCTCTAACGCTTCTTCTTATTACATCTATCATTACACAAAAAGGTCTAGAAAAGCCAGTTTGGCTAAATTCCTAGCAAATAAGGCAATTAGAGTAACCTCCCTTGACTTTCACTTTGAAACAAGCTGGTAGCTATTTTGAAAGTCTCTGTGCGAAATAAACAAATCTTAGAAACTTATTCGAAAACAATACAACTGCATGCTTTAACATAAAAATATCATAAAATGTGTTCTTAATAAGAATTAAGTTTATTTCAGATAATTTTATGCTAGGAATTTAGCCAACTGACTTTCACTTTGAAACAAGCCAGTAGCCATTTTGAAAGTCTCCGTGTGAAATACACAAATCTTAGAAACTTTTCGAAAACAATACAACTGCATGCTTTAACACAAAAATATCATAAAACGTGTTCTTAATAACAATTAAATTCATTTCAGATAATGCGCATGCACAATTTTATGCTAGGAATTTAGCCAACTAAAGGTGAAAATTACCGAAAATGTTTATCAGACGGATTCTTTTTGTCCATCAAAATCTGTGTCCGAGGTAGTTATTTACTAACCTTGATTTTAGGAAAAAGTTTGGTTTCGTTTGTTTTAGATATCAATGTTTTCACATAATTTAATGCCGAAAAAAAGTCATTTTAATGAAAGTGTAGTAAACCTGAAGTTATCGCTCTGAAAGCAAAAATAAAATGATGAAAATAAATGCTTTGCATATGTGGATTGGCGCAGGATTAGAGAGAAAAATAGAAATATTAAAAATGATAATTTTCAACCTGTTAGAGAGAGTTACCTCCCCCTAGCGATTTGAACTGGATACTCTCTAAAAAGGAGGGGACAAAATTCTGACAGCCAAACAGACGAGAACCAAGCCCAGTATGTGACACACACTTATCCTACATCAAGCCAGAACTCTAATCCAAAACCATCCACTGTATTTCCTTGTCAGTGAGAATAAATTAAACAAATATTGTTATTGTTAACATATTCCCTGTTTTTATTATCAATTCTGTATATCCTACATCTCAGGATATAACACAAACAATCAGAGGCATTCACATCTAAAAAGAAGTTATCAAAATGACCCTTTTTGGAGCCTATCTAGATCTTATAAATAACAGGCTTTTTGAAGAACAAGTCAGAAAGATCTAGCATGCCTGAATGAGTCCACGTCTTTTATTTTAAGATACATTTTGCCTACATGCTGAAGGTACTACAAACTTTATCTTTCTCTCTCTCTCTAAATAAGCTGACTGCTGATTTGACTTTGAACAATACTCTTTCTTTCCCAGTTTAAGACAACTCTACTTATTTTATTACATGAACATTTAAAAAAGCATTTCTGCAGGACTTTGATCAGTATTCTTGATTATTGTAAATTTTGTTTCAATACACATTTTGTTTGTTAAATGTAAGAGTTATTTGTCTTTTCTGCCTCTACACATGTGTCCTTATAGTGTGATGAGTAAATTACCTAAATACATACACACCATAAACTGGTGACCTCCAACTCATCCACTATAAAAGTTTCTATGTTTCAAGTTCTTAAAAAAGGGTTTATATTTTTAAAAAAATCTTTTTTGTCTTTTTCATGCCAAATATCCACCATTTTCAACTTGTTAAGACAGCTTATCAATCAAAATTATAATCAAAATACAGCGACCCAAACGTTCAGTTTTTACATACCATAATAAAGACGAGGACAGCAGTCCGATAAATCAAAATAATACGCATCAATCCTCATCTCAAATATTCAGAAAAAATAAAGTATTTCGATAAGATGAAACATGGTGATAACAAAAAAGCAGCAACAACAAAATAAACAAATTGTAGAAAATGTGTGTAGCCTCCGCCATGAGTCATCCTTGTTTCTCCAAGTTAGACTAATTTTTCTTGTTGTTTGTAGCCTGTGAAGATTTATGAGATCTGAGGTAGAACGGTGATAGGTTTATGTTAATCTTTTAAGAAGAAAGTGGTTTAAGAATATTTTAGATTTATTTTTGAATAACAAAAAAGAAAAGAAAACGAGTGACACTTACAGTTTTCAGACAAAACATTTGATTCACAAAATATTTTTCATCCCTTTATCTCAACAACAACAAAGATCTGAATTTAAGTGTTGGTTATATGTACAAACATTTTTTTTTAGAAAAATAAAAATATGTTTCAAAATTCACACGAGCTTAGGGCTCCATTTTATAAAATATCAAAATTTATATAAACGAGTATTGTAATGTATGTGTTGAAGTAAGTTATAAACCAGAGACATGGACACACGGGCGTATATATTGATAAGCCAGACAGAGAGGGAGGCTATCCTCTTTTCACTAGCGCTAGACCAAGGAGATTGTTTTTTAGCATCTGAAGCAGAGCATTACCCCTACCATCAACTCTTCACTTTACTCCACAGATCCCTATGCTACTCATACGCTGAGTTGGCAAGGGCCGTTATCGAACCAGGAACCTTGTGGTTCCCAGCCGAACACTCTACTGACTGAGCTAAACCGGCCCAAATCGGTGGTACAATGACGGTACTTGCTGACGGTTAGATCGACGACTACAACAATGATAGGTGCATGACGATGCAGAGTCGGGTGGCATTGCTAGCCAATACGATCATGATGGTAAACCAGAGACATGGACATGCGGGCGTATATATTGATAATATATTTTGCTATATTTATGAGTAAAGAGTGCTCAATATCATTGATAGAGCATGTATATCTTAGTTAGGGTAGTGAAGACATAAGTCAATGGTGCTTGGTAACTGACAGTTTCTTGCCTATGCAATATTCAAATTTGGTTTGAAAATCACATAAGTGAGAAACTGTCAGTTACCAAGCGCCATTCACTTCATGTCTTTGCTACCCTAATTTAGATTATGTATATATATTACAATGTTTGGTAATGAATAATACATAGTAATATCCATTTCAATTGTATATTTTTCTAGAAATCGTTGAAGTGAGTTAGCGTACTGTTGGTTTGAGCAACAAGCTAAGCACAACTGAACCAATGCCAAGACAATTGGTGCTTATGGGAATGCAGAATAGTCCACTCATGCATTTGGGTAATTCCATTCCTTGAGTCCTGATTGGCTGCTTGGTTTCTATGATGTTAGGAGGCTTCATAAAGAACCTGCCATTTTGCAGTAGTATTAGCAGCAAAACAGATTCATATTAAATTATGACTGCTTGCTGCCTTGTCTTACCAATTCGACGGTAATTGGAACTAGTATGATTATTCTACAATATGTTAATCTGATCTCTCTGATAAGATAAAGCAAGAATTCTTTCAAGCTGTAGCCCATGTCAGTGCTACTGTATGGCTGCACTACTTGGAGTCTAATTAAACATTTGGAGAAAAAGTTAGAGGAGAAATATACAAAGATGATACATGCTGTCTTCAACAAATCCTGGAAGCAGCACCCCACAAAAAAAGCAACTGTACGGCCACTTACCACCTATCATACAAACCATCCAAGTAAGACAAACACGACATGCTGGAGAAACAAAGACAAACTCATAAGTGACACTCACCTGTAAACACACCAGTGTAGACCTACTAAAGTCGTAACTTAGATAATTCAACAGCAGCTGGTATAACCACACGTATACATAAATGAGCGTGTTTCACATATATATATAATAATAATAACGTATTTTCTATGTTGTTTCACATATATATATAATAATAATATATATATAATAATAATGTAATGTAAATATATAATAATAACGTATATATATATATATATAATAATAACGTATTTTCTATGTTGTTTCACATATATATCTTATTATAATGGATATTGTGTTTTTTTCTGTCTGTAACCGAAACTATATTCCTACTCAAGTCACAATTCCCTTAGTTATTGACATCACATTCTCCATGATTTTATTTTTATCCAAACCTCAATTATTAATAAAATTGTCTTACATTATTAATACTGTTAACTATGTCTACATACTGACAACATGCAATTATATTTATATATACAATGAAATAGCGGTTTATAATGTGAACGGGGAGGCTAATTTGCATATTAATATTAAAAAATCGAATTTAATAAATATGTGCTTAGTATTATTGATTTCTAACTGTTTGGTTTTATTTTAATGAATATAAGCAAAAATCTCTTCAATGAATCTTAAATGAAATCCATTAACAAGATAAAATAACTGTCATTTTATTCTTTAATTCCTCTTATAACTAAATACTTAAATTAGAAAAAAATAATAATGAAAGATGAGAGTGATGGAATGAGTAAGTTTCAATTGTTCCATTTTTTATTATACTCCCTCTGTTTCAAATCTTTTATTATACTCCCTCTGTTTCAAATCTTTTTATCTGTATTCTTATTTAGTTTCATTAGCCTTTCTAATTTAATACAATATTTTATTACATTAAAACTTAAATACTTGCACCCGGAGGGTGCATATATTTGCTAGTATAATAATAATATATATATAATAATAATAACGTAATATATATATAGTAATAATAATGTAAATATATAATAATAACGTATATATATATATATAATAATAATAACGTATTTTCTATGTTGTTTCACATATATATATAATAATAATATATATATAATAATAATAACGTAATATATATATAATAATAACGTAAATCCGTATACATTTTGATAAACGGACCGAAACACATGTGTAAGTGATATCGATTAAAAGTAATATCGATAAAATTCATTTTTATCCATCTACATTTCTTTTCTTTACTCATTTTTTCCTCATATTATCGGATTCAATTCCCTTTCCATTCTTACATATATGTGTGTATAAACACAGTGAACACCAAAACCATCCTGACGCCTCTAGTGGACTTACCCCCCGCCAAAAAAAAACAACACCTGAAGATACTGTTGCTTATCTCATACACAAATGCAAAATATATTGTATCCCTAATCTCATTTCTTCTTCAGGAATACTGATAGTAGTAGGATTACTCGGGTTAGCTCAGTCGGTAGAGCATTCGGCTAGAAATCACAAGGTTCCTAGTTCGATACCGGTCCTCGCCAACTCAGCGTTATGAGTAGCACAGGGATCTGTGCGGTAAAGTAAGGAGCTGATGGTAGGTGTGGTGCTCCACCTCAGATGCTAAAAAAAATCTCCTTAGTCTAGCGCTATTGAAAAGAGGATAGACTCCCTCGCTGCATGGCTGATACTGACTTTAGGCCGCCCCGACGACTTTACTTACTTACTACTCGCATAAATCCCTAAATGGATTTGAAAGGGTTCCTTAGCCTTAGTTGTCAACCCATCAACTCAAGAATAAGTCTGACACAAAACCTCCCCTAGCCTTTCAAGGAAAGGCTAGGGGAGTAAACCCCAAAAACAAATCAGGAGCTGGAGTCCCTTAGGTGGTGTGTTGCTGAAATCCAGTGCTACCTATTAACTCCTGCGACACTACCGTTGCCAAACTGCATTGGTCCCTTCTTTCCTTTGGATCACAGTGGCAGTGTGGAGAGGGGGATTTGCTGCACGGGCAACAGCTCATCCTCCATATGAACCCGCCCAAGCTATGTAGTTCAAGTTTAAAATACCCCCCCACCAAAACAAAACAAAAAAAGAACCTTGACACTACTCCATCGTCTCTCATAGATGGAAGACTGCCAACCACAACCAGAGCAACTAACAAAAACATATATCAATCAAGATTTTTTTTAAAATCATTTTTATAGTGAGTTAGAAGCATTAATTAAAATGTAATAATATATTTTTGAAGGCGAAATAATGCAAATTTATGTTTAAAAACATATTTATTTAATTTTTTTCTTTTTCTTTTTTTTTTTTTGGTCCTTAATATTTGCAGGCTATGCCTATCTTCAGAGGGTTGAAAAATTTTTTTAAAAAAATTTCATCTGTATTTGATAAACTCAACTGTGATGTTAATCCGTTGAAAAAAAAAAAAAAAATTAAATAAATGTTTTTAAACATGAATTTGCATTATTTCGCCTTCAAAAATATATTATTATATATCAATCAGTTCTGTGCAGATACCAAGAACGAACTCGTAAGTGATGTTCTACTGTGGACACTTAGACATGGACAAATCAATGTTGGCCGATTAGCAAATATCTATATTGATCAACTATGTGCGGAGGACTTGCCGGGAGCCATGACTGAAAGGGACGGGTGGTGAGAAAGAATCATGGGAATTTGTGCTGTCAGCATGACTTGATGATGATTACATGAATGCAAGCATATAAAAAAAAACTCTTATCTCTAATCACAAAGAGCCTTAGTTTATTATGGATCAGCTATGGATGACTGATAGGGATGGGTGGCAAGAGAGAAACATGGGAATTTGTGCTATCATCATAACTTGTTGATGATGATGATGATGATTATGATTACTAGCAAATATATGCACCCTCTGGGTGCAAGTATAAAATTCTAATCTAATAAAATATTATATTGAATTAGAAAGGCTAATGAAATTAAATAAGAATGCAGATAAAAAGATTTGAAACAGAGGGGGTATAATCGAAAAATAGAACAACTGAAACTTACTCTTCCATCACTGCCGTCTTTCATTGCTAAATTTTCCTAATTTAACTATTTAGTCAAAATAGGAAGTAAAGAATAAAATTGCAGTTATTTCTTCTTGTTAATGGATTTCTTTGAACATTTATTCCCGGTATTTTTGCTCATATTCATTAATTAATTAGAAATCAATAATATTCATTAATTAATTAGAATCAATAATATTCATTAATTAATTAGAAATCAATAATACTAACCATATATTTATTAAAATCAAATTTTTAATATCAATATGCAAATTAGCCTTCCTGTTCACTCTGTAAACAGCTATTTTGTTGTATATATAAATACAATTGCATGTTATTAGTATGAAGATCCGTCCCTCGGGGCAGGGGTCCAGTGGCTACAATTAACAGCGTTGATCCCAGGGGGCTATCCTCCCAGGCAATACCTGCCCCCTCAATTTAAAGGGACAGGGCTGGGTTTATTGCCCAGTGCCTGAGGCACCCCCCTTGAGAGGGAATGCTGACGGGATCAACACAATTTTTCACCCGCCACCCATGAGTCTCGGCTTGTAGGTGGTCCCAAATTAATAGGGCCTTGTGCTTAACCTGTACACGTGGGGTATGTGGTAAATATGTAGATAAGGCCAACAGTATTGATAATGTAAAACAATTTTATTAATAATTGAGGTTTAGATAAAAAATAAACTCATGGAGAATGTGACGTAAATAACTAAGGGAATTGTGACTTGAGTAGTGATATAGTTTTGGTTACAGACAGACAAACACACTATCTCCATTATATTATTATTATTATTATTATTAACAAACTATATGAGTTATGACTGGGTGTTTTTTTACTGTAGTCTGTGTGAGAGCAAGTCTCCTCAGGACATCAGGGATGTTCTAAGTATTCAATTATAATAAGATATGAATGCAAATATATAGAAAAGTTTATTTTTAATCATAAAGAGTTTTTCTTTGTTATGGATCCTACTGATCCATAACAAAGTAGATTAAAAGTAAAAAAAAAATAAATAAAATAAAATGAAATAACAAAAGAAAACAAGAGAGAAAATTTTGCAGCACAAAAAATTTAATTTTAAATTATTGTACAAATAAAAAATAAGAATGTTAATCATGTTTGTATTAAAGCAGAAGTAGAAATTACTTCAAAAATCTTTGAAATCATTTAAAATTCAGATTATTTTAATAACAGAAAAAAAAAGTATTAAAAAAAAGTAGATGTGCATGTGTGTTGAAAATAATGATCAATTTTACATCTGTCATACATACATACACACATGCCAATCTCAAAAGATATATATATATATATATATATATATATATATATATATATATATATAAAAAGTTAAAAGAAAGGAAATGAATCCGACAATATGAGTATGAAAAGGAGGAATGAAAACATCACACAATGCTATTAAAGAGAAAACAATTTATAATATAATCATAGCTGATACTGATCAATATTTCGATTTTACAAAAATCATCATCAGAGCTCATTCACTCCGTAGTTATATGGCGCGAATGCCCACATTGGTGAATAATGTAACAACTTTCGTTCTTTTTTGCAGTATTAAGGTTTTTTGTTTGTGAACTGATTTGACATTCTTCTCCGACCCAAACAACTACGGAGTGAATGAGCTCTGATGATGATTTTTGTAAAATCGAAATATTGATCAGTATCAGCTATGATTATATTATAAATTGTTTTCTCTTTAACAGCATTGTGTGGTGTTTTCATTCCACCTTTTCATACTCATATATATATATATATATATATATATATATGGGAGAATATGTGTTTAACTGAAGTCGAACCTAATTTATGAAAGTTAATTAATTAATAATTAATTAATTAGGCGGGATTACCTATTTAAATTTAAGGCTAAACAAATCGAGAAAAATCAATCTCTGTATGTACATTTCGGCCTATTAGGCCTCATCAGCAGAGCTATAGATACAAAGACCGCCCCGTGTGTGATTCGAACCCTGGCCGTCAAGCTGACTGTCAAGCGTCTTTACCACCACACCAAACGGACTTAGCAGATTTCTTCGTTTTGTTAAGGAGTAGGTATTTATATTCCTCTTAAGTGACCTCTACACGAACTTACGAGAAATAAATATATTATATAATAAATATATATATAAATGTAAGGTATCCAAAACTGGTAGTAAGAGATGATTCTAACTGGGATTTTCAAAATCTCACTGTATAATTATTGCATGTTTTAGTAGGTGCAAATACAAGGATTTTTATAAATCCCTAAAGAGAGCTCAATGTATAATAATCTATTTTAGATTAAATACAGAGCAATATTTTTGAAAGGAAGGAAAAACTCAAAAACTTTAGGGAGTTTTAGGAATTTATTTAAATTTCTAAAACCTTTTAAGTTTTGGTCGAAATAAATTTATTACAGAATGACAGTTTATTGAGTTTTTCCTTCCTTTCAAAGGTATATATATATATATACACACATATATATATATATATATATATATATACACTGAAAATTACTCATCATTATATATATATATATATATATATATATATGTGTGTGTGTGTGTGATTAAAACCAAAATAGCCAAAAAACAGAACGACTCAAGTTTCATATAGATAACGAATCTTCAGTTTAACTGTTGTTCCTCTATAGCTGTTCTATATAGAGATGGGCTGTTCCCATTTTCAGTGTGGTGGTTTTTTTTATCCACTCGTCTTTATTCCCATCGATTATGATATATATATATATATATATGTTATTTTTTAAAATGTAACCCTAAACTCATGAGTTGTTTGAAATATAATTTTATTTTTCTAAAGGCTAGTTTTTGTACTTACTTATGAAGAACTTTAAAAAGTTCCCCAAATGGACTGATTTTTAATTATTGAATTATATCATTTAATCAGTAAAAATCAGAAACTAAATTTTGTACTTTCCCTTACCATAAAAATTAAAGTGTATGCACGATTTTAATGCTTAATGACATCTTATTTCCGAGTTGTAAGTTGGCATATAAATACCAAAACAGATGCGACTGTTTTTTATATATACATACAGTTAAAAATGAATGGTTTAAAACAGACCAACTCAAGTTTCTCACGGATCACTGAACATTAGCGATCTGCGAGAAACTCGAGTCAGTCTGTTTTAAACCATTCGTTTTTAATCGTATATTTAGCTCTTTTTATTGAGCACTTTTACACATTTATAGTGCAAAAAATCCTTAAGTATTTAAGTTTTTATCTTTATTTACTTCATGGATTTTAATTGTCACTATATGTATGTATATATATATATATATATATATATATTTATATATATATATGTATGTATGTACAAATATATCTGTTTTGATTTTATCATGTTCCACTATAAATGATATATATATATGTTTGGTTTTGAAGAAAATCAACTTTTTATTATAAAAAAAAAAATTGTACTTTATATCTATCAAAGTAGTAAATAAAATAAAATACTGTGTAAGTTTCTATCTATATATAGCTACTACTTTGATCCAAAATGTACTTTGTAACCTCAGTGGGGGGAGGAGCATCAAAGTTTAGGTACCGGACATGTATGCCGAAAAGGGGTACAGGGACCCCGTTATGGAAAATTTGTGATATTGTAAAAAGTACCTGGTACCTGTAAAAGGAAGAGGGTCATTCCTAAATTGAGGTAACCAAACGAGTACCCGGAACTATTAGTATTTTTGTAATTTAACCATTGTTAATAACTTTTCGACAATAACAAAATGAATTATTACAATTAATTATTATTCTGATAACTCCATTGCAATCTATTAGATTTCCATATGCCACAGTTGAATGAGTTGTCTATCTTTATTAAATTCTAAAATGACTTGGCTAATTAAGTTAAAAGTTAAATAGAAAAAATATTATGACATGCATTTAAAAAAAAATTAAATAATTTATTATAAATTATTTTAATTTACTATCTAGATATAGTCAGTAAAGTCGACGGGGCGGCCTAAAGTCGGTATCAGCCAATCAGCTAGGGAGTCTATCCCCTTTTCAATAGCGCTAGATTGTTTTGGCGTCTGAGGTGGAGCGCCACACCTACCATCAGCTCCTTACTTTACCGCACAGATCCCTGTGCTACTCATATGCTGAGTTGGCGAGGACCGGTATCGAACTAGGAACCTTGTGGTTTCTAGCCGAACGCTCTACCGACTGAGCTAACCCGGCCCTACTTATCTAGATATATAAATAAATTATTATATTATATCTACATCTAATAATAATAAATGTTATGCTTAAATAAGAGGTACCAGGTACTTTTTACAATATCACAATTTTTCCTTAAGGGACCCCCACCCTTTTTGGTATACATGTCTGGTACCTAAATTTAGACCCCACCCTTGCCCTGAGCTGAAAAAAAAAATGTTTATTTCTTTATAAATCGAATGAACTTGCATTCCAATACACTTGAGACGAGGTGAAATACGAGTCTAGGCAGCAGTATTTTTTTAAATATTTTTTTTTTTTTTCTTTTTTTGGTTCGTTTTTGCCCCGTCACTAGAGCATGTATGAAAAGCTGCCTCCTATTTTTCTTTTTCAAGTTCCATTTTCGTATCTTCATCAAAGATGGCACTGTACTTTTCAAAAATTTTGGTCTTGACATCTTCATCCAAATCAGACCTACAATGAAAAGAAGAAAAAAAAGGTTTTTGGTTAGTTGGGTTTTATGGCATGTCAACCCTCATTGGGTTATTTTATGCTGAAGATGTTTTGTTTTATTCATTCTTGTTGGGTATTCAATTAAAAAAAAATTCAATTTAGCTACTTACACACATTTTTTAAACTCATTTTTTTCTATTTAGCCCATAGGTGGGTTGGTTGGTCGTCGGTTGGTTTTATGGCATGTCAACACTTGTTGGGTTATTTTATGCTGAAGATGTTTTGTTTTATTCATTCTTGTTGGGTATTCAATTAAAAAAAATTCAATTTAGCTACTTACACACATTTTTTAAACTCATTTTTTTCTATTTAGCCCATAGGTGGGTTGGTTGGTCGGTCGGTTGGTTTTATGGCATGTCAACACTTGTTGGGTTATTTTATGCTGAAGATGTTTTGTTTTATTCATTCTTGATGGGTATTCAACATTTCTTTAAACTAATTAAAAAAAAAAACAACATTTTTTTAAACTCATTTTTTCTATTTAACCCATAGATGGGACCCTAACAGGTAATACCACTCTGTTTCAGATTGAACCTGGGACTAATGGTAATGAAGAGGTATTCTGCACTCCCTGGAGCACCAAAGGTTACAAGTATGAGGCATCCAGTAGTAATGGAAATGTGAGACTAGCTTGTTAACCATTACACCACAATGGGACGCCAGAAGGTTGATGAAAATCATTTAAAAATTTTTTGTACAACCTACCTTATATATACTTACCAACCCCTCCACACAAGTAGGATACGACACAAGGTCAATTACTTAAGTGGAGTTTAACAGTTTTCCTTCTCCTAGACTAATTGCCTAACTGAGGTTAAAGAGCACAATCTATCCTACTATTTAACCATAGTTGGATTCATACTTTTCCCAAGGGTATCAGCACGATGTGAAATACAAACAACCTCATTTATGATTTGAATTTGAGTCGCCGAGTCCATTTCTTATGAAAATAACCATTGCACTACGAGTGCCTCTATACAACATACCATATATACTCAAGTATCGTCTGATCTCCTGTATTATGTACAGTTCCCATCAAGATTTTTCTCCAAGCATTTCCTTAGGTAGTGCAGTTATACAGTAGCACCGCCCTGTCGGTGGGGTGTTAGAATGCACTGTCTGCACCTCTGTAGAGGGGTAAGACCCCTCAAATGGGGCCACCTGTTGGCCGTGGGTGACGACCCGTGATGCTTAAGGATAGAACCCAGGTGGATGAGCAGTTCTTGCAATATTCCACTTTGACCCTATCTAGGGCTAGATGGGCAGTCGGAGAAGCCCCCCTCCGATCAATCGGCTGGTCATGTCAAGCCCTAGCACCTATATGATTTTCCCAATGCTATTGCCTTTATGGCAAGCCCCAACCCCTTTTTATCATATAGATGCTAGAAGGCGGTGGCTGCGGGTCTACATGTCCTGGGAATGACGTTAAACTCTATCTGATGGTGAGGTTCCAGTTCTGGAGGTTTGGGGAATGTGGAGCACCCCTTCATCACCATTGCTCCCTGGTCCACTCTGACCCGGAGTGGTAGTACCTGTTAGGGTCCCATCTATGGGTTAAATAGAAAAATGTATTTATAAAAAAATTGTATTATCCATTAAGAATTGATTTATTTCAAAACTTTATTGGCATTAAATGACCCACTGAGGTTGGTATGCCGTAAAACCAAACCAAACTATACAGTAGTATTGCCATGGTGACAGCTTGAAAAAAGTCTCACTTTATCCTATTAAAAATTTTAACTCTTAACATCCTGTTGAGAATTTAAGTCCAGAGCCTCATTCATATAAGGATTTATCAAAAAATTATCTTTTCATTTCAAAGTAATACATACATATATATGAAGGAATCCCTGCTAAAAACACAACTTTGTAATATATATATATATATATATATATATATATATAATATATATAATGGCAGCAAACTCGTGTTTGAGTATTGCCATTGCTTGATAAAAAAAAATAAAAAATAAAAAAAAATAAAATAAAGTTCAGAAGTTCAAAGAATACAACGATGAGCTTCAAAAAGTTCAACGGTGAGCTGCACGAATGTGGCTTTTTAGTCCAGCTAAAATCTTGCACACCTTCCCACATTCACAAGTTATTCCAGGAAGCACAGGGTATTTTATTGGTCCATTTCGGCGATGCACAGTTTGCTCACTTGGCTAGCTCTGCTCAGACACAGTCTTCTGCATTGTTCACATAGTAGACCGATTTGAAGTCTCTTGGTCGTCTGTTTTATAATATAATATATATATATAATATATCCTTATCACAAAGTCGTGTTTTTAGCACGGATTCCTTCACTCTATCTCGCCATCCGTCCCTATAGGTCATTACTGCTGGTAGATCCTCTAGACGGCCACCAATAGCTGCACAAAGCTGAATGATGTACATTTTGCTGCTTAAACAATACTGGTATGTCCATGAGTAGAAGTCCATAAGGGGTATTTTTCATGAGTTCGTCCTTGCTTCTCCAGTAGTGCTGGGTATATCTTTCTTGATGGTAGGAAAAACCCTACTTTGTGCAATATTTTTATTAATAATAATTAATATTGCATTTAAACAAAGGCTATCATTTGGGGCAGATTAGGAAAATGAATGTGACTTCCGGCAGGGCGGAATGAGGCGGTGTAGGATGTTAATAGTTAAATAAGATCTATTTTGCCTTTTTTATTTATGTTCCAAACCTGAAAGATCATTCTGCTAAATCCTGTCGTATTAACTGTGATAATTTTGGTCATTGCCTTATCTTGACAAAGTCTAGACTACAATCTAGACGTGTAGACATCATTTTGTTGTTCTGAGTTGTGTACACATCTTCATTTAAATTTTAAAATGTAAAAACTATAGTTTTTTTTTTGTTGATAGATAGATAGATAGATAGATAGATAAGAAATAGCTGGTTGGTTTGTTTGTTGGATTTTATGGCATGTCAACTGTTGCTGGGTTATTCTATGCCAAAGACATTTTGTTCTATTTATTTTTGATGGGTATTGAAATCTCTTTTTTTAAAATTCAATTTTTTTTAAACACATTTTTAAAAAAACTCTTTATTTCTTTTTAACCCATAGATGGGGCCCTAACACGTACTACCACTCTGGGTGAGGTGGACCTGGGAGTAATTGCAATGAACAACACTACCCAGAGCTCCAGAATTGGAACTTCACCATCAGATGCAGTTTAATGTCAAACCGAGGACACAAAGACCGTCAGCCACCGCCTTCTACCACATATGATAAAACGGGTTGGGGGTCTGCCATAAGAGCAATAAGATTGTGACAAACCTATAGGTTCTAGGGTTTGATGTGATCAACCAATTGATCAAAGGGGTCTCTCTGACTGCTTGTTTAGCCAAAGTAAGGGCCAAAGTGGAGTGTTGCATGTTATGGACTGCTCAGCCACCAGGATTCCGTCATTAAGCATCGTGAGTCACCACTCCCGGCCAACAAGTGGCCCTATCGGGGGGAGGGGGTTACCTCTCTGCAGAAGTGCATTTGGTGTATTCTACTGCCCCAGCCGACAGGGCTGAAATAACTGAGATAGATAGATAGATATGGACAGAGATGGATATACACAGACTTAGATAAATAAATAGATATGAACAGACTGAGATATATATATATATGGAAATAATGAAATAGATAGACAGACAGAAATAGCTAGACAAATATATATAGTTATTTACTAAGCTTAGCTTAGATGTGGCACAAGTATGAGGCGCCCAATGAGAATCAAACTCACTAACAACAGTCTGCAAATCTAGCTTGCTAAACAATACACTACGTGAGGTGCCCGAGACAAAATATATATATATATATATATGTGAAAATAAAATGGAAATTAATCCGACAGTATGAATAAGATATAATGAAAAAACAAACGATGTTTACAACTGAAATAGGCTCATCAGAAGAGAAAGTGTGCAAACCGTTTCGGGGCCAATTCTCTTGACGGTTTTAAAAAGCAACACTCGGCCATCCTCAACTAATATGAGGACCCTATTGCATTATAATGTATCAACCGCACGTGGGTCGGTCATCAACAAAACAAGACGGGAAAAAGACCGTTAGTAAAAACAGAACGCTGCTAGTCAAACGTTGGAATTATCAAAAAATAAAATTGTGCTGTCTGCATGAATTTTATTTAAAAATAAAATGAATTTGAATCTCATTTTCAATTTGAAAATAATCAGAAGCATTATAGGGACTCAAAAAAGTCTGATGTAAAGTTATAGAAAAGTGTATATGTATAAAAAGTGTATATGGAATATCAAAATTATTGTAATACAATCCAACTGTAAAATAAGTAGCCACATTTATAGGTAAATCCGTGGTGTTAATGCATCACATTCAAATGTAAAGTTTTTTCATGGACAAGTATTGATGAGCCTATTCGGTTTGCACACTTTCTCTTCTGATGAGCCTATTTCAGTTGTAAACATCGTTTGTTTTTTTATATATTCATATATATATATATGGGTGAACAGACTGAGATATATAGATAAATATAGATAGATATGGACAGAGTGAGGAGGTGTTTGTTGTGTAATGGTTATTATCACAGGAAATAGACACAATGAACCAATTTCAAATCTTCGACGTGACTGTTTGCATTTCACATAGCGCTAATACCCTTGGGAAAGGTATGAATACAATTATTCTCCTCCCAGTTATGGGTAAATAGTAGAGCAGAATGGGCTCTTTAACCTTTGTATGGCAACTGGTCAAGGAGAATGAAAACTTTGAATTCAAACCTGTTAAACTCTGTGTAAAAAATTGATCATAATTATTATTTATTGGCTCTACTTAGTGTATTGAGCACTTTAGTATATTTGTGACAGAGAACACGAGGTGAGTGGCCTGCCGTATTCTCGAAGGAAGCGGGCTAGGCTTTGCCTGGCATGTGGAATCGAACCCGCGTCCTTTGGAATGCGAGCGGGCGACACATTGGCACTGAATTCAAGATACTACTGTCCCGGGTGTAAGCGCCAGGTGCCTGGATGATGGCTACGAGGATTCTGGTGGCCGGGATTGGCTCGGGAATCTCGTGCGTGGGGTGCAGACACCCGGATGTTGAAGGAAAAACTTGTATAAGTAGAAGTGGGGACGACAGCAGCAGTTGCAATTATTCAGCTGCTGAAGATATTTGAGTTGGTGATTTTATGACGATGACAGATTTTTTGTGCTATAGATTTTGTGACGGCGACGACATTGTTCACCCCCCCTCTCTTCAACAAGTCGAATTTATTTTTCCCCTCTATTTTTTTTCTTTTTCATTCTAGTATATTTAACTTAGGAAGCTATTACAATATTTTTTTTCTTTTGGCCATTATAACAGTGTCGACTGATTATTTTCAGGTGGTGCATATGAATTGGTCTTTTATTTTATTTTTTTAAGTATTTCTTTTCTCCAGGCGAATATTTGTATTGTGTAATTACAAAATTATAGTGCCAGGGTTTTTTTTACACTGTCAGAGTTTAGAAATGAAAATAATATATATATATATGGAGATAGGATGGATGTAGTAGAATCCGACAGTATGAGGTAGGTAGAAGGATGGTGAACAAGAAATGAAAACTCAAAACAAATCTGAGAGTTGATACGTTTCGTCCAAATTCATACGGACATCCTCAGTCGAATGATTTTTATTGAAAGCAAAATTTTGTGTGAGTATAAGTGAAATTGGTGAGGGGGGGGGTGAGTTAGTAGCGGGAGGGAGGTTAGGAGTAGACATATGAATTCAGACGAAACGTATCAACTCTCAGATTTGTTTTGAGTTTTCATTTCTTGTTCACCATCCTTCTACCTACCTCATGTGTGTGTGTGTGTGTGTGTGTGTGTGTGTGCATGTGTTGTTGAACTTGATGGACAATTCTTGCCTGACAAGTTTCTTTTCTGTCTTTTCCAATTGTCTAGCCATCTTTTTTATATCAGTGTGGAATTGGTGAATGAATCCACCGAGGGTTCTTACACTAGTATTTTCTGCACTACTTAGTGCCATCATCAGGCGTGCAGTGGTGAGATGTTTCCATTGTTCTTTTTAAACAAACAGTAGCAGTAGGAATAAGTAGGAGGAGGGGCTCACAAGCTTATAAGAATGTTATGGGGAATGGTGGAAGGAGAATTGGTGGGAAATTATAGGCATTTGAGAATATGTTGGCTGGTTTCAAAGTTAATCTTGTTTAAGGTGAGTTTTTTTTTTATTTTCAATTGGAAAGGATAGAAAAGAAAATTGTCCATCAAGTTTAACAAAACATGCAGAAAAGAAAAAATTGTGCCAAAATATACTTATTTATATATATATATATATATATATATATATATAGAGAGAGAGAGATAGCAGGGTTAGCATTGCAGTTCATCCACACAAAATATATGATTATGAATTAATTTGATCCGGCAGATGGAATAGTTGAAAAATCAGAACACTTACTTTACTTTCTCAAAAATAGCTATCAGGTGTGAAAATTGGGCCACGGTTTTCTTCACTTTCCTGACTGGTAACTCTTTATCGATCTTTTTAAGAGGCTCAGCCATCTCAGGTAGGCTAATTTTTCCGAGGACTTCACCAATCATTTCAGATAAGAAGAGATATGTCTTTTTGCAGCTCTTTTGATACAGCACCTGAAAAAAAGAAAAAGGGTTTTGTTCATTTGTTTGATGGCATATCAACACCTTTATGGGTCATTCAATTTATTTGCAAATATACAAAGTGTTTCAGAAAAGTTTATATCATTTCGTAATCTAATTCTCATTGGTTCGTTGTTTGGATTTTACAGCATGTCAACCCCTGTTGAGTTATTTTACAAAGTATGTCAGAAAAGTTCCAGGACTAGTGTCACAAAAAATTTAGGACCATATTACCTTTAGGCACCCCTTTTTGATCTCGATTAAGAAAGGACATGTTTTTCATTTACACCGTCAATATCCGCTTGTCGGTTAGGGGTTAGTTTTATAATTTAAAAAAAATCTAAAAATCGTCTGTTAAAACAACCGGATATTAACGGTGCAAATGAAAAACACGTCCTTTCTTAATCCAGATCAAAAAGGGGTGCCTAAAGGTCATATGGTCCAAAATTTATTTCAAATCCAAACTACAAGTATTATCGGCATCTGTGTCCTCATCTTCATTGTTATCTGTACACCGTTTCGGCCGATATGTCCTCCGGCCTTCTTCAGGTATTTCTTGTCGGACTCGGGAACCTTCCGACAAGAAATACCTGAAGAAGGCCGGAGGGCATATCGGCCGAAATGGTGTACAGATAACAATGAAGATGAGGACAATTGTCCGAATAACGCAGATAATACTAATCATCAAGCCTCATCTCAAACATTCAGAGAAATACACACTAGAAGTGACCCCCCCCTTTCAAAGTAATCCCCCTGGAATGAAGGGGTACTCCAAACTCCCTGGAGCTCCAAAATTAGAACTTTACCATTAGATGCAGTTTAATGTCATACCCAGGATACTAAGACCCTCGGCCACCACCTTCTAGCACATATATGATAAAAAGGGTTGGAGGTTTACCATACGAGCTAATTATTGTTCAAATGATCTCAAATTATAACAACTTGTGTAGGAACAGCACAAAATTCTATGTTTAATGTTTTGTTACTTTTCATTTCAGGTATAGAAATGCCGGTTAAATCCTACTTAACGGACATAAATTCCACCATCGTATGTCACCCCACTGAAAGAAAAAAAAATACTTTAAATCAAGGAGTTAACAAAGTTAACTGACCAGAAAAAAAATGTAAGAGTTTTCAAATAAAATAACTGGTGCCTTATATTGTTTATTCATTAATGTATCAACACTGAAAATTTCATTAAATTCGGTTAATTTCTTGACTTTTGGTATATTTTTTTCTTTCGGTGGGGTGACATTCAATGGTTGAATTTATGTACATTAAGTAGGATTTAACCGAAATACCATTCACTGAAAACATTAAATGTAAAAGTTAGAGTTTGAATTTTGTTTAATGGCATATCAACCTCTATGGGTCATTTAATGCCAGAAAGGGTTATACAGAATTTGTTTTTCCTTTGGGTTTCGGTCTTTATCACAAACTGACATCTATATATTAGCGGGTTTAACATGGTAACACATCATTTGACATTAACCATCCTACGCTACCGGTTAAATATTTCCCGAGTTACGATGTACGAAGAGCTCTAGTCATTTGAGCAAGTATAGGTGTACTCAAGATCTCTTATATACACCGAGATTTTAGGAAGCGCGTGGTGTAATGGTTAAAGTCATGGGAAATGGACTCGTCGCCCCAAGTTCAAATCCTGTGGACGTGGTAATTACATTTCACTTAGCGCTAATACCCTTGGGAAAGGTATGAATCCTACTCTCCCTCCAGCTATGGGTAAATAGTAGGACAGACTGGGTTCTTTAACCATGGCTAGGTAACCAGTCTAGGAGAAGGAAAACTCTGAATTCAAACCTGTTGAACTCCGCTTAAGAAATTGACCTTGTGTCGTATCCTGCTCGTGCGGAGGAGTTGGTATATATATATATATATATACACCGAGATAATGCATGATAATAGAGCTTAGCTCGCTTGCATGCCAGAGATTTCCGGTCTCATATGCACGCCACCGTTACTTACTGTCAATAGCAGTATCTTATAAATAAGCGTATAGTCATTTTTTTTAATATTCATTCGTCTGGTGGGTTTTAGAGCATACAGATCATCAGTATGCAACTCTACGCACGTTTGACAAGACAACATATTGTTGCATACCTTCTTTCTTACTTCTATTTCTGGTCGTCTTTGGTATTTCTACTAACGTCTCGTCTTAGTCTGGCGTCTGGTCTAGCATCTTCGATCTTCTAAGGTCTGGACTTTCTTTTGGGGACTTCGGGTCTGGTTTTCTATTGGGGATTTCTCTTCATCAGAAGTCCTGTGTCATTGTTAGTTTTTAGGTAATAAACACAAGACTTCGATTTACTTTGATCTTATTTTATTGTTAAATCCCCAAACCAGACATCTGTGCAGGTGAGACTTACATCCTACGAGTATTGTTTCATACCTTCTTTCTTACTTCTATTTCTGGTCGTCTTTGGTATTTCTACTAACGTCTCGTCTTAGTCTGGCGTCTGGTCTAGCGTCTTGGATCTTCTAAGGTCTGGACTTTCTTTTGGGGACTTCGGGTCTGGTTTTCTATTGGGGATTTCTCTTCATCAGAAGTCCTGTGTCATTGTTAGTTTTTAGGTAATAAACACAAGACTTCGATTTACTTTGATCTTATTTTATTGTTAAATCCCCAAACCAGACATCTGTGCAGGTGAGACTTACATCCTACGAGTATTGTTTCATACCTTCTTTCTTACTTCTATTTCTGGTCGTCTTTGGTATTTCTACTAACGTCTCGTCTTAGTCTGGCGTCTGGTCTAGCGTCTTGGATCTTCTAAGGTCTGGACTTTCTTTTGGGGACTTCGGGTCTGGTTTTCTATTGGGGATTTCTCTTCATCAGAAGCCCTGTGTCATTGTTAGTTTTTAGGTAATAAACACAAGACTTCGATTTACTTTGATCTTATTTTATTGTTAAATCCCCAAACCAGACATCTGCACAGGTGAGACTTACATCCTACGAGCTCGGCTCCTACCTTCTAACTGACTGAAACTTACTTCTATTTCTTAAACCGGAAGACAGGGTCTTCTATGCCTTCCGGTTCTCATGACTATCCCCGGAAGGCAGGGTGAGAAGTGAGGTCAAGCGTTGTCACTCACTCTCCAAGGTCATCAGTTGCACTAAACCACCATTATGTTTCTATACTACATTACATAAGTATTAGGGGTCTAATAATTATGTAACAATATGGTGATGAAAATGCGCATAAGTTTTATGGTGGTAATCAGTTATGTTTGGTAGTTTTGGTGAAAGAATCGGTTTGATTAGATCTTGTTGAAATGGTTGCTTTTTTTAAAAAAAAGAAAATTCAAGATGTCTTCTGGGTTAGTACTTTTGAAGAGGTCTCTTATGTTGTTTGTCTGGTAATATTTAATATGGTTAAGTCTGAGATGGTTGCAGTTTAAGAGGATGTGTTCAACAGTGAGCAGTACCTTGCATGTTGAGCCTACTGGAGCGTCCTCCCTTTTTAATAGGTGAGCATGTGTGATATAGGTGTGCCCAATATGCAGTCTGGAGAGTATCACTTCTTTTGTTTCCATACTCACTGATGAAATGATCTCAAAATTTTAACAAGATATGTGTAGAAACAACTCAAAATTCTATGTTTAATATTTTAATTTTTTTTTCTTCTCATGTATAGAAATGCCATTCACTTGAGAAGAAAAAGCGTTTTATGTGTTAGAGTATGATCGTACCAGTTGAACAAGACTTTTGCAGTGTGAGTTTGTGAGAGAATTCACTAAAGTCCACCAATTGCAATGCAGGTTTAGACACAGCACAAAAATCTCAATGACTGCACGGATTTCTGTCTTCTTCATTTTTAGATTTGTCGCACATCTCTCACCATTAAATGGGCTTTGCCAGTATAGAAATTGAGACAGGAAATCTGAATTAGTTTTTTTCTTTCTATTTTTATAAGAAGTGGCACTTCTTTTTGTGTAAGACTGAAAACCTTTGAACGACCTTCGTATGTTGAGATACAAATTGTGTCTGTGTTAAGTTTTAATGTTTTTCTTATTTTCTTATTTTAAAATCTAAATTTTGCATAAACTGAACAATTTCTACATATATAAAGGAATGTCATAGTCATGCGTGTTGTCTTATAACCTTGAAAAGAGATGCCATTCAACATGGAAATCTCGTATAAACCTTAATATGTTTATAATTAAGAAACGTACAAAATTTAGTTTTTGATTTTTACTGATTATATAATATAATTTGATAATTTAAAAAAAAAACAATCTTTGTACTTCTTCATAAGTGAATACAAAAGGACACACCATGGATTAACCTACACAACTCTATCATTGAACTTGTCTAGTTAAATATATTTTGCCATACGATGACCACCAGAAAAAATGGTTGAGTTGTTTCTGGAAACAATTTTTGACTGTGCAATCAATTCAAATATAAATTTTGTATAACTAAACAGGAAAAAAGACGGACCATATGACCTTTAGGCCTGCCTTCCGAGATCTCGATTCGTGGGGACACTTTTCTCATTTACACTGTCAAAATACGGTTGTTTGTTAGGGGTTAGGATTAGAGATTAGGGTTAGGGGTTAGTTTTATATAATAAAAAAAAACATCTAAAAATCGTCTGTTAACAATTAACCAGATTTTGACGGGGTAAATGGAAAAAATGTCCCCCACGAATCGAGATCACAAAAGGGGTGCCTAAAGGTTATATGGTTCCGAGATCTCGATTCGTGGGGACACTTTTCTCATTTACACTGTCAAAATCCGGTTGTTTGTTAGGGGTTAGGTTTAGGGATTAGGGTTAGGGGTTAGTTTTATAATATAAAAAAAAACATCTAAAAATCGTCTGTTAACAATTAACCAGATTTTGACGGTGTAAATGGAAAAAATGTCCCCCACGAATCGAGATCACAAAAGGGGTGCCTAAAGGTTATATGGTCCAAAAAGCCTTTAGCATACAATCATTGATTCACTCAGCTTTAGTATAATAATAGATAATCACCAATATTTTAAGAATATTAGAAATAATGAACATACCGAAATATCAACTATTGACTTTTTATACAGCACAATTTTCCATTGTTGATAAATTTTATGAATGATACTGCTATCAAACATCACCTGAAATAAAAGAAAGTTAGTTATAGATATCATGATATTATTAAGATATAATGGAAATTGTGGGTTTGTCTGTCTGTAACCGAAACTATATTACTATACAAGTCACAATTCCTTTAGTTATTTACATCATATTCTCCATGATTTTATTTTTATTTAAACCTCAATTATTAATAAAATTGTTTTACATTACTAACACTGTTGACCATATCTACATACTAATAACATGCAATTGTATTTATATATAAAAATAGAGGTTTACAGTATGAACGGGAAGGCTAATTTGCATATTGATCTTAAAAATTGATTTTGATAAATATATGCTTAGTATTATTGATTTCTAATTGTTTGGTTTTATCTGAATATGAGCAACATGATTCAACAAATCTTAATAATCTTAAAAGAAATCCCTTAACAAGAAAAAATAACTGTAATATTATTCTTTACTTCCATTTTAACTAAACAGTTTAATTAGGAAAATTTACCAATGAAAGACGGAGTAACGGAAAATGATGGAAGAGTTAGTTTCAAAGTTGTTCTATTTTTCAATCATACCCCCTCTGTTCAAAATCTTTTTACATTCTTATTCAGATTCATTAGCCTTTCTAATTTAATATCATATTTTATTATAAAATTTAACTGAAATACTTGCACCTGGAGGGTGCATATATTTGCTAGTTAAGATAAATAATTTTGAGAGAGGGAGAGATAAATTGTACAAATAAAATGACACTCACTATTAGAATACTAGTAAAATGATGACTCACTATAGAAATACTAATAAAATGATGACACTCACTATTAGAAATACTAGTAAAATGATGACAGTGCTCAATACACAGAAGTTGACTGTGCAGTGTGCATTAATAATGTGTTTAGTTATATAATGTGTCTCATACGGAGGAGTTGGTATATATATATATATATAAGTTTTTTTCCGTAGTTAGGGTCTTTCCATGTGTGGTTTAACCAGGCTGATGCAGGTAGACCATAAGGAGAGCTCAATGTGCCTAATACCAGTGAGTAAAAGGACAGAGCAAGAAATTTAGTAAATGAAGAAAAACTCTAAACTTGCTTCATTACAATAATTTATTTCAACCGTATCTTCCGTATTACAATAATTTATTTCAACGGCATCTTCAGGTAATCACAAGAGTCATGTTCTTGTGATTACCTGAAGATGCCGTATTAATATGGTTGAAATAAATTATTGTAATGAAGCAAGTTTAGTTTTTCTTCATTTACTATATATAAAAAATATATATATATGAGGAAGAATGAATAAAAAAAAGAAAGAACAGAATGGATAATAAAAGATGAATTTAATCAATATCACTTACACATGTGTTTCGGTCAGTTTATCTATGTGTACACGATTCAAACTATTATTATTATTAAATAAACAGATGAAATGAAATAATAATAATAGAAAAAATGTAAAAATATTCCATACACAGAGAAAAAAAAATTCGACCTTCATCAGAGGGAAATTTTATTTTATTCATTCTTCCTCATATCATCGGATTCAATTCCAATTCCATTTTTACATATATATATATATATACACATACACACACACACAAATTCCATTTTATATATATATATATATATATATATATATACACACACACACACACAAATATATATATATACATATTTAGCTTTTTATCTTAAAGGTACTAGAAGGCAGTGTCTGAGGGTCAACCACCAGTTTATTAATACATAAGTAAAGTCGTTGGGGTGGCCTAAACAGCACCTACCTCTGACCAGTAGGGAACCCCAACTGACTTTTCCTCAGCCCGATTTATTAACCTCTCGGCCATTTGGCAGCTGCTGTTAAGGGGTGTTGTTTAAACTATTAAATACATACATTTGTTTATATATTCTACAATCACCAGAGAGATCCAGTCTGTAAACAACAGACGATCATTGCTTTATGCTGGCGGTGAAAGTTAATTTAAGTTGCACCTAGAGAGCTCTACCAGGTTTTGGGAGCATATTCAGGACATATGTTGCATAGCCCTTCTCTTACTTACGGCCAGTCCTTGGCACCAGATCAACATAGCCATTAGTGGATTAGTTTAATGGCATATCAACCCTTGTGGGTTATCTAAGTTATTTACTAAGCTTACCTTAGTTGTGGTACAAGGCCAGAAGTATGGGGCACCTAGAGAGAATCAATATTTACACTGGCAAAATCAATTATTCAATCATGATAACAATGTAGAAAAATCGGTTTAGCTCAGTCAGTAGAGCATCGGACTAGGAACCACAAGGTTCCGGGTTCGATACCAGCCCTCGCCAACTCAACAAATGAATAGCAAAGGGACCTGTGCGGTAAAGTGAGGGGCAGATGGTAGGTTTGGTGCTCCACCTCAGACGCCAAAAACAATCTCCTTGGTTTAGCGCTAGTGAAAAGGGGATAGACTCCCTCAATGTCTGGCTGATACCGACTTTAGGCCACCCCGACGACTTTACTTTTTTACTTAGTTGGTTGGTTGGTTGGTGTTTTATGACATATTAACCTTTGTGGGTCATTTAATACCAAATCTTGCTTTTTGTTTAACTTAATATGTATCAATAAATTGGTAGAAATAATTTTTGTTAGATTTTTCATTAAATTTCATGTGTATTTTTATAGGGCCGGTTTAGCTCAGTCAGTAGAGCCTAGGAAACACAAGGTTTTGGTGCGATAAAGTAAGGAGCTGATGGTAGATGTGGTGTTTCACCTCAGAAGCTAAAAAACAATCTCCTTGGTCTACTTCAGTTGGTAGAGCGTCCAACTAGGAAACACAAGGTTCCTGTTTTGATACTGGCCCTTGCCAATTCAATGTGTAGGGAGCACAGGAATCTGTGCGGTAAAGTGAAGAGCTGATGGTAGGTATGGTGCTGCATCTCAGATGCCAAAAAAACAATCTCCTTGGTCTAATGCTAATGAAAAGGGGTTAGACTCCCTCACTGTCTGGTTGATATCGACTTTAGGCCACTCCAATGACTTTCAATATATTAGGAGACATAATTTTCCAGGTTAGCTCAATCGGTAGAGCGTTTGGCTAGAAACCACAAGGTTCCTAGTTCAATACCGGTCCACACCAACTCAGCATATGAGTAGCACATGGATCTGTGCAGTAAAGTGGGGAGCTGGTGGTAGTTGTGATGCTCCACCTCAGATGCCAAAACAATCTCTTTAGTCTAGCACTAATGAAAAGAGGATAGACTCCCTCTTATGACTTTAGGCCACCCCAACGACTTCACTTACTTATTGGGTATTCAAATTTTATTTTTAAAACTCATTTGTTTTCTATTTAACCTATAGATGGGACACTAACAGGTACTACCACTCAATTAATTTCAGATTGTGTCTTGTTTTTAGTAAACTTTTAAAGCAAACTCACTTTTTCACATTTGTCATTCTCAAGCAGCGTTTTCAGGAATTCATTGGTATTCTTCGGATCAAAGATGAAGACGGTTCCTGGCAGTGATATAAGGATGTATAGAATCTTTTCTTCCTTCTCTACAACATGAACTCCAAGCACTTCTCGTTGTTTCAACTGATTCAATTGTTCATCTTCAGCACTCTCAATAAAAATAACCTCTAGAAAAAGAAAAAGAAAAAAATATTAGAAATTATTTGCATCCTTTGAGGTCTGGAAACAATATTACTGTTATGGTAATTTACCACGCAGCTATAGACAGCAGCAAGTACTGCTCTTAGGAGAGAGCAAATATTCCAGCGGACAGTTTTTTTAAAATTCCAAAAATTGGTGGAATTATGTTGATGTTTAACTTTCCAAATTTGGGTGGTTGGTCGCAAAAAAAATGGTGACTTTTTTGTAATATTTTTTGTCTGTAAAATGAATTCTAGTGTTTTCCTACTCCTAAAAATTGGTTTCTAAAAGCATTTTTGCCCAAGGAATACAAAAGTGCTATCAAAAAAAGTTTTTGAGCAAACATCAAACTATCTTTTTGGTAAAAATTATGTTTAATAGATATGAAATAATAATAGAAAAAAAAATCTTTGTCATAGATTCAGTGCCACATCGAGATATTGATCTTGCTATGAAAAAATCAGAAATCATAATAATTCAATTGGTTGACTTTTTTGATAGCATTTTTGGATTCCTTGGGCTATATATATATATATATATATATATAAAGATAAATTGATAGATTAGAAGATAAGACAGAGATGGGTTGCTTTGTGAGTTAATTGCAAATTACTGCTAATTAAAACGATGAAAATTAATTATTTTTTCAAACATTAAGTAATCCCACAAATAAGGAATATCTTAGTATTTAATTTTAGTCATTAAACTTAACAGGAAAAAAGCCTTTAGGAAATGAAAGGTGATTATCTCAGCTTTAATATAATGATAGATATAGCTGTAGAAAAAAGTTTTTCGCTTTTTATATATGAGAAAAAAGTTTTTTTTACAACTATAAATGTATATTTTATTAAATATATTGGGCACTTTTGGATTAACTACTAATGCTACTACAATGAAAACATTGTAGCAATTTTTGTTGAATATATATATATATATATATATATATATATATATATATATATATTTGGTATGTGAATTTTCCCACTAGTTTAAGAGGCCTACCGTCTAGTGTGGAGATGTCTCCTTGCTTTTTGAAGCTCATGAACTCGGTTTTATCAGAGTTCACATAGAGGCCGACATTTTTTGCTGCCTCCTCCAGGCTGTGTAGTAGTGCCTCAGCTTGTGTCGGTGTATCTGCAAGAAGTGCGAGGTCGTCAGCATAGTCTACATCTGTGACAGTTTGTGCGGGGTATCGCCTGCTTCTTGCCTTTTTTAGTGTGAAACCTTTTACAGAAAGCGATGTTAATACAAGAATAGGAAAGGCATGGTTGGCCACCAATAAACTATCAGTCGTATGGAAATCCGACCTCCCTGACAAACTAAAGAGATGATTCTTCCAGGCTGTGGTCATATCGGTACTGCTGTATGGCTGTACCACCTGGACCCTAACGAAACGCCTCGAGAATAAGCTAGATGGAAGCTGCACAAGAATGCTGCGAGCAGTCCTGAATAAGTCGTGGAAACAGCACCCAACCAAGAAGCAGCTGTATGACCACCTGCCTCCCATATCACAAACCATACGAGTAAGGAGGGCTAGGCATACGGGGCATTGCTGGAGAAGCAGGGATGAGCTCGTAAGCGACGTATTACTGTGGAGGCCAACACATGGACATGCTAACGTAGGCCGCCCAGCCAGGACCTACATTGACCAACTATGTAAAGATACTGGATACTGCGCGGAGGAGCTCCCAGAATCGATGAGTGATAGGGAGGGTTGGCGAGAGACCGTCATGGATATCCGTGCAAATTGCGCGACATGATGATGATGATATATATATATATATGTGTGAAGAGAAAAATGGAAGTGAATCCGACGGTATGTAATATAGTGAAAAATTTGAAAAAACACAGGTTCAATAAAATGAGTGATGTTTATTCAGCCAACGCTAAATTTAAATCAACAAAAGCCCTGAAGAAGATCTACTAAACAGATTGAAACACTGCAGCGTTGGCTGATTAAACATCACTCATTTTATTTGAACCTGTGTTTTTTCAATATATATTATATATATAATATATATATATATATATATATATATATATAAGTTAAAAGAAAGGAAATGAATCCGACAATATGAGTATGAAAAGGTGGAATGAAAACATCACACAATGCTGTTAAAGAGAAAACAATTTATAATATAATCATAGCTGATACTGATCAATATTTCGATTTTACAAAAATCATCATCAGAGCTCATTCACTCCATAGTTGTTTGGGTCGGAGAAGAATGTCAAATCAGTTCACAAACAAAAAACCTTAATACTGCAAAAAAGAACGAATGTTGTTACATTATTCACCAATGTGGGCATTCGCGCCATATATATTCACCGACAAAAAGGTATACATAGCGACATGACCGACATATATATGGCGTGAATGCCCACATTGGTGAATAATGTAACAACATTCGTTCTTTTTTGCAGTATTAAGGTTTTTTGTTTGTGAACTGATTTGACATTCTTCTCCGACCCAAACAACTACGGAGTGAATGAGCTCTGATGATGATTTTTGTAAAATCGAAATATTGATCAGTATCAGCTATGATTATATTATAAATTGTTTTCTCTTTAACAGCATTGTGTAATGTTTTCATTCCACCTTTTCATATATATATATATATATATATATATATATATATATAATCTGAGGATGAGGGTGAGTATATACAAGAAATTATTAAATGTCTTCACCTGGAGGTGCTAGTGATTCCTTTGGTTTGTCATTGTCTTTAACTTTAGCATTTTTCATTTCGGATTTTTGCGTTCCAGTCTCATCATGCAAATCTGAAAATTTATTTTAAATTAAAAAAAAAAATTTTATTTTATTTTTTTGAGCAAAAGAATTTAAAATCCAATTTTTATTTATTTTTACTAAAGAAATTATAAAAACTTTAAGCAGATGAAGTTGTTTACATAACGATAAAGATTCTGAATCCCTTTTTCTATAAACTTTATACTGGTAATCTGAACATTACCTACATAAATGAGAGTAACCTCCCCTTGTTTCTTTCACTTTGAGGAAGCCATATGTTTTGGTCAGCCATTTTCATTTCACAATAAATCTATAGTGAAAATACGAATTTGTTTGAATCAATACAACTGCATGTTTTAACACGAAAATATCATAAAATGTATTCTTAATTGTGCTTGTACATTATTTGAAATGAACTTAATTGTTATTAAGAACATATTTTATGATATTTTTGTCTTAAAACATTCAGTTGTATTGATTGAAATGAAAATGGCCACCAAAACATGGCTTCCTCAAAGTGAAATAAACAAGGGGAGGTTACTCTCATGTATGTAGCTTGTGTTCAGATTACCTTTGTACTTACCTGGTGAATTCTTTTCTGCATCCGATTCCTTTTTATTTTTTTTGGGTTGTTTTTTCTTATTTCCAGAATCCTTGTCATCTTCATCCATGGCCAAATCCTCTTCTCCATCTTTTTTCTCTTGTTTAAAATTTTTGTCTTTTGAATTTTGTTTGTTTTCTTGAAAACAAAAATGAAAACATTTTATATATGTGTCTATCTATTTATTTGTTAGTTTGTTTTGGTTTGTTTTGTTTTGTGGCATATAAACCTCAGTGGGTCATTTAATGCCGACTAAGTTTTGGATACTTAGTGATATTTTGGTAGGAAACAAATGTATCTATGTATAGATTTTAACTGCATTTATTTTTACTTAAGAAAGAAATCATTGATTTTATAATTTCATTTCGTTGAGCAAAGGAAAGTTAAATTCACATTTTCATTTATTTTTACTTTACAAGGAAATTATAAAAATTCAAACGGCTGAAGTTTTTAACACAACGATAAAGATTAGTGGTTATTTCCTATAACTCCAACATAAACAAAGGGGAACCACCCTTGACTTATTAATCATTTATTTATTTACTGATCTACTAGGAGAAAAGAAGACGGGTTTAGGTTTAGAGTTAGGGTTTAGGTTAGGGTTAGGGTTAGTTTAATGGGAAAATTAATAATCTATCAGTCAAGAGTGGTTCCCCTTTGTTTATGTTGGAGTTATAGGAAATAACCAGATTATTAATTCTTTTTTCTACAATCTTTACCTGGTGAATTCTTTTCTGCACCCGATTCCTTTTTAGATTTCTTGGATTTGTTTATTTTATTTTCAGATTCCTTATCATCTTCATCCATGGCGCCATCATCTTTTGCCTCCTTTAGATTTTGTTTGTTTTCTTGAAACAAAATGAAAACATTTTATACTCAAAATTCATTAAATCATTCAAATATAGTCCGAGATATTTATAGACTACAACATATCAATGTACATGACAAGAATAAAACAAATATTATTTCGATTATTCGGACTATTGTGCTCACCTTTATTGTTATCTACACTATTTCTCTGAAGTTTTTAGATGAGGCTTGATAATTTGGACTATTCAGACTATTGTCCTCATCTTTATTGTTATCTACACTATTTCTCTGAAGTTTTGAGATGAGGCTTGATAATTTGGACTATTCAGACTATTGCCCTCATCTTTATTGTTATCTACACTATTTCTCTGAAATTTTGAGATGAGGCTTGATAATTTGGACTATTCAGACTATTGTTCTCATCTTTATTGTTATCTGTACAACGTTTTGGCCAATGTGCCCTCCGGCCTTCTTCAAGTATTTCTTGTCACCCTGGGAACCTTCTTGAACTCTGGAAGCTTCTTGTCATAATTGGGAGCCATCACGGAACCTGGAACCCAATCCTTTATTCAATCCACTGGGGTATCCTGTTCTCATTCCACTAACCATAGCTGGGCTACAGATTTTAAGCTGTGTTAATTATTATTCTATGTTACTGCCACCCTTGACCAGGATTGAACCTGCAGCACAGAGATAACTCTCACTTAGAACTGTTTTAACCCAATGCCTTTATCCACCACGCTATGTGTCTAATAGTCTGAATAATCCAAATAACTAATTATCAAGCCTCATCTCAAAAATTTAGAGAAAGTATAAAACAAAATTGTTGGAACTCGAGTATTAGTTCTTTGTCTCACCCAAGTATCTTCCAGTCCCTAAGTTCCCAAATTAGACTCTATTGTTGTAGTGTGACAGACTCATTGGTTTTTGGTTAGGAGGAAGAAGGAGGAGGAGGAAAAAGAAGGAGGAGGAGGAAAGGAGAAGGAGGAGGAGGAGGAAGGAGTAAGAGGAGGAGGAAAGGAGAAAGAGACAAAAAAGGAGGAGAAAGAGACAAAAGAGGAGGAGGGAGGAGGAGGAAGGAAGAAAGAAAGAGGAGAAGAAGGAGGAAGGAAGAAAGAGGAGAAGGAAGAAGGACTTATAAATTATTTATTTATTTACTGATCTACTAGGAGAAAAGAAGACGGGTTTAGGTTTAGAGTTAGGGTTTAGGTTAGGGTTAGGGTTAATTTAATAGGAAAATTAATAATCTATCAGTCAAGAGTGGTTCCCCTTTGTTTATGTTGGAGTTATAGGAAATAACCAGATTATTAATTCTTTTTTCTACAATCTTTACCTGGTGAATTCTTTTCTGCACCCGATTCCTTTTTAGATTTCTTGGATTTGTTTGTTTTATTTTCAGATTCCTTATCATCTTCATCCATGGCGCCATCATCTTTTGCCTCTTTAGATTTGTTCAAAATGAAAACATTTTATACTCAAAATTCATTAAATCATTCAAATATAGTCCGAGATATTTATAGACTACAACATATCAATGTACATGACAAGAATAAAACAATATTATTTCGATTATTCGGACTATTGTGCTCACCTTTATGTTATCTACACTATTTCTCTGAAGTTTTTAGATGAGGCTTGATAATTTGGACTATTCAGACTATTGTCCTCATCTTTATTGTTATCTACACTATTTCTCTGAAGTTTTGAGATGAGGCTTGATAATTTGGACTATTCAGACTATTGCCCTCATCTTTATTGTTATCTACACTATTTCTCTGAAATTTTGAGATGAGGCTTGATAATTTGGACTATTCAGACTATTGTCCTCATCTTTATTGTTATCTGTACAACGTTTTGGCCAATGTGCCCTCCGGCCTTCTTCAAGTATTTCTTGTCACCCTGGGAACCTTCTTGAACTCTGGAAGCTTCTTGTCATAATTGGGAGCCATCACGGAACCTGGAACCCAATCCTTTATTCAATTCACTGGGGTATCCTGTTCTCATTCCACTAACCATAGCTGGGCTACAGATTTTAAGCTGTGTTAATTATTATTCTATGTTACTGCCACCCTTGACCAGGATTGAACCTGCAGCACAGAGATAACTCTCACTTAGAACTGTTTTAACCCAATGCCTTTATCCACCACGCTATGTGTCTAATAATCTGAATAATCCAAATGACTAATTATCAAGCCTCATCTCAAAAATTTAGAGAAAGTATAAAACAAAATTGTTGGAACTCGAGTATTAGTTCTTTGTCTCACCCAAGTATCTTCCAGTCCCTAAGTTCCCAAATTAGACTCTATTGTTGTAGTGTGACAGACTCATTGGTTTTTGGTTAGGAGGAAGAAGGAGGAGGAGGAAAGGAGGAGGAGGAATGAGTAAGAGGAGGAGGAAAGGAGAAAGAGACGAAAGAGGAGGAAGAAAGGAGAAAGAGACGAAAGAGGAGGAGGAAAGGAGAAAGAGACGAAAGAGGAGGAAAAAGAGACGACGAAGAGGAGGAGGAGGAAAGAGGAGGAGGAGGAAAGAGGAGGAGGAAGGAGGAAAGAGGAGGAGGAAGGAAGAGGAGGAAAGAGGAGGAGAAGCTATCAATGTAGTTTTGAATAATGAGAAAAGAGTTCCTTTGATTTGAATTCAGAGTTTTCCTTCTAGACTGGTTGCCATACCAAGGTTAAAGAGCCAACAAAAGAGTTAACAGATAAATAATAGGAAGAAACACGAGTATTAAGAATAGGGAAAAAGGTTTACTAAGTAAAGATACAAGGTGAACAGAGTAATTAGCTATGGCTAGGTTGAATTAACAAGTCCTGTGACTACTCATTATTTCTCTCTTCCAAGGTTTCATCAGACATTATTTATAGGGAAAACAGACGGTTCTATTCTCATCCTTTAATATCTATTTCTTTATTTGGTTATAAACTCCAACCTAAAAAAGGGGAACCTCTCTGAATGAATTTTATCTGCTAATTACTCTACCCATTATTTTCCCATTAAACTAACCCTAAACCCCAACCCTAACCCCGTCTTCTTTTTTCCTAGTGGATCAATAAATAAATAATTTATCAATCAGAGTGGTTCCCTTTTTTTTTTAGGTTGGAGTTATAGGAAATAACCCTTTATTTACTATATGACAAAAATTAAGTGCAATGAAATTTGATTACTTTAAAAAATATTTTAATGCTATTTGGATGAGATATAAAAGCAATGCTATTCCTACAGAAAACTGAATTAATAAAATGTAGTTTGAATATAGAAAGCAAAGGCTGAAAAATCGCTTACCTTTAACAAGAAGAGAGGAAAAAGTGAAGTCAAACGTAAGCGAATATTTTTTATGTTGAAAAAATAAATAGGATTGTGGGAGCATGATCGGAGTAATGACATGTATGAAAGATTAAGGAAAGAGACAGTCAAGACTGTTTTTTGAACAAAAGAGGCTGAGAGAGCAGCAAGAAAAGAGGCTGAGAGAGCAGCAGAAAGAGCTGAGAGAGTAGCAAGAAAGAGGCTGAGAGAGCAGCAAGAAAAGAGGCTGAGAGAGCAGCAAGAAAAGAGGCTGAGAGAGTAGCAAGAAAAGAGCTGAGAGAGCAGCAAGAAAAAGAGGCTGAGAGAGTAGCAAGAAAAGAGGCTGAGAGAGTAGCAAGAAAAGAGGCTGAGAGAGAGCAAGAAAAGAGGCTGAGAGAGGAGCAAGAAAAGAGGCTGAGAGAGCAGCAAGAAAAGAGGCTGAGAGAGCAGCAAGAAAGAGGCTGAAGAGCTGAAGAGGCAGCAAGAAAGAGGCTGAGAGAGCAGCAAAGACAGAGGCAACAGCCAGTGAATGGTCAGTGAACGAGGAGCTGACAGACAAACTGTCTTCAGCCAAGATTATCAAAGGAGAAAAGAGATTCCTCACTTAAATTTGATAGGAGTGGAGAACTTAGTCAACAAAATACTTTAAGAACTGCCTAAGTGATATTTTTCAGAACCCATGGTTGTATTCTGACCAAAACCCATTGATTAGACGTCCATCACTCCCACAACTTTGAGTAAGATTGACTTCTGTATTTTCTTCTTGTATATAAATGATTTTTGTTTAATTTGAAAAAAAAAAAAAGTTGTTGTTTTGTTATATAATCATTAAGCTGCCGTTAACCGTGGTGTATCAGTTTCTGCAGCAGATTTCTGGTCGTTTGAGATCAGAGCACAACGTGGGCATTCAACCAGACTTTTAGCAAGTGTAGAAAACACTGCAAACCATGGTTGATGGAGAGAATCTGATCTTGATGGCCATTTTTGGATATTTAGTGAGCCCATTAGTTAATCGGGCCAACGGGTTATATACTTACCAGGTGAATTCTTTTCTGCATCCAATTCCTTTTTATCTTTCTTGGGTTGTTTTTTCTTATTTCCAGAATCCTTGTCATCTTCATCCATGGCCAAATCATCTTCTCCATCTTTTTTTTCTTGCTTAAAATTTTCCTTTGGATTTTGTTTGTTTTCTTGAAAACAGAATGTAAACATTTTATACAAATGACTGGGTTAAATTGAACTTAACGGACCTAAATTCCACCATTGTATGTTGCCCCGCCGAAAGGAAAAAAATACCAAAAATCAGGGAATTAACCAAATTTATTGAAATTTTCACTGTTGATATATTAATGAATAAAACATATAATGCACCAGTTATTTTATTAAAAATTTTTTTAACATTTTTTCAGGTAAGTTAACTTTGAACCACATATATTTGAGACGTAAGACAGATTGTCAAAGCCACGGGTTTCAAGACAGGTGGTAATGATAGTACACCGTCAGGATTTCAATTTTGGAAAAAAAAACTTATGTAAACAATCTGCACGCAGGATAGGCTTTGTTAAATAAAATTATATAGAGTTATTCTATTTCTTGTAATACAACATAGCAGGTATTTAAAAAGGTATTTTTAAGTCCAAAGTGATGTTATTTATATAAATTAATACTATATATATGTATACATGCAGTATTAAAATAAAAATGTGGAATAATCTTGTGGTAAACTTGAAAAAAAAAAAACCCAAAAAAAACCCGCTGATATCCGTATTGCTTATTCCCCAAATTCTAGCATAGAGATACATACAATTTGAGTACAGAATCAGAAAGAACATACAATTTTACATAAGAATGCAAAGTTTTATCAAAATTGCTCCAAAAATAACGAAATAGTGAAGAAATTACTGAATTTCTTGTTTTGAATTTGTCTGATTTGACATACTTTTTTAACAAAATCATATCCACTTTTGTACTCCCAATTTTGGGGCTTTAAATTCTCATAACTTTTGAACCACTGGGGATATTTGCATAAGTTCTGAACTCCATTTACAGAGCTCTATATAACTAACATGATTAAATAAAAATAACCTCAAATAAAAAAAATTAACTGGGAATGCTACTTTTTACCCTCTTGCACCTGGTGTTTTATACATAGCTGAATACAAGAAAATTTGCATATGAACTAACCATTCTCACCAATTCTCCTGGCTCCAAGATCATGTTTTCTTAAATTAAGGTGTTAAGGCAGCCATATTTTCTTTTTCCTTTTGAGCCCTTCACTCATTTTGGACGCAAGACTCATTTGCGCTTGTTATGAGCTCAAAGATAAGTTATTTCTCTTGTTACACTGTTCAAAATGATTTCTCAGGTTGGGGCAATTGCTATGTTTGGATACACAGGGAACACCTGGGGAAGGTCAGAGGATACATACACAGGGAACATCTGGGAAGGTCAGAGGATACACAGGGAACATCTGGGGAAGGTCAAGGTCAGAGGATACACAGGGAACACCTGGGGAAGGTCAGAGGATACACAGGGAACACTGGGGAAGGTCAGAGGATACACAGGGAACATGGGGAAGGTCAGAGGATACACAGGGAACACCTGGGGAAGGTCAGAGGATACACAGGGAAGGGGAAGGTCACACAGGGAACACCTGGGGAAGGTCAGAGGATACACAGGGAACACACTGGGGAAGGTCAGAGGATACACAGGGAACACCTGGGGAAGGTCACACAGGGAACACCTGGGGAAGGTCAGAGGATACACAGGGAACACCTGGGGAAGGTCAGAGGATACACAGGGAACACCTGGGGAAGGTCAGAGAATACAGCAGCTGAAATGTTGTGTTTATATATACCACAATAAAGATGAGGACAACAGTTTGAAAAATCAAAATTATATACACAGGAGGAGTACTGAGAAGTACTTAGTCTGACCAGTCAGTGAATGATAATTCAAGCACATTATTGTTTGGTTGTGCGGTGGGGGGTGGGGGGTTGAGAGGATGGAGATTATTTACTTGTTTGTTTTCTTTTACGGCACATCAACTTCGGTGGGTCATTTAATGCTGATAAGGTTTTGAAATAAATGCATTCTTAATAGATACTCAATTTTTTTTTAAAACACATTTTTCTATTTAACCCATAGATTGAACCCTAACAGGTACTACCACTCCGGGTCAGAGTGGACAAGGGAGCAATGGTGATGAAGGGGAGCTCCACATTCCCCAGATCCCCACAACTGGAACCTTACCATCAGATAGAATTTAATGTCATTCCCAGGACATGAAGACCCTCAGTCACAGTCTTCTAGCATGTATAGTTATTTACTAAGCTTAACTTAGATGTGGCACAAGGCCAGAAGTATGGGGTGCCCAATTAGAATTGAACTCACTAACAATGGTCTGCGAATCTAGCTTGCTAACCATTACACCACTTGAGGTGCCCTTTATATTAAGCTTAATTTAGATGTGACACAAGGCCAGAAGTATGGGGTGCCCAATGAGAATTGAACTCACTAACAACAGTCTGCGAAGCGAACTTGCTAACCATTACACCACATGAGGTGCCTCCTAGCACATATATGATAAAAGGAGTTTGGGCTTGCCATAAGGGCAATAGGGTTGGGACAATCATATAGGTGATGTGACCAGCCAATTGATCAGAGGGGTCTCTCCAACCGCCCATATAGCCTAAGTAAGGGCCACTTGTGGCCTCATGGGGGGGGGGGGTCTTACAGAGGTGCAGTCGGTGTATTCTAAAGCCAGCCGACAGGGATGAGATCATATACCATAACAGGACAAAGTATTTGCTCTGTAAACTAAGATGTCTACAGAATGCGAAATGAAAAAAGGAAAATTCATTTTTCTGCTATGTATATATATTATATATATATATATATATATATATATATATATGTGAGAATGGGAAATGAATCCGACAATATGAGGAAAAAATGAGTAAAGAAAAGAAATGTAGATGGATAAAAATGAATTTTATCGATATCACTTTTTAATCGATATCACTGACACATGTGTTTCGGTCTGTTTATCATAATGTATACGGATTTACGTTATATTATTATTATTATTAAAATAATCAGATGGAGTTGAAATGATGATGATAATAACAATAGGAAAAATGCATAAAATCTTCCGTACACAGATTTTGCCGACCTTCATCAGAGTATAATTTTTATTTTTTGAGTTGGAGATAAGAATGGAATTTCAAAAAGTTCGAAAAAGAATATCTTTTTAAAAAAATGTTTATGAACGCAGATGCCGTTTAGGGACGGTTAAAAAAAAAAAAATATATATATATATATATATATATACATTACCTGATGCATTCTTTTTGGCGTTGGAGTCTTTCTTCATCTTCTTGGATTGGTTTTTACCAGTTTGGGGCTTCTGGAGATCCTCTTCTGTCATACCAACAGGCAATTTTTGTATTGATTGAGAAGCTGCCAAAAATAAATGAGGATAATTCACTTACACATGCATATATGTTATAAATATATATATATATATATATATATATATATATATATTTACAACACCTCCACACGAGCAAGATGCAACACAAGGTCAATTTCTTAAGTGGAGTTTAACAGGTTTGAATTCAGAGTTTTCCTTCTCCTAGAACCAGTTCCCTAACCAAGGTTAAAGAGCCTAGTCTGCCCTACTATTTATCCATAGCTGGAGGGAGAGTAGGATTCATACCTTTCCCAAAGGTATTATCACTAAGTGAAATGCAATTATCACATCCAGGATTTGAACTCAGGGTGATGGGTCCATTTCCCATGACTTTAACCATTACACCATGCACTTTGCATGCATATAAGTACTATATATATATTTACCAACCTCTCCGCATGAGCAGGATGCAACACAAGGTCAATTTCTTAAGCAGAGTTTTCCTTCTCCTAGACAGGTTGCCTTACCAAGGTTGAAGAGCCCAGTCTGTCCTACTATTTACCCATAGCTGGAGGGAGTATAGTTGGATTCATACCTTTCCCAAGGGTATTAGCACTATATAAATGTTATATAGGTTTGGTTTGTTTTGTTTTACGGCATATCAATTTAATGCCGATAAAGTTTTGAAATAAATCAATTCTTAATGGACAATACAATTTTTTTATAAATACATTTTTCTATTTAACCCATAGATGGGACCCTAACAGGTACTACCACTCCAGGTCAGAGTGGACCAGGGAGCAATGGTGATGAAGGGATGCTCCACATTCCCCAAACCTCCAGAACTGGAACCTCACCATCAGGTAGAGTTTAACATCATTCCAGGACATGTAGACCCGCAGCCACCGCCTTCTAGCCTCCATATGATAAAAAGGGGTTGGGGCTTGCCATAAGGGCAATAGGGTTGGGAAAATCATATAGGTGCTAGGGCTTGACGTGACCAGCCGATTGATCGGAGGGGCCTCTCCGACCGCCCGTCTAGCCCAAGATAGGGCCAAAGTGGAGTATTGCATATCATGAACTGCTCATCCACCTGGGCTCTATCCTTAAGCATCACGGGTTGCCACCCACGGCCAATAGGTGGCCCCTATATGTTATATAGCCGTATATACCCTTCTGACATACTCAGGTATATAATAAAGAGACAGAGAGATATATTCAAGATGGTAGATCTTACTTGCTTGTTTTTCATTTACTTATTGACGGATTCCTGCTATTTTGTCTAGTTCGTCAGCCACCATTTGCATTTAATCTTCAAAATAGAAGACATTAATTTTTCTTTTCAGAGTGTCTGTGCACTTTTTATCTGATGCCCCACTAAGGTGGACCAAAGCAAGATCTTTCTTAGCCGCTGTGTGTTATATATCTTTAAGAAACAATAGTTTACATAGTATAGTATGTGAATAATCTGCATACCAGTTTTAACAAAACCGTGTAAGATAAATAATTACATAATGTTACTGATTTCTAATGTTATCGTTTTATTCCCAAACATAATCAAAACAAAATGTATAATTTTATACTGAAATCAATTAGAATAAACTAAAAATAAGTGTAATCATTTTTGTGTTCGTATTTAATTTCATTACTCTTTCTAATTCGATATAATATTTTGTTATATTAAAATGTACAGGCAGATACCTGTCGGTGGAAGAATTTGAGTCCAACCTAATTAAACATCAAACATTGAAGCGGGCAATTAGAAAGGGTAATTTTCAGCCCAGCAACATTCAAAGTGGAGAAGTTTCAACATGTAGTTTATGTGGAAGAGTATGTCTCTCCAGGGCTGGCCTGGTGAGTCATCTGAGAAAACACAAGGATACAGTGTCAAATGCTACTGGCATATAACATTAATTTTTCTTTTCAGAGTGTCTGTGCCTTTTTATCTGATGCCTCACTAAGGTGGACCAAAGCAAAATCTTTTTTAGCCGCTTCTAGTCTAATATTACATCGTTACTGTTTTTAGGAGTTACTTTCATTTTCTGTTATACATTTGTCTGGTGAATAATGATAGAGAGAAAGACATATTAGTTTGGTTTGGTTTGGGTTTTACAGCATATCAACCTCGGTGGGTCATTTAATGCCGACAATGTTTTGAAATAAATTCATTCTTCTCGGAATTTTTTGAAATGAGGCTTGATGATTAATAAGAAATACCTGAAGAAGGCCAGAGGGCACATCGTCCGAAATGTTGTACTGATAACAATGAAGATGAGGGCAATAGTCTAACTAATCAAAATAATGCTAAATAATCAAAATAATGCTAATACCCTTGGGAAAGGTATGAATCCTACTCTCCATCCATCTATGGGTAAATAGTAGGGCAGACTGGGCTCTTTAACCTTGGTTAGGCAACCGGTCTAGGAGAAGGAAAACTCTGAATTCAAATCTGTTAAACTCTGCTTAAGAAATTGACCTTGTGTCATATCCAGCTCGTGTGGAGGGGTTGGTAAAAATATATATATATATATATATATATATATATATAAGATTTTTGGATGTTTGTTTTTAGAAGCAATGTTGAATAAATTATTATTTATATTTTTGCTTGAAGGCAATTATAAATGCATGTATCGTATAAAATTCGATAATTATAGAAAATAAACTTGACAAGTAAATCCCGCAAGGATGGCTCGCCATGCAGAACACCGTACAGACTGTTTCGACTTTATTAAGTCTCTTCAGCGATGTATATAACGACTCCCTCCGACAGGAATCGAAACCGGGACTTCACAGGCATAGTCAGAGACCATATCCGTTCGGCCGCCGGTACATAGCGAACAATCCCTGCGAAATTAACCTTGTCAAGGAAATTATTACACGCCCCTGCCATAGCAGGCAAGTAGACGTTTATTTAGTAAACAAACCCGGCCGTTAAGCTCTTCGGCGAAGTGAATAAGATTTTTGGATGTTTGTTTTTAGAAGCAATGTTGAATAAATTATTATTTATATTTTTGCTTGAAGGCAATTATAAATACATGTATCGTATAAAATATATATATATATATATATATAATAAAGAGACAGAGAGATATATTCAAGATGGTAGATCTTACTTGCTTGTTTCATTTCTACTTATTGACCGATTCCTGCTATCTTGTCTAGTTCATCAGCCACCATTTGCATTTAATCTTCAAAATAGGAGACATTAATTTTTCTTTTCAGAGTGTCTGTGCGCTTTTTTTTCAGACTCCCCTATACTGAACTCACAGATGGCACGCAGAGAACAGGGGCCCCCTAAAAGCGGTTCAAAGATCATATTAAAACAACATTGAAGAAATGTAACATCACACCTTCAAGCGTGGAAGATCTGGCCTCTAACAGACAGGGTTGGCAAGACATCTGCCGCACAGGAGCTAAGCAGATCAATAATGAGATAAACAGGACTGCAGAGCGGAGACATCTTCGTCATCACGAACAACCAAATGTAGACTGGAATTTCCCCTGCAATGTGTGTGACCACCTCTGCAAGTCCAGAATTGGACTAATGAGCCACTGTAGGGTCCACAACTGAAGACAGGGAGTGACATTATCATCGTTGTCTGCGAGGGACTTCGAAAAGAAAGAAAAGAAGTAGTCACCCAATTAAGTACTGAACAGGCTCATTGCTGCTTAACTTTGGTGATCTAGTGGGAACTGGCGCTTTAAGTGTAACTTGACTGAAGTGGAGTTTTGCAGGTGATATGATTACTTAGTACCCGGGTCCAACTGAGGGGAAGTCTAACCCTTCTGCAGAGGTATAAAAGTAAAAGTAAAGCCTAAATTCGGTATCAGCCAATCAGTGAGGGAGTCTATCCCCTTTTCACAAGCGCTAGATCAAGGAGATTATATTAGTGTTTGAGGTGGAGCGCCACACCGACCACCAGCTCCTTACTTTACCGCACAAATTCCCTGTACTACTCATATGCTAAGTTGGCGAGGGCTGGTATCGAACTAGGAACCTTGTGGTTTCTAACCGAATGCTCTACCGACTGAGAAGGGCTCATTGCTGCTTAACTTTGGTGATCTTGTGGGAACTGGTGCTTTAATTCTTAACATTCTGTTAAGAATTTTCCAAGTCCAGAGCCCCATTCCTATTAGGATTTATCAATAAATGGTTACAAATGGCCTTTTCATTTAAAGTTACCTGTTATTTCCCGTAAATCAAAGACTTCTAAATATGTTTAATATTAGTTTAAACAAAGGCTATCGTTTGGGGTGGATTAGGGAAACAAATGTGACTTCTGACCGGGTGGAATGAGGAGGTATAGGACGTTAAAAGTTAAGCGTAACAAGTCATGTGATTACTTAGTACCCAAGTCCAACTGAGGGGAGGTTTAAATCTTCTGCAGAGGTACAGCTGGTGTATTCTACAGCCCCAAGCTGACAGGGCACTTGTGCCTAAGCTAAGCTTAGTAAATGGCTACTAGTTTGACTGCAGTTTTTTGATTACAATGTTTATATATATATATTTACCAACCTATCCGCACGAGCAGGATGTGACACAAGGTCAATTTCTAAAGCGGAGTTCAACAGGTTTGAATTCAGAGTTTTCCTTCTTCTAGACCGGTTGCCTAACCAAGGTTAAAGAGCCCAGTCTGCCCTACTATTTACCCATAGCTGGAGGGAGAGTAGGATTCATACCTTTCTCAAGGGTATTAGCTCTAAGTGAAATGCATTTACTACATCCAGGATTTGAACTCGGGGCGACGAGACCATTTCCCATGACTTCAACCATTACACCACGCTAGCCCAAGATAGGGCCAAAGTGGAGTATTGCATGTCATGAACTGCTCATCCACCTGGGCTCTATCCTTAAGCATCACGGGTCGCCCCACAACAAGATCAACCAGAATTTAACCCTGAGAAAATAGACTCAAATAGAAGATACCAATTATCCCTAATTGCCCTCTCCATCAAAATGGTAGGTCACTTAAACTTAACCAAGGTTAAAGAGCCCAGTCTGCCCTACTATTTACCCATAGCTGGAGGGAGAGTAGGATTCATACCTTTCTCAAGGGTATTAGCTCTAAGTGAAATGCATTTACTACATCCAGGATTTGAACTCGGGGCGACGAGTCCATTTCCCATGACTTCAACCATTACACCACGCGCTTCCCATTACAATGTTTATACTTACATGATGTAAAATGTTTATACTTACATGATGTAAACTTGGATTTGTTCCTAGAAGATTTGCTCTTGTCTGAATCATCAACTACCATTCCAACAGGAAGTTTCCTTGGGCTCGATTCATCCATGGATACTGGTTTTCCTTAAAATGAAAACAAAATACAAACCGTAAAGTTTTGAAATAAATCAATTCTTAATGGATAATACAATTTTTTTATAAATACATTTTTCTATTTAACCCATAGATGGGACCCTAACAGGTACTACCACTCTGGGTCAGAGTGGACCAGGGAGCAATGGTGATGAAGGGGTGCTCCACATTCCCCAAACCTCCAAAACTGGAACCTCACCATCAGATAGAGTTTAACATCATTCCCAGGATATGTAGACCCGCAGCCACCGCCTTCTAGCACCCATATGATAAAAAGGGGTTGGGGCTTGCCATAAGGGCAATAGGGTTGGGAAAATCATATAGGTGCTAGGGCTTGACGTGACCAGCCGATTGATCGGAGGGGGCCTCTCCGACTGCCCGTCTAGCCCAAGATAGGGCCAAAGTGGAGTATTGCAATTCATGAACTGCTCATCCACCTGGGCTCTATCCTTAAGCATCACGGGTCGCCCCATAACAAGATCAACCAGAATTTAACCCTGAGAAAATAGACTCAAATAGAAGATACCAATTATCCCTAATTGCCCTCTCCATCAAAATGGTAGGTCACTTAAACTTGACTCTATACATAGGAAGAACATTTATATTGTTATTCAATTTTTTGTTATATGATAAACCTTTAGAATTTAACTAAGTTTTCATTCATTTATTTGTTGTTGTGAGGCTAAGAATAATTGTTATACTAACACTTTTAGTAATTATGAACTTTAGTTGGCCAAATAATAATAATTTATTCTTTAGAGCAAATGATTTCATATTCTTTCAGGGACTGATTTTATGAGATATTATCAGGGCTACCCGGCGTTGTCCAGGATTTAAAAAGTTAAAAAATAATGTCTTATTCCGGGTTCGGTATCGACCCTCGACAACTCGGCATATGAGTAGTACAACTTGGACCTATGTGGTAAAGTGGGTCTTGAACCCCAACTCAGACATGAAAATAATCTCCTTGGTTAAATGCTTGAGAAAAGGGATAGACCTCCCCACTCTCTGGCTCATATCGACAAGAGGCAACTTTACCGACATTAATTTTTACTCATTATATTTATATATAGGTTTTATAAAATCATTTTTCTATATATTTCATTTATCATTTCTTATTCTTACTTTATATATTCTTCTTTGTAAGTTGTTTATTTATATCATTATCCTTGTTGGTTTTTTTTATCTTTTATTTGCTTTTTATTGTGTTTTATCCTTCATTAATCTGTTTTATTTTTTTTTTTTTAAGTTGGATGCATACCTTTCCCATGGGTGGAAGATCTCATTGTGGTGTAATGATCAACAAACTAGTCTAACAGATACATTACTACAAAAAACGAATTCGATCCTCGTTTGATGTTGGCCAAATTCCTAGCATAAATTTGTGCGTGCGCATTATCTCCTTTGGTTGATATGAGCTTCTTTTGTTCTGGGCTCCCATTATTTTTGCTCATTTCTTTTGTTTTTAACTCTTAACATCCTGTTAAGAATTTTATAAGTCCAGAGCTCAATTCCTATAACCATTTATCAATAAATGGCTAAAAATGGCCTCTTCATTTAAAGTTACCTGTTATTTCCCTTAAATCAAAGAATTCTAAATATGTTTAATATTACATTTAAACAAAGGCTATCATTTGGGGTGGATTAGGAAAACGAATGTGACTTCTGACCGGGTGGAATGAGGTGGTATAGGATGTTAAGAGTTAATAATGAATGCAAGATTTGATTTATGTTTCTAAGATGTCATTGTTATAACGAAGTCCAAAAGGGTCAAACTGTATGGTGAGAAGATGGCTTACTGGGGAACCTTCGAGGCTTGATAATTTGTATTATTTGGACTATTGCCCTCATCTTTTTTGTTATCTGTACAATGTTTCAGCTGATGTGCCCTCCGGCCTTCTTCAGGTATTTCTTCTAGGACCTGAGAACCTTCTTGTCATAATTGGGAGCTGTCACGGAACTTTGAACCTAACCCTTTATTCAGTCCATGGGGGTATCCTGTTCTCATTCTGCTAACCATAGTTGGTGTTAAGCTGTGTTAATTATTATTCTATGTTACTGCCGCCCCTGACCAGGATTGAACCTGCAGTCTAGAGTAACTGTCACATAGGATTGTCTTAACCTAACTCTTTTATCAACTGTGCTATGTGTCCAATTGGACCGAGTTCAAAGAAAGGTTCTCGAGTCCGAAAAGAAATACCTGAAGAAGGTCGGAGGGCATATCAGCTGAAATGTTGTACAGATAACAATGAAGATGAGGACAATAGTCCGAATAATCCAAATAATACTAATTATCAAGCCTCAACTCAAAAATTCCGAGAAATAGTGTTGGCTAGTTGGATTTTACCGTATGACAACCCTTTTTCTTTAAAATTTTGAGATGAGGACAATAGTCCGAATAATCCAAATAATACTAATTATCAAGCCTCATCTCAAAATTCCAAGAAATAGTGTTGGCTAGTTGGATTTTACAGTATGACAACCCTTTTTCTTTAAAATTTTGAGATGAGTCTTGATAAATTGGATTATTCAGACTATAGCCCTCAACTATATTGTTATCTGTACAATGTTTCAGACGATGTGCCTTCCATCCTTCTTCAGGTATTTCTTGTCGTTGAGAAGGCTACTGAGTCCGACAAGAAATACCTGAAGAAGGCTGGAGGTTGCATCGGCTGAAACGCTATACAGATAACAATAAAGATGAGGACAATAGTCTGAATAATCCAAATAATACATGACAACCCTTGTTGGGTTATTTTATGCTGAAGATGTTTTGTTTTATTCATTCTTGTTGGGTACTAAATGTTTTTTTTTAACACATTCTTTTAATCTATTTAACCCATAGATGGGACCCTAATAAATACTACCACCCTGGGTTAGGGTGAACCTGGGAGTAATGGCAATAACGGGGTACTCCACATTCACCAGTTCCAAAATTGAAACTTCACCATTAGATGCAGTTTCAGTGTTATTTTTTTTTTGGTTTGTTTTGTTTTACAGCATATCAACCTCAGTGGGTCATTTAATGCCGATAAAGTTTTGAAATAAATCAATTCTTAATGGATAATACAATCTTTTTATAAATACATTTTTCTATTTAACCCATAGATGGGACCCTAACAGGTACTACCACTCCGGGTCAGAGTCGACCAGGGAGCAATGGTGATGAAGGGGTGCTCCACATTCTCCAAACCTCCAAAACTGGAACCTCACCATCAGATAGAGTTTAACATCATTCCCAGAACATGTAGACCCGCAGCCACCGCCTTCTAGCACCCATATGATAAAAAGGGGTTGGGGCTTGCCATAGGGGCAATAGGGTTGGGAAAATCATATAGGTGCTAGGGCTTGACATGACCAGCCGATTGATCGGAGGGGGCCTCTCCGACCGCCCGTCTAGCCCAAGATAGGGCCAAAGTGGAGTATTGCAATTCATGAACTGCTTATCCACCTGGGCTCTATCCTTAAGCATCACGGGTCGCCACCCACGGCCAACAGGTGACCCCATTGGGGGGAGTCTTACCCCTCTGCAGAGGTGCATTCTAACGCCCCAGCCGACAGGGCGGTTCAGTGTTAGTGTATCCATGGATGCACAAATGCATTATAAGGACCTAGTGTTAGTTATAAACTAATACCCAGTATTTTCATGGTGTTATATTTTAATTGGTAATGAACTAGAAATAAAATAGAATATATACCGAGTTTACGATCAATGACTTTGGAGAAATACTTTGGGGCAATGACTCCCTTTTCATCTCCACTACACAAGATGACTTTGTTGGCTGACACGGAAAATTTCAAACCATCTGAAATGAAAAGTATAAAATTAGATATGAAATTTTGAATGGAAATAATTTGAAAAGTGTTTTATAATTTGCTTGAAGCATTGTGTATATATTGATTTGGAGGTTGATTTTGAAGGCTATCACAATGCAGGTGTAAAGAAAAATAATAAGGTAACAATGGTGTTGTTTGTTAACCTATGATTTATTCTTGATATTTTGAGATAAATTAGTTAAATTAACTAAAAATGCCATAACAAGACAACAATGACTTCAGTTCCAGTGTTCTTCTGAAAAAGAGATTTTATCTCGAAATATCAAGAATAAATCACAGGTTAACTAACAACACCGAGGAAATAATTTTGTTTGGTTGATTGGTTGGATTTTACGGCATATCAACCCTTTGGGTTATTTTATGCCGAAGACATTTTGGGTAATTCCATGTCAAATCATCCAGAAAAAGTAAAATTGTCATCCACCCCCTTCCAATTTTTTGAATTTTTTTACCAGGTGCTTAAAGGGCTTGACATGGCCAGCCAATTAATCAGATCACCTGCTAAGCCCAAGTAAGGCCAAAGTGGAGTGTTGCAGATCATGTGAGCACTTAGTACCCAGATCACAGACTGCTCAGTCACCACAATCCTGTCCTCAAGTATTATGTGTTGCCACCCACAGTCAAAAGGTGCCCCCATGCAGAGGTACACTTGGCATATTATACAACCCTAGCTGACCTGTGTAAACATTATAATCTCAAGACAGCAAAAATGATAAGGTGGAGGTTTTTTCTTATATAATTAAAAGAAAAAGAAATATATATATATATATATATATATATATATATATATATATATATATTATATTTATGTTTTTAGGAGACCTTTAAAATACAACATATATATATATATATATAGATATAGATATAGATATAAATAGATATAGATAAAAGGATATGAAAACACACAATGCTGTTAAAATGAAAATATTTTATATGATATTCATAGCTAATATTGAACAATATTTCGATTTATAAAAATCATCTACAGAGCTTGTTTTTAATCCGGACTCATCGAGAGAGAAGCAGAAAATAATTTAAATTCAAAACGAAAAACATTGACGTTCCAAAAAGCTTGGAACGTCAATGTTTTTCGTATACAGATATATATATATATATATATATATTTATGAATAAAAAGGCCTTAAATACCATGGGTATTGTGGTTATGGACCATTTTCACTCATGGTCCATAACCACGATACCCATGGTATTTAAGGCCTTTTTATTCACAAATAACTTTGCTCTGTTTACAATAATTAAACATTAAACTCTCATACGGAACCTGAAGTCTACAACAAACTACTGGTAGAGAATTAGGACCAGCCTAGAATCACCTTGTACTAAGAAACTTGGTACCGCACCAAAGAAAAAAAAAAAAAAAAAAAAGGATATATATATATATATATAGAGTATACAGATACTAAAATGCATCATATTCACTCCACTGAGTTCTTGAAAACAATGTTTTGTTTTGACAAATATCTTTGTTAAATTACTTAATTCTCCAAAATTTTATTAAAATTGAATGAATGTGAGTTTAAAAATTCATCCACAACTTGAAATCTATCACTATTTTCCATAAATTGCTTTCAAATGTCAACAAACATTTAGTTTAGTGTAATGAAATATTATGTTAACAGGTACATCAAATATAACCTGAACTTGGATTAGAGGGGTCATTTTTTTGTTTATCACCGCTTGCGATAAACAAACCAACATGCGAAGAAAAAAGATTTAAAATTAAATATTTTTACACAATTCTACAAATTGTATTTTAATTGAATGAATGGGTAAAAAAAAATTACTTTTTATTATCTTATAACTAAATAACTCTATTATCTTAAAACTTTACATGGACAAAAAATCACAGGTAAGAATTTAACGTGAGATATAAATAAGTGGCTATATCTTATTTATAGATATTATGGGTAAAAAAAAATTACTTTTTATTATCTTATAACTAAATAACTCTATTATCTTAAAACTTTAAAAATGTTTTTGTTACCGTAAAAAACGGAAGCTGACACGGACAAAAAATCACAGGTAAGAATTTAACGTGAGATATAAATAAGTGGCTATATCTTATTTATAGATAAATTTCTTGCAAAACTTTATACATTAGATAATTTTAAATACAAATAAAAATAAAAATAACAATGTAAAAATGTATATAACTAAACATTTATTGAAAGATTTGTTAAAAATCGCCTAGACCATCAGATATTACAAAGACAACTTCATAGCGTATATAAACCAGTGTTCTTCTCTATTTTTATGTATAAATGATCTTGATTATAAATTAGGTTCTCATTAATAAATGCTTTAGGTTATTGTGGAATCTGTGACATAAGCAGTGACGTACTTTCGGTTACAGACGGAAATGCAAAATATCTCCATTATATATATATATATATTTCTTACCTTCTATTGCTTTTTTCATGTCCATATAGATAAGTAAATCACAAGATGAACGCATACCTAGAAAAATGAAAAGATAAATATAATTATGACCTCACTTTAAGGTTCATTAGTAGAAATAATTAGAAATCAATGATTGACTATCGTCAATAACTAGCAGGACCTGCGGATATACCACAGTATAATAATTTAACTACTACAACATTTGATAGGTTTACTTAAGAACTATTGCAAAATAGTTCAATATGTAAAAAGTATAATAATCTTGATTTAACTTTCTCAATCTCTTCTCTCATTCTCTTCATCTTTCATTCCATTCCAATGAAACATATTAGTGTTATGGCATCTTTACTCTCACTCCCCCTCTATCTTTCTCTCACGCTCTTTTCTCTTTCTTTTTTTTCTTTCTTTCTTTCTTTCTTATATTTTTTCTCTCATGCAGCATGTCCTTTTTCTACCCTTTCTTTCTTCACAATAAAAAACGAGGGGGGGGGCTTGTGTGTTACAAGTAGATAGGTAGTAGATAGGTATGTATACTTGCAAATAATGCAATTTTCTGAGACCTTAATTTTAGACTAATGTTAGAGGATTGCAATGTATACACAGAAAAAGTTTGTGTTTGGTTACATATATATATATATATATATATATATATAATGTGGTGATTGCCACTTCTTTGCAGAAGACCATTTCTACAAGTATTTTGGTTGTGAGCACTCAGGTGGCCCACAGATCCAACTTTGTTTATACGTACCCTGTCACACATATAATCCCCTTCCTGGTTCCCTCTCGTATGCGATTGTATATGACTTGAAAATCCCAGCTCTTGACAGGCCCGCCACACAGGTCACGTATATATGGTCAGTCTTAATTGTAGGAAATGTGTCCATGACGTCTGTTATGTGCCGCCAACATAAAGACCGCTATATAATATGATATACAGATTTTGACTCCTATCCTTCAACTGTTGCATAATTGTTGGGCATATTATCAATTTTGTACTATTAGTGTCGAAAAAGTATTTGATTTCAAATCTGGATGGTTAGATTTTGATTGACATTTCGTAAGATTGAATCCATATTTAAAAGAAATATGTGATTTCACTAAAAGAAATGTTTTAAGTTGGTCATTAATAACAATGGCCTTAGTTCAACCCCTCTCTTCCTGTTTAGAGATTGAACCTTGGGGAGGGATAGTTAAGTCTGCTGCTAGCCATCAAGATATGAAGGCTCAGTTAGACTCACATGTGTGGTTGAAGATTGAATCCATATTTAAAAGAAATATGTGATTTCACTAAAAGAAACATCTTAAGTTGGTCATTAAAAACAATGACAGCACAAGGCATCTTGACAACATCTTAAGACACCAGTTAAGAATACAAGACCAGCCAGATAAAAGTAGATTGACTGTTAGACTAACCAGACATTAACTAAGGGTTAAAATTTCAAATCGTCATCACAATTAAAACGGAAAAATTTGGCTTGGGCATAGATTTTAATGAATTTGATTATTACTAAGGACACGATTTATGTTATTTATTTTACTTAAATTCTAACTGTTATGTTTAAAGAAAAAATAGATAAAATAAAACAGATGAATGATAAGACTTGTCAGAATTAATAAACATGTACAAACAAAAAACGTAATTTCTATTTCAATATTACAGGCGACACGTGCTTTTCTTAAGTATGGATGATCAAGCATGTAATAATCCGTGTTTTTTATGTTAATAAATTCTCAGAAAATATTTATCTCCCTTAAAAATTAGTTCTCTTGCAGCCCTCTGTAGGAAAATAACATCCAATGAAAAACGGTTAAAAACACAACTAACGGTTAAAATTTAAGTAAAAAAATAACATAAATGTCCTTAGTAATAATTAAATTCATTATAATCTATGTCCAAGCCAAATTTTTCTGTTTTAATTTTGATGACAATTTGAAATTTTAACCCAACTAAGAACTACTCAAACTGTTATATACACAAACATAGATATCTCCTAATTCACCAAATTCAATCCTACCATCACACGCGCCTGAAAAGAAATTTAAGAAAAAACCCTTCAGTACACCTCTTAACCATACATACACATTGTGAATCAAATCGATATCTGGGGTACCTTTGTTATAACAGAGATAGATATCTACTTATGATTCACAATCTTTACTTCACAATACATCTACTCGCCAACAAAATAAATTTAAAAACAAAACACAAGTTGCTGACGCCAAACAGAAGTTCACTCAAACGTAGCATAAAACGAAGTGACCAAATTAACATGGTTCCACGCATGGGCTCCAGCAAAACTTCCGGTCGAAAAACATTGAATATAAACAATTAAAAATAACCTCTATTTAATGTTTTGCAACCAATAAAAAAACTTCTCCCCAAAACCCTTCAAAAGGATTTTGGATCCTATCCTTTGCTATAAAAACAAGCTGACTTAAAGTCAAGGACAGTTGACCGAGGGTTATTAAGTTAAGAGTATCGCCGGCCGGCAGGCAAGAAAAAAGGGACCTCTGAACTAACCACAACACACACCCGCGTCTCACCAGCCAACTCAACTTTGCTTCAACCCTACGCCACAGCCCACGGCCGGCCCGATACCTCAAATCACCATATCAACATACAACATTTACCTAGCTACATTGTACCCTGCCAACATGATAATACAACGACTATTCACTGGTTCATCTGCCAATATCACTATCCACTACAAATGACTCGGCCACAGAGCCCTTCCTGACTTATTATCCATGCCACACTACTCCCACACCTCACCGCACCTCGCATCCCGCAGAACCAGAACTGACTTTCAACCCCACGCCTACCCTCATTTCACCAAGCAACGAAAAGGAATTACCATCCCAACGATTCCAGCTTTTGTTTATTTTAAATAAACGATATTAATCCAAACCTTCTCGTCTATTTTTTCTTTTGCAAACCATATGCATTTAGACATATATCAAAACCAAGCCATGATTTGTTTGTTTTGTTTTACGGAATATCAACCATGTATAAAGTACGAGAGACATGTTCAGACATCAAGTGCCGAATTGCAAATAGCTACTTCCATGACTATTTATACTCTCTATAACCAAGGGCAGATAACCCTGTTCAGTCTAGACACAGGGGCAGATCACTCTACTTTATACACCATGATGGGTCATTTAATGCTGGCAAAGTTTTGAAAGTTTTGTGGCAATAGTTTGGAAGAAAGTTTTTTTAAACACAATTTTTTTTTTTGTAAACAAATTTTCTATTTGACCCATGGATGGGACCCTAACAGGTACTACCACTCTGGGTCAGAGTGGACCTGTGAACAGTGGTGATGAAGAGGTACCCCACATTCCGCAGATCTCCAGAAATGGAACCTCACCATCAGTTAGAGTTTAACATCATACTCAAGACATGAAGACCCTCAGCCCCCATCTTCTCGTACCCATATGATAAAAAAGAATTGGGGCTTGCCATATGAGCAATTGGGTTGGGACAATCATATAGGTGCTAGGGTTTGACGTGAAATGCCAATTGGTCGGAGCCAAGCCATGAAACAAGTAAGAAATATGCTACTCAGAAGTAAGAAGAAATAAAGAAAAATGGGGCATGCTATTGAAAAGGGGATAGACTCCCTCGTTGACTGGCTGATACCGACTTTAGGCCGCCCGTCGACTTCATTTCACTACTACGAGAATCCAACACGCAATTCAATAATAATGAATTTGTGAGACAAACTCTTTACCTCTCCCACCACCCAGGCAACGCCAGGTAGTCGCTTCTAGTATGACATAAAGTGCTATAGTTTTACTGATTCCAGTGTGCACTTAAGTGAGACTGACTCCACAGCCTTGCATACAAAATATACAAATGACCATACTTACCACTAATGACCTGATCTTCTCCAGGTAGACCAGCTGCAAAATGGATGTGCACTCTTTTCATTCTCTTTAAACCCTTTTAAATTTTAAAAAAAAAAAAAAAAAAGAAAATAAAAATATCATTCAATAAATTAAAGTAAAAGTAAAGTCGGCAGAGTAGCCAACTAATGTTGGTATCAGCCAAATAGTGAGGGAGCCTATCCCCTTTTCACTAGCGCTAGACCAAGGAGATTATTTTAGCATCTGAGTTGGAGTGCCACACATACCATCAGCTCATCCCTTTACTGCACATATCCCTGTGCTACTCATAGGCTGAATTAGCGAGGGCTGATATAGAACCCGAAACCTTGTGGTTCCTAGGTGAACGCTGGTGTGGAAACTTTTCATCCTTGAATGATTGATAATTTTGACTTTTATTATCCCTCATCATTGTGACAGAGAACACGAGGTGAGTGGCGAACGTCAGGGCCTGCCGTATTCTCGAAGGAAGCGGGCTAGGCTTTGCCTGACATGTCGGACTGTAGAATCGAACCCGCTTCCTTCAGAATGCAAACAGGCCCTGACGTTCGCCACTCACCTCGTGTTCTCTGTCACAATTATCCTAATTCTATTTGTTTAATAATATTAATAATTTTGACTTTTATTATCCTTCATCTTCCTAATTCTATTTGTTTATTGTTATTAATAATTTTGACTTTTATTATCCTTCATCTTCCTAATTCTATTTGTTTATTATTATTAATAATTTTGACTTTATTATTATCCTTTCATCTTCCTAATTCTATTTTGTTATTATAATAATTTTGACTTTTATTATCCTTCATCTTCCTAATTCTATTTGTTTATTATTATTATAATTTTGACTTTTATTATCCTTCATATTCCTAATTCTATTTATTAACATTAATAATTTTGACTTTATTATCCTTCATCTTCCTAATTCTATTTGTTATTATTATTAATAATTTTGACTTTTATTATCCTTCATCTTCCTAATTCTATTTGTTTATTGTTATTAATAATTTTGACTTATTATCCTTCATCTTCCTAATTCTATTCAATTATTATTAATAATTTTGACTTTTATTATCCTTCATCTTCCTAATTCTATTTGTTTATGTTATTAATAATTTTGACTTTTATTATCCTTCATCTTCCTAATTCTATTTGTTTTATTATTAATAATTTTGACTTTTATTATCCTTCATCTTCCTAATTCTATTTGTTTATTGTTATTAATAATTTGACTTTTATTATCCTTCATCTTCCTAATTCTATTTGTTTATTGTTATTAATAATTTTCTTTTATTATCCTTCATCTTCCTAATTCTATTTGTTTATAATATAATAATTTTGACTATTATTATCTTCATATTCCTAATTCTATTCTTAATAATTTTGACTTTTATTATCCTTCATCTTCCTATTCTATTGTTATTATTATTAATATTTTGACTTTTATATCCTTCATCTTCCTATTCTATTTGTTTATTTTATTAATAATTTTGACTTTATTATCTTCATATTCCTAATTCTATTCAATACATTAATAATTTTGACTTTTATTATCCTTCATCTTCCTAATTCTATTTGTTTATTGTTATTAATAATTTTGACTTTTAATCCTTCATCTTCCTAATTCTATTTGTTTATTATTATTAATAATTTTGACTTTTATTATCCTTCATCTTCCTAATTCTATTTGTTTATTATTATTAATAATTTGACTTTTATTTCATCCTTCATCTTCCTAATTCTATTTGTTTATTGTTATTAATAATTTTGACTTTTATTATCCTTCATCTTCCTTCTATTTGTTATTGTTATTAATTTACTTTTGACTTTTATTATCCTTCATCTTTCCTATATTCTATTCTGTTTATTGTTATTAATAATTTGACTTTTATTATCCTTCATTCTTCCTAATTCTATTTGTTTATTGTTATTAATAATTTTGACTTTTATTATCCTTCATCTTCCTAATTCTATTGTTTATTGTTATTAACCTTTTATTATCCTTCATCTTCCTAATTCTATTTGTTTATTTTATTAATAATTTTGACTTTTATTATCCTTCATCTTCCTAATTCTATTTGTTTATTTATTAATAATTTGACTTTATTATCCTTCATCTTCTAATTTATTTGTTATTGTTATTAATAATTTTGACTTTTATTATCCTTCATCTTCCTAATTCTATTTGTTTATTATTATATAATTTGACTTTTATTATCTTCATCTTCCTAATTCTATTTGTTAATAATATTTTTTAATAATTTGACTTTTATTATCCTTCATCTTCCTAATTCTATTTGTTTAATAAATTAATAATTTGACTTTTATATCCTTCATATTCCTATTCTATTTGTTATTGTTATTAATAATTTTGACTTTTATTATCCTTCATCTTCCTAATTCTATTTGTTTATTGTTATAATAATTTTGACTTTATTATCCTTCATCTTCCTAATTCTATTGTTTATTGTTATTAATAATTTGACTTTTATTATCCTTCATCTTCCTAATTCTATTTGTTTATTGTTATTAATAATTTTTGACTTTTATTATCCTTCATCTTCCTAATTCTATTTGTTTATTGTTATTAATAATTTTGACTTTTATTATCTTCATCTTCCTAATTCTATTGTTTATTGTTATTCTTCTTTTNCCCTGTTATAATTTGACTTTTATTATCCTTCATCTTCCTAATTCTATTTGTTTATAATATTAATAATTTGACTTTTATTATCCTTCATCTTCCTAATTCTATTTGTTTATAATATTAATAATTTTGACTTTTATTATCCTTCATCTTCCTAATTCTATTTGTTTAATATATTAATAATTTTGACTTTTATTATCCTTCATCTTCCTAATTCTATTTGTTTATTAATATTAATAATTTTGACTTATTATCCTTCATCTTCCTAATTCTATTTTGTTATTTTATATAATAATTTTGACTTTTATTATCCTTCATCTTCCTAATTCTATTTGTTTATAATTATTAATAATTTTGACTTTTATTATCCTTCATCTTCCTAATTCTATTTGTTATTGTATTAATAATTTTGACTTTTATTATCCTTCATCTTCCTAATTCTATTTGTTTATAATATTAATAATTTTGACTTTTATTATCCTTCATCTTCCTAATTCTATTTGTTTATTGTTATTAATAATTTTGACTTTATTATCCTTCATCTTCCTAATTCTATTTGTTTAATAATATTAATAATTTTGACTTTTATTATCCTTCATCTTCCTAATTCTATTTGTTATTATTATTAATAATTTTGACTTTTATTATCCTTCATCTTCCTAATTCTATGTTTATTATTATTTAATAATTTTGACTTTTATTATCCTTCATCTTCCTAATTCTATTTGTTTATTAGTTATTAATAATTTTGACTTTATTATCCTTCATCTTCCTAATTCTATTTGTTTATTGTATTTAATAATTTTGACTTTTATTATCCTTCATCTTCCTAATTCTATTTGTTTATATATTAATAATTTTTGACTTTTATTATCCTTCATCTTCCTAATTCTATTTGTTTATATATTAATAATTTTGACTTTTATTATCCTTCATCTTCCTAATTCTATTTGTTTATTTTATTAATAATTTTGACTTTTATTATCCTTCATCTTCCTAATTCTATTTGTTTATTATTATTAATAATTTTGACTTTTATTATCCTTCATCTTCCTAATTCTATTGTTTTATTATTATTAATAATTTTGACTTTTATTATCCTTCATCTTCCTAATTCTATTTGTTTATTGTTATTAATAATTTTGACTTTTATTATCCTTCATCTTCCTAATTCTATTTGTTTATGTTATTAATATTTTGACTTTTATTATCCTTCATCTTCCTAATTCTATTTGTTTATTGTTATTAATAATTTTGACTTTTATTATCCTTCATCTCCTAATTCTATTTGTTTATTATTATTAATAATTTTGACTTTTATTATCCTTCATCTTCCTAATTCTATTGTTATTATTATTAATAATTTTGACTTTTATTATCCTTCATCTTCCTAATTCTATTTGTTTATAATATTAAAATTTTGACTTTTATTATCCTTCATCTTCCTAATTCTATTTGTTTATATTAATAATTTTGACTTTTATTATCCTTCATCTTCCTAATTCTATTTGTTTAATATATTAATAATTTTGACTTTATTATCCTTCATCTTCCTAATTCTATTGTTTATTGTTATTAATAATTTTGACTTTTATTATCCTTCATCTTCCTAATTCTATTTGTTTATTGTTATTAATAATTTTGACTTTTATTATCCTTCATCTTCCTAATTCTATTTGTTTATTTTATTAATAATTTGATTTTATTATCCTTCATCTTCCTAATTCTATTTGTTTATTTTATTAATAATTTTGACTTTTATTATCCTTCATCTTCCTAATTCTATTTGTTTATTATTATTAATAATTTTGACTTTTATTATCCTTCATCTTCCTAATTCTATTTGTTATAATATTAATAATTTTGACTTTTATTATCCTTCATCTTCCTAATTCTATTTGTTTATTATATATAATTATTGACTTTTATTATCCTTCATCTTCCTAATTCTATTTGTTTAATAATATTAATAATTTTGACTTTTATTATCCTTCATCTTCCTAATTCTATTTGTTATTATATAATAATTTTGACTTTTATTATCCTTCATCTTCCTAATTCTATTTGTTTATAATATTAATAATTTTGACTTTTATTATCCTTCATCTTCTCTAATTCTATTTGTTTTATATATTAATAATTTTGACTTTTATTATCCTTCATCTTCCTAATTCTATTTGTTTATTTTTATATAATTTTGACTTTTATTATCCTTCATCTTCCTAATTCTATTTGTTTAATATATAATAATTTTGACTTTTATTATCCTTCATCTTCCTAATTCTATTTGTTTATTGTTATTAATAATTTTGACTTTTATTATCCTTCATCTTCCTAATTCTATTTGTTTAATAATATTAATAATTTTGACTTTTATTATCCTTCATCTTCCTAATTCTATTTGTTTATTGTTATTAATAATTTTGACTTTTATTATCCTTCATCTTCCTAATTCTATTTGTTTAGTTATATTAATAATTTTGACTTTTATTATCCTTCATCTTCCTAATTCTATTTGTTTATTATTATTAATAATTTGACTTTTATTATCCTTCATCTTCCTAATTCTATTTGTTTATTATTTATTAATAATTTTGACTTTTATTATCCTTCATCTTCCTAATTCTATTTGTTTATATTATTAAATAATTTTGACTTTATAATCCTTCATCTTCCTAATATCTATTGTTTATTGTTATTAATAATTTGACTTTTATTATCCTTCATCTTCCTAATTCTATTTGTTTATTTTATTAATAATTTTGACTTTTTTATCCTTCATCTTCCTAATTCTATTTGTTTATTATTAATAATTTTGACTTTATTATCCTTCATCTTCCTAATTCTATTTGTTTATTGTTATTAATAATTTTGACTTTTATTATCCTTCATCTTCCTAATTCTATTTGTTTATTATTATTAATAATTTTGACTTTTATTATCCTTCATCTTCCTAATTCTATTTGTTTATTATTATTAATAATTTTGACTTTTATTATCCTTCATCTTCCTAATTCTATTTGTTTATTGTTATTAATAATTTTGACTTTTATTATCCTTCATCTTCCTAATTCTATTTGTTTAATATATTAATAATTTTGACTTTTATTATCCTTCATCTTCCTAATTCTATTTGTTTATTGTTATTAATAATTTTGACTTTTATTATCCTTCATCTTCCTAATTCTATTTGTTTATTATTATTAATAATTTTGACTTTTATTATCCTTCATCTTCCTAATTCTATTTGTTTAATAATATTAATAATTTTGACTTTTATTATCCTTCATCTTCCTAATTCTATTTGTTTATTATTATTAATAATTTTGACTTTTATTATCCTTCATCTTCCTAATTCTATTGTTTTAATATATTAATAATTTGACTTTTATTATCCTTCATCTTCCTAATTCTATTTGTTTATTATTATTAATAATTTGACTTTTATTATACTCTTCATCTTCCTAATTCTATTTGTTTAATAATATTAATAATTTTGACTTTTATTATCCTTCATCTTCCTAATTCTATTTGTTTATTGTATATTAATAATTTTGACTTTTATTATCCTTCATCTTCCTAATTCTATTTGTTTATTGTTATTAATAATTTTTGACTTTTATTATCCTTCATCTTCCTAATTCTATTTGTTATTATTAATAATTTTGACTTTTATTATCCTTCATCTTCCTAATTCTATTTGTTTTTTATTAATAATTTTGACTTTTATTATCCTTCATCTTCCTAATTCTATTTGTTTAATTATATTAATAATTTTGACTTTTATTATCCTTCATCTTCCTAATTCTATTTTTTATTTATTAATAATTTTGACTTTTATTATCCTTCATCTTCCTAATTCTATTGTTTATATTAATAATTTTGACTTTTATTATCCTTCATCTTCCTAATTCTATTGTTTATTTATTATTAATAATTTTGACTTTTATTATCCTTCATCTTCCTAATTCTATTTGTTTATTATTATTAATAATTTTGACTTTTATTATCCTTCATCTTCCTAATTCTATTTGTTTATTATTATTAATAATTTTGACTTTTATTATCCTTCATCTTCCTAATTCTATTTGTTTATTGTTATTAATAATTTTGACTTTTATTATCCTTCATCTTCCTAATTCTATTTGTTTATAATATTAATAATTTTGACTTTTATTATCCTTCATCTTCCTAATTCTATTGTTTATTATATATTAATAATTTTGACTTTTATTATCCTTCATCTTCCTAATTCTATTTGTTTAATTGTTATTAATAATTTTGACTTTTATTATCCTTCATCTTCCTAATTCTATTTGTTTATTATTATTAATAATTTTGACTTTTATTATCCTTCATCTTCCTAATTCTATTTGTTTATATATTAATAATTTTGACTTTTATTATCCTTCATCTTCCTAATTCTATTTGTTTATTGTTATTAATAATTTTGACTTTTATTATCCTTCATCTTCCTAATTCTATTTGTTTATATATTAATAATTTTGACTTTTATTATCCTTCATCTTCCTAATTCTATTTGTTTATTTTATTAATAATTTTGACTTTTATTATCCTTCATCTCCTAATTCTATTTGTTTATTATTATTAATAATTTTTGACTTTTATTATCCTTCATCTTCCTAATTCTATTTGTTTATTATATTAATAATTTTGACTTTTATTATCCTTCATCTTCCTAATTCTATTTGTTTAATTATTAATAATTTTGACTTTTATTATCCTTCATCTTCCTAATTCTATTTGTTATAATATTAAATAATTTTGACTTTATTATCCTTCATCTTCCTAATTCTATTTGTTTATTGTTATTAATAATTTTGACTTTATTATCCTTCATCTTCCTAATCTATTTGTTTATTAATATAATAATTTTGACTTTTATTATCCTTCATCTTCCTAATTCTATTTTTTATTATTAATAATTTGACTTTATTATCCTTCATCTTCCTAATTCTATTTGTTTAATAATATTAATAATTTTGACTTTTATTATCCTTCATCTTCCTAATTCTATTTGTTTATTATTATTTAATAATTTTGACTTTTATTATCCTTCATCTTCCTAATTCTATTTGTTTATTATTATTAATAATTTTGACTTTTATTATCCTTCATCTTCCTAATTCTATTGTTTATTATTATTAATAATTTTGACTTTTATTATCCTTCATCTTCCTAATTCTATTTGTTTATGTTATTAATAATTTTGACTTTTATTATCCTTCATCTTCCTAATTCTATTTGTTTAATATATTTAATAATTTTGACTTTTATTATCCTTCATCTTCCTAATTCTATTTGTTTATTATTAATAATTTTGACTTTATTATCCTTCATCTTCCTAATTCTATTTGTTTATTATTTAATAATTTTGACTTTATTATCCTTCATCTTCCTAATTCTATTTGTTTTATGTTATTAATAATTTTGACTTTTATTATCCTTCATCTTCCTAATTCTATTTGTTTATTGTTATTAATAATTTTGACTTTATATATCCTTCATCTTCCTAATTCTATTTGTTTATTTATTAATAATTTTGACTTTTATTATCCTTCATCTTCCTAATTCTATTTGTTTATTATATATTAATAATTTGACTTTATTATCCTTCATCTTCCTAATTCTATTTGTTTATTGTTATTAATAATTTTGACTTTATTATTCCTTCATCTTCCTAATCTATTTGTTTTAATAATATTAATAATTCTCATCATTCCTAATTCTATTTGTTTAATAATATTAATAATTTGACTTTTATTATCCTTCATCTCCTAATTCTATTTGTTTAATAATATTAATAATTTTGACTTTTATAATCCTTCATCTTCCTAATTCTATTTGTTTATTGTATAATAATTTTGACTTTATTATCTTCATCTTCCTAATTCATTTGTTTAATTATTATTAATAATTTTGACTTTTATTATCCTTCATCTTCCTAATTCTATTTGTTTTATATTAATTAATTTTGACTTTTATTATCCTTCATCTCCTAATTCTATTTGTTATTGTTATTAATAATTTTGACTTTTTAATAATTCTTGGACTTTTATATCCTTCATCTTCCTATTCTATTTGTTTATTGTTATTAATAATTTTGACTTTATTAATCTTCATCTTCCTATTCTATTTGTTATATTATTAATAATTTTGACTTTTATTATCCTTCATCTTCCTAATTCTATTGTTTATTAATATTAATAATTTGACTTTTATTATCCTTCATCTTCCTAATTCTATTTGTTTATTATTATTAATAATTTTGACTTTATTATCCTTCATCTTCCTAATTCTATTTGTTAATATTATTAATAATTTGACTTTTATTATCCTTCATCTTCCTAATTCTATTTGTTTATTAATATTAATAATTTGACTTTTATTATCCTTCATCTTCCTAATTCTATTTGTTAATAATTTTGACTTTTTTATCTCATCTTCCTAATTCTATTTGTTTATATTAATAATTTTGACTTTTATTATCCTTCATCTTCCTAATTCTATTGTTTATTGTTATTAATAATTTTTACTTTATTATCCTTCATCTTCCTAATTCTATTTGTTTAATAATATTAATAATTTTGACTTTTATTATCCTTCATCTTCCTAATTCTATTTGTTTATTGTTATTAATAATTTGACTTTTATTATCCTTCATCTTCTAATTCTATTTGTTTAATAATATTAATAATTTTGACTTTTATTACCTTCATCTTCCCTTCATTATTCCTAATTCTATTTGTTTATTAATATTAATAATTTGACTTTTATTCCTTCATCTTCCTAATTCTATTTGTTTATTATTATTAATAATTTTGACTTATTATCCTTCATCTTCCTATTCTATTATTATATTAATAATTTTGACTTTTATTATCCTTCATCTTCCTAATTCTATTTGTTTATTATTATTAATAATTTTGACTTTTATTATCCTTCATCTTCCTAATTCTATTTGTTTATTGTTATTAATAATTTTGACTTTTATTATCCTTCATCTTCCTAATTCTATTTGTTTAATAATATTAATAATTTTGACTTTTATTATCCTTCATCTTCCTAATTCTATTTGTTTAATAATATTAATAATTTTGACTTTTATTATCCTTCATCTTCCTAATTCTATTTGTTTATTATTATTAATAATTTTGACTTTTATTATCCTTCATCTTCCTAATTCTATTTGTTTATTATTATTAATAATTTTGACTTTTATTATCCTTCATCTTCCTAATTCTATTTGTTTATTTTATTAATAATTTTGACTTTTATTATCCTTCATCTTCCTAATTCTATTTGTTTATTGTTATTAATAATTTTGACTTATTATCCTTCATCTTCCTAATTCTATTTGTTTAATATTAATAATTTTTGACTTTTATTATCCTTCATCTTCCTAATTCTATTTGTTTATTGTTATTAATAATTTTGACTTTTATTATCCTTCATCTTCCTAATTCTATTTGTTTATTATTATTAATAATTTTGACTTTTATTATCCTTCATCTTCCTAATTCTATTTGTTTATTATTATTAATAATTTTGACTTTTATTATCCTTCATCTTCCTAATTCTATTGTTTATTATTATTAATAATTTTGACTTTTATTATCCTTCATCTTCCTAATTCTATTTGTTTAATAATATTAATAATTTTGACTTTTATTATCCTTCATCTTCCTAATTCTATTTGTTTATTGTTATTAATAATTTTGACTTTTATTATCCTTCATCTTCCTAATTCTATTTGTTTATTTATTAATAATTTTGACTTTTATTATCCTTCATCTTCCTAATTCTATTTGTTTATTGTTATAATAATTTGACTTTTATTATCCTTCATCTTCCTAATTCTATTTGTTATTATTATTAATAATTTTGACTTTTATTATCCTTCATCTTCCTAATTCTATTTGTTTTAATTATTAATAATTTTGACTTTTATTATCCTTCATCTTCCTAATTCTATTTGTTTATTATTATTAATAATTTTGACTTTTATTATCCTTCATCTTCTAATTCTTGACTTATTATCCTTCATCTAATTCTATTTGTTTAATATTATTAATAATTTGACTTTTATTATCCTTCATCTTCCTAATTCTATTTGTTTATTTATTAATAATTTTGACTTTTATTATCCTTCATCTTCCTAATTCTATTTGTTTAATAATATTAATAATTTTGACTTTTATTATCCTTCATCTTCCTAATTCTATTTGTTATTTATTAATAATTTTGACTTTTATTATCCTTCATCTTCCTAATTCTTGTTTATTGTATTAATAATTTTGACTTTTATTATCCTTCATCTTCCTAATTCTATTTGTTTAATAATATTAATAATTTTGACTTTTATTATCCTTCATCTTCCTAATTCTATTTGTTTATGTTATTAATAATTTTGACTTTTATTATCCTTCATCTTCCTAATTCTATTTGTTTATTATTATTAATAATTTTGACTTTTATTATCCTTCATCTTCCTAATTCTATTTGTTTTATTATTAATAATTTTGACTTTTATTATCCTTCATCTTCCTAATTCTATTTGTTTATTGTTATTAATAATTTTGACTTTATTATCCTTCATCTTCCTAATTCTATTTGTTTATTGTTATTAATAATTTTGACTTTTATTATCCTTCATCTTCCTAATTCTATTTGTTTATTATTATTAATAATTTTGACTTTTATTATCCTTCATCTTCCTAATTCTATTTGTTATTTTATTAATAATTTTGACTTTTATTATCCTTCATCTTCCTAATTCTATTTGTTTATTATTAATAATTTTGACTTTTATTATCCTTCATCTTCCTAATTCTATTTGTTTAATAATATTAATAATTTTGACTTTTATTATCCTTCATCTTCCTAATTCTATTTGTTTATTGTTATTAATAATTTTGACTTTTATTATCCTTCATCTTCCTAATTCTATTTGTTTAATAATATTAATAATTTTGACTTTTATTATCCTTCATCTTCCTAATTCTATTTGTTATTGTTATTAATAATTTTGACTTTATTATCCTTCATCTTCCTAATTCTATTTGTTTAATAATATTAATAATTTTGACTTTTATTATCCTTCATCTTCCTAATTCTATTTGTTTATTGTTATTAATAATTTGACTTTATTATCCTTCATCTTCCTAATTCTATTTGTTTATTTATTAATAATTTTGACTTTTATTATCCTTCATCTTCCTAATTCTATTTGTTTATTATTATTAATAATTTTGACTTTTATTATCCTTCATCTTCCTAATTCTATTTGTTTATTATTATTAATAATTTTGACTTTTATTATCCTTCATCTTCCTAATTCTATTTGTTTATTATTAATAATTTTGACTTTTATTATCCTTCATCTTCCTAATTCTATTTGTTTATTGTTATTAATAATTTTGACTTTTATTATCCTTCATCTTCCTAATTCTATTTGTTTATAATATTAATAATTTTGACTTTTATTATCCTTCATCTTCCTAATTCTATTTGTTTATTTATTAATAATTTTGACTTTTATTATCCTTCATCTTCCTAATTCTATTTGTTTAATAATATTAATAATTTTGACTTTTATTATCCTTCATCTTCCTAATTCTATTTGTTTAATAATATTAATAATTTTGACTTTTATTATCCTTCATCTTCCTAATTCTATTTGTTTAATAATATTAATAATTTTGACTTTTATTATCCTTCATCTTCCTAATTCTATTTGTTTATTATTATTAATAATTTTGACTTTTATTATCCTTCATCTTCCTAATTCTATTTGTTTATTGTTATTAATAATTTTGACTTTTATTATCCTTCATCTTCCTAATTCTATTTGTTTAATAATATTAATAATTTTGACTTTTATTATCCTTCATCTTCCTAATTCTATTTGTTTAATAATATTAATAATTTTGACTTTTATTATCCTTCATCTTCCTAATTCTATTTGTTTATTGTTATTAATAATTTTGACTTTTATTATCCTTCATCTTCCTAATTCTATTTGTTATTATTATTAATAATTTTGACTTTTATTATCCTTCATCTTCCTAATTCTATTTGTTTATTATTATTAATAATTTTGACTTTTATTATCCTTCATCTTCCTAATTCTATTTGTTATTGTTATTAATAATTTTGACTTTATTATCCTTCATCTTCCTAATCTATTTGTTTATTGTTATTAATAATTTTGACTTTTATTATCCTTCATCTTCCTAATTCTATTTGTTTATTATTATTAATAATTTTGACTTTTATTATCCTTCATCTTCCTAATTCTATTTGTTTATTGTTATTAATAATTTTGACTTTTATTATCCTTCATCTTCCTAATTCTATTTGTTTATTATTATTAATAATTTTGACTTTTATTATCCTTCATCTTCCTAATTCTATTGTTTAATAATATTAATAATTTTGACTTTTATTATCCTTCATCTTCCTAATTCTATTTGTTTATTATTATTAATTTTGACTTTTATTATCCTTCATCTTCCTAATTCTATTTGTTTAATAATATTAATAATTTTGACTTTTATTATCCTTCATCTTCCTAATTCTATTTGTTTATTGTTATTAATAATTTTGACTTTTATTATCCTTCATCTTCCTAATTCTATTTGTTTATTATATTAATAATTTTGACTTTTATTATCCTTCATCTTCCTAATTCTATTTGTTTATTTATTAATAATTTTGACTTTATTATCCTTCATCTTCCTAATTCTATTTGTTTATTAATATTAATAATTTTGACTTTTATTATCCTTCATCTTCCTAATTCTATTTGTTTATTATTATTAATAATTTGACTTTTATTATCCTTCATCTTCCTAATTCTATTTGTTTATTATTAATAATTGACTTTTATTATCTTCATCTTCCTAATTCTATTTGTTATTAATAATTTTGACTTTTTTATCCTTCATCTTCCTAATTCTATTTGTTTATTGTTATTAATAATTTTGACTTTTATTATCCTTCATCTTCCTAATTCTATTTGTTTAATAATATTAATAATTTGACTTTTATTATCCTTCATCTTCCTAATTCTATTTGTTTATTTTATTAATAATTTTGACTTTATTATCCTTCATCTTCCTAATTCTATTGTTTATTATATAATAATTTTGACTTTTATTATCCTTCATCTTCCTAATTCTATTTGTTTATTATTAATAATTTTGACTTTTATTATCCTTCATCTTCCTAATTCTATTTGTTTATTGTTATTAATAATTTTGACTTTTATTATCCTTCATCTTCCTAATTCTATTTGTTTAATAATATTAATAATTTTGACTTTTATTATCCTTCATCTTCCTAATTCTATTTGTTTTTAATATTAATAATTTTGACTTTTATTATCCTTCATCTTCCTAATTCTATTTGTTTATTGTTATTAATAATTTTGACTTTTATTATCCTTCATCTTCCTAATTCTATTGTTTATTATATTAATAATTTTGACTTTTATTATCCTTCATCTTCCTAATTCTATTTGTTTATTAATATTAATAATTTTGACTTTTATTATCCTTCATCTTCCTAATTCTATTTGTTTATTTATTAATAATTTGACTTTTATTATCCTTCATCTTCCTAATTCTATTTGTTTATTGTTATTAATAATTTTGACTTTTATTATCCTTCATCTTCCTAATTCTATTTGTTTATTTATTAATAATTTTGACTTTTATTATCCTTCATCTTCCTAATTCTATTTGTTTATTGTTATTAATAATTTTGACTTTTATTATCCTTCATCTTCCTAATTCTATTTGTTTATTTTATTAATAATTTGACTTTTATTATCCTTCATCTTCCTAATTCTATTTGTTTATTGTTATTAATAATTTTGACTTTTATTATCCTTCATCTTCCTAATTCTATTTGTTTATTATTAATAATTTTGACTTTTATTATCCTTCATCTTCCTAATTCTATTTGTTTATTATTATTAATAATTTGACTTTTATTATCCTTCATCTTCCTAATTCTATTTGTTTATTATTATTAATAATTTTGACTTTTATTATCCTTCTCTTCCTAATTCTATTTGTTTATTGTTATTAATAATTTTGACTTTTATTATCCTTCATCTTCCTAATTCTATTTGTTTAATAATATTAATAATTTTGACTTTTATTATCCTTCATCTTCCTAATTCTATTTGTTTATTATTATTAATAATTTTGACTTTTATTATCCTTCATCTTCCTAATTCTATTGTTTATTATTAATAATTTTGACTTTTATTATCCTTCATCTTCCTAATTCTATTGTTTATTGTTATTAATAATTTTGACTTTTATTATCCTTCATCTTCCTAATTCTATTTGTTTATTGTTATTAATAATTTGACTTTTATTATCCTTCATCTTCCTAATTCTATTTGTTTATTGTTATTAATAATTTTGACTTTTATTATCCTTCATCTTCCTAATTCTATTTGTTTATTGTTATTAATAATTTTGACTTTTATTATCCTTCATCTTCCTAATTCTATTGTTTATTATTATTAATAATTTTGATTCTTGACTTATTATCCTTCATCTTCCTAATTCTATTGTTTAATTATTAATAATTTTGACTTTTATTATCCTTCATCTTCCTAATTCTATTTGTTTATTGTTATTAATAATTTTGACTTTTATTATCCTTCATCTTCCTAATTCTATTTGTTTATTGTTATTAATAATTTTGACTTTTATTATCCTTCATCTTCCTAATTCTATTTGTTTATTGTTATTAATAATTTTGACTTTTATTATCCTTCATCTTCCTAATTCTATTTGTTTATTGTTATTAATAATTTTGACTTTTATTATCCTTCATCTTCCTAATTCTATTTGTTTATTGTTATTAATAATTTTGACTTTTATTATCCTTCATCTTCCTAATTCTATTTGTTTATTATTATTAATAATTTTGACTTTTATTATCCTCATCTTCCTAATTCTATTTGTTTATTATTATTAATAATTTTGACTTTTATTATCCTTCATCTTCCTAATTCTATTTGTTTATTATTATTAATAATTTTGACTTTTATTATCCTTCATCTTCCTAATTCTATTTGTTTATTGTTATTAATAATTTTGACTTTTATTATCCTTCATCTTCCTAATTCTATTTGTTTATTATTATTAATAATTTTGACTTTTATTATCCTTCATCTTCCTAATTCTATTTGTTATTATTAATAATAATTGACTTTATTATCCTTCATCTTCCTAATTCTTCTATTTGTTTATTATTATTAATAATTTTGACTTTTATTATCCTTCATCTTCCTAATTCTATTTGTTTATTGTTATTAATAATTTTGACTTTATTATCCTTCATCCTTCCTTCATCTTCCTAATTCTATTTGTTTTGTTATTAATAATTTTGACTTTTATTATCCTTCATCTTCCTAATTCTATTTGTTTTATTATTAATAATTTTGACTTTTATTATCCTTCATCTTCCTAATTCTATTTGTTTATTATTTAATAATTTTGACTTTATTATCCTTCATCTTCCTAATTCTATTGTTTATTGTTATTAATAATTTTGACTTTTATTATCCTTCATCTTCCTAATTCTATTTGTTTATTTATTAATAATTTTGACTTTTATTATCCTTCATCTTCCTAATTCTATTTGTTTATTGTTATTAATAATTTTGACTTTTATTAATAATTTTGACTTTTATTATCCTTCATCTTCCTAATTCTATTGTTTATTTTATTAATAATTTTGACTTTTATTATCCTTCATCTTCCTAATTCTATTTGTTTATTGTTATTAATAATTTTGACTTTTATTATCCTTCATCTTCCTAATTCTATTTGTTTATTAATAAAAAAGAAAAAGAAAAAAAAGAAAGAGTGAAGAGATATTAAGAAAGGAAATGTGGGGAAATTAATTATTGTAATTAAATGCACTACAAACATCTGAGTTAGTCATAATCCTCAAAGATGAACAAAGTACAATTATTATATAGACTACACTACTAACAAAAATTTTCCTTTAATTAATGATAATTCTTTAATTCTATAATTTCTTAATCTTTTGAATCATCTTTAGATTTATGCATATTATATATATTTTCTGTAGTTAAATGATTTTGAATCTCACTAGTTGTTTCTAGACAGAAAACCAGATAGACACTGATGATAAATTTACTACAAAAATGCATCGGAAGTGATTTTTACTCATAAAATGCATTAGAAGCAATTTTTACTACAAAAATGCATTTGAAGCGATCTTTATTACAAATATGCATGGAAAGCGGTTTTTACTAGGAAAAAAGCACTGGAAGCAATTTTTACTATGAAAATGCATTAGAATTGATTTATACTACAAAAATGCATCATAAGCAATTTTTACTAATAAAATGTATTGGAAGCAATTGTTACAAAAAAAATGCATTGGAAGCAATTGTTACTACAAATATGCATCGAAAGTCATTTTTCCTAGAAAAAAAGCACTGGAAGCAATTTTTACTATAAAAATGCATTGGAATGATTTATACAACAAAAATGCATCAGAAGCAACTTTTACTATAAAAATGTATTGGAAGTGATTTTTACAATAAAAATGCATTACAAGAGATTTTTTACTATAAAAATGCACTGGAAGTGATTTTTACAATAAAAATGCATTGGAAGTGATTTTTACAATAAAAAATGCCTTACAAGAGATTTTTTACTATAAAAATGCATTGGAAGTGATTTTTACAATAAAAATGCATTACAAGAGATTTTTTACTATAAAAATGCATTGGAAGTGATTTTTACAATAAAAATGCATTACAAGAGATTTTTTACTATAAAAATGCATTGGAAGTGATTTTACAATAAAAATGCATTACAAGAGATTTTTTACTATAAAAATGCATTGAAGTGATTTTTACAATAAAAAATGCATTACAAGAGATTTTTTACTATAAAAATGCATTGGAAGTGATTTTTACAATAAAAATGCATTACAAGAGATTTTTTACTATAAAAATGCATTGGAAGTGATTTTTACAATAAAAATGCATTACAAGAGATTTTTACTATAAAAATGCATTGGAAGTGATTTTTACAATAAAAATGCATTACAAGAGATTTTTTACTATAAAATGCATTGGAAGTGATAAAAATGCATTTTTACAATAAAAATGCTTACAAGAGATTTTTTACTATAAAAATGCATTGGAAGTGATTTTTACAATAAAAATGCCTTACAAGAGATTTTTTACTATAAAAATGCATTGGAAGTGATTTTTACAATAAAAATGCATTACAAGAGATTTTTTACTATAAAAATGCATTGGAAGTGATTTTTACAATAAAAATGCATTACAAGAGATTTTTTTACTATACAAATGCATTAGAAGTGATTTTTACTCTAAAAATGCATTCTAAGCAATTTTTGATACACATGATTTAAAAAGAAGAATTAAAAAATGATTAATCTTATTATGAAACAGAATTATAAGAAAAAACATAAATACAGTTTTTTATTACGTACCTCTCTTCTAATGGAATCCCAGTATTGATAGTAAGTCCCATGCAAAACATCGGGATATTCCTCTGCATCAGTAATCGGGGTTAATCCAAGATCCAAATTTTCAAACTGTATAATAGAAAATAAATAAAACCATATATATATATATAATATTGTTTTTTGTGTGGGTTTTGTATGTATATATATATATATTTACCAACCCCTCCGCACAAGCAGGATATGACACAAGATCAATTTCTTAAGCAAAGTTTAACAGGTTTGAATTCAGAGTTTTCTTCTCTTAGACTGGTTACCTATTCAAGGTTAAAAAGCCCAGTCTTCCCTACTATTTACCCATAGCTGGAGGGAGAATATATTGATTTATACCTTTTCTAAAAGGTATTAACGTGAAATGCAAATAGATTCGTTCTGGGTTTGAACTCAGATCGACGAGTCCATTTCCTACGACTCTAACCATTACACCACGCACATTCATACTCTATACATATGTATATATGGGGACGTAAGTATTCTTGTTTTTAAATATGAATGAAATCATATTCAAATGTAGACATGCCAATAACTTTAAACTTCTATAAAAAATATTTAAAAAAAAAAACATTTATGTATCCATTGCCCCTTCCAACTGGGAAAATTTGGCTCAGGATCGCCCTCAGTGTTAGCAGGCTCTCCGTAGAGGACTGTTCATGTCTGAAGTCACCCTGATGCAACACTATGAAGCTAAGAGATCCAGAAAAAAGCAGTGGCAACAAAGCACTGGCGCATCAACATCTTCAGGGACAGCCTTCAAATGTGACATCTGTGGTCGAGAATGTTTTTCAAACATTGGACTTCACAGTCACAGGAGGCGCTGTCACTTCAGGGGTGCAAAAACTATATTATAGTCTTCCAAGACTGAAATGCCGATAATAAATTTAAAAAAAATGTATCCATATATAAAAGTCATTGGGACGGTCTAAAGTTGGTATCAGCCAACCAGCGAGGGAGTCTATCCCCTTTTCACTAATGCTAAACCAAGGAGATTATTTTAGCGTCTGAGTGCCACACCTACCATCTTGTGCAGAGGGGTTGATAAATATGTACATATCATCCTTTGGTCCTGCAATGTTACAAATATAAGAACCAGCTAAGTATATATAGAGGATGTGTTTTCGGCGTAACTAAATTTATAGTGGTTAGGGTTTTCAAAGCCTTGTAGGTTATTTAGTCAAAGTACACATCACACTATAAGAATATATATATATATATATATATATATATATATATATATATATGAGTAAGAAAAGGTGGAATGAAAACATCACACAATGCTGTTAAAGAAGAAAACAATTTATAATATAATCATAGCTGATACTGATCAATATTTCGATTTTACAAAAATCATCATCAGAGCTCATTCACTCCCGTAGTTGTTTGGGTCGGAGAGGAAAGTCATTTCAGTTTACAAAACAAAAAACCTTAGTACTGCAAAAAAGGAATGAAAGACGTTACAATATTCACCAACGTGGGCATTCGCGCCATATATATGTCGGTCATGTCTCATATGTATACCTTTTGTCATCCAAATGTAGCGGATTTTTGAGATGTTGGCAACAAGACGAAACAATTTAAACGGAAGGGGATGGGTATTAAGAAATGTGACGGTTGGAATTCAAAAGATTTTTAGTAAAGGAATTTTTTTACGATTAATTGTTTTTATTTTTTTAAATTTTTATTTTTAGGATCTGTATTTCATAAATAATATTATGTATTTCATAATATATATATATATATATATATATATATATATAGGCACATGGCATAAAAGACAAGAACTCACAATTAAAACAAGCAAAATTGTATTAACATGAAGTTTACAAAAGGTAGTACAGAATACCGGGCAAAGTTCTGTAAAAACGTTCTTTTTGAAAAGTTCAATGTAAAATATAAGCAGAGATGTTATAAATCTCTAAGTGAGAAAGAAAGTGTTGAAGTTAAAAATCAACAATACAGCAGTCAGGCATAAGTTGAATGAATCTAATGTTTATCGCAAAAAGGGTTGGTTATTTAGTGATAGAAAGAGAGATATTTAGTTTGTACCTTAAGCATGTATGCAAAATGTTCTTAAAACGGAATTGATGTGAATTCACTTAGGCAAGTGAGATCTTTCTGACTTGGTATCCAAAAAGTTGGTTATTTATACTCTTAGGGTAGGATCCAAAAAGGGGTCTATTTGATAAACTTTTTTTTAGGCACGAACATCTCTGATTTGTCGAAAATTTAGTATTTTTATTCCGCTTGCACCGAACATTATTTTTCGTCATTTGACATTTAACCTCCGTAGTGATAACTTCCGGTTCCCTACATATATAAGTATATATTGACGGGTGTTTTATATACTACAATAAGCTACAACGTACGAAAATATGTCCACGGTTATACTAATACAAGAATCGTCTAGATACATCTATATCTATACATATATAAAGGGCAGTTGTGTATATGTGTATGTCTGGAGGACACTTCGAAAATAAAACAATTAACAACAAAGTATATATATATATATAAAATATATAATGAATAGTGAATGAAAAAATGAGAAAAGTATTTGCATGGAAAGGTGCTCAATGCTAATAAAGCAGAGCAGATTTATAATTAATGGTGATATTATGATTTCACACTCATAACTTAAAGTTTCTTGGTAATCCAATCATCAGATGAGAAGTGGTTGAGATGTCAAAAACCAGTTGTGAAATGGTTGAGATGTTAAAAATCAAATTTTTTTATTTATTTATTTTTTTTTTAATAATTAATTAAAGATGTGAAGATGTTAAAAATTTGATTTTTAACATTTCAACCATTTCACGACTGGTTTTTGACATCTCAACCACTTCTCATCTGATGATTGGATTACCAAGAAACTTTAAGTTATGAGTGTGAAATCATAATATCACCATTAATTATATATATATATATATATATATATATATATATATACACACACACACACACACATTAAATATCATCATAGCTTGGTTTTTAAGTAAATAAAGATTTTATTTATATTCATGAAGATAATTAAAAAATAAGATCTAAATGATAGCAGTTTAGAATTTTTTTGCATTTAATATTGTAAATAGTAGACATTAATTTGTCTTAACCCTTGTTGGACTTAAACTTAAAAAAAAAATTAAAATTAACAGTTTTATTACAAAATTTGTGGGTTCTGTTTTTTCTGGGTTACCCTGTAATATTATGTTACTCAACTAGGGGGGGGGGATTTAGGGTTAGTTTAATGGGAAAATAAATAATTTGGGTTCTGTTTTTTCTGGGTCCCCCTGTAATATCATGTTACTCAACTAGGAAATAAATACCTATGATTTTGTGTAAAATCTGTGTAAAATATTCAAAATAATCATTTAATAGATGTACACAACATTTTATTTCAGGGGGACAAAATTAAGTTTCCATTTCAAATTGGTTTATTTTTTTTTTACTCCTTTAATAAATTTGATCATTTTACTTGATACAAACCCTCTGACACTGAATTTTTAACTCCCTCAGACAATATCTTTCAAAAATTAATTTTTACACCGTCCAGAGAGTGTTTTTTTGCTAGTCTTATTATAATGGAGATTGTGTGCTTTTCTGTCTGTAACCGAAACTATATTACTACTCATATCACTATTCCCTTAATTATTGACATCACATTTTCCATGATTGTATTTTTATTTAAACCTCAATTATTAATAAAATTGATTTACATTATTAATACTGTTAACCATGTCTACATACTGACTACATGCAATTATATTTATATATACAACAAAATAGCGGTTTACAGTGTGAACGGGAAGGCTAATTTGCATATTGATATTAAAAATGTGATTTTATTAAATATGTGCTTAGTATTATTATTAGTATTATTGATTTCTAACTGCTTGGTTTTATTCTAATGAATATAATGAAAAATCTCTTCAATGAATCTTAAATGAAATCCATTAACTAGATAAAATAACTGCCATTTTATTATTTACTTCCTCTTATAACTAAATACTTAAATTAGAAAAATAACAATGAAAGACGAGAGTGATGGAAGAGTAAGTTTCAGTTGTTCTATTTTTTATTATACTCCCTCTGTTTCAAATCTTTTTATCAGTATTCTTATTTAGTTTTATTAGCCTTTCTAATTTAATATAATATTTTATTACATTAAAACTTAAATACTTGCACCCGGAGGGTGCATAGATTTGCTAGTTCAAATAATGAAGTTTACTAACCTTCACAGAATGACCTTGATTGGCACGAATTTTGAGCTTTTGGGTAACTTCATCAGTTTTCAATGAGAACCTTTGTTTATCGTTTTGCTCTACAATCCTTTTGATGGCAACATCAGTTACATTATGGAAACTTTCCAATTTAAGAAGGTCAGCCACAAAAATAAATCCATCTGAAAAATAGAAATTTTAAAAACCATATATATATATATATATATATATATATATATATATATATATATATGGGTAATTCCATGTCAAATCATCCAGGCCATGTCACCCACCCACTTCAATTTTTCTAAAATTTTGTCAAAGTGTGGATTATGATAAAGTTAGACAATCCCCAAAATTTGAGCTTCCAATTTAAAAAATTGTCAGAGTTATGTTGATTTTAAGCTCTCAAAATTTGAGTGGGGGGTGGTGCAAAAAATGGCAATATTTTTGTCTGTAAAATGAATTCTAGAGCTTCCCTACTCCTAAAAAATAGTTTATAAAAGCATTTTTGCCCAAGGAATCCAATAATGCTATAAAATAAATCTTAAAGTCAACCAATTTTAATTTATTGATGATTTCTAATTTTTTCATAGCAAGATCAATATCCTGATGTGGCACTGAATCTAGACAAAATTTTTTGTTTATTATTATTTAACGAAATAGATTACAAAAAGTTGCCATTTTTGTGACTCCCCTCAAATTTGAAGAGTTAAAAATTGACATAACTCTAATTTTTGGAATCAGAAGCTCAAATTTTTGGGATTGTCTAATGTTAACATAGACCACACCTGGAAAAAAACTTCAGAAAAATTGAAGGGAATGGGTGACAATTTTACTTTTTTCTGGATCATTTGACATGGAATTACCTACATATATCATCATCATCATCATCATCATCATCATGTTGTACTAGCAGCATGGATACCCATGACAATCCTTTGCCAACCATCCCTATCATTCATTGCCTCCGGCAGGTCCTCTGCGTAGCATCCAGTATCCGCAGTGCTGGTTAATGTAAGTCTTTGCTGGGGGCCCACGCTATCATTCCCACATGCTGGCTTCCATAGGAGAATGCCGCTTATGAGGTTGTCCTCGTTTCTCCAGCCATGTCCAGCATGCCTTGTTCGTCTCACTTGCATTATTTATGTGATAGGGGGGTAAGTGGCTGTACAGCTGCTTTCTTGTGGGGTGCTGTTTCCATGATTTGTTTAGGATTGCACACAGCATTCTTGTGCAGCTACCATCTAGCTTATCCTCTAGGCGTTCTGTTAGGGTCCAGGTACTTATACATATAAATATACATATACTTATACATATTTTCTGGGTCACCCTAATTTGTAAAAGTTCAGCCAAAAATTGCAGCATGATTTATGGACACACATACGCGCACACATACATATATACATACATACACACCACCCCTGAAAATACCAAGATTGAAAATAAATATTTTTAGAAAAAGATTGAACCAAGTGAACAAAATATTTTATAATTCTCAAAAATTCATTTATGAATAAAAAATTTTTTTTTCCCTCTTTTCACTGCAACGTAATGAAGTAATAAATTTCTACTTTTCAGTTGCTTATATGACCGATTAGATAGAATGAGATAGATTGATAGATATAGACGGAGAGATATAGATAGGAATAGAGATAGATAGATATAAACGGAGAGATATAGATAGGAATAGAGACAGAGAGATATAGATAGGAATAGAGATAGATAGATATAGACAGAGATATAGATAGGAATAGAGATAGAGAGATATAGATAGGAATAGAGATAGAGAGATATAGACGGAGAGATATAGATAGGAATAGAGATAGATAGATATAGACGGAGAGATATAGATAGGAATATAGAGAGATAGATATAGACAGAGAGATATAGATAGGAATAGAGATAGATAGATATAGACGGAGAGATATAGATAGGAATAGAGATAGATAGATATAGACAGAGAGATATAGATAGGAATAGAGATGGAGAGATATAGATAGGAATATAGATAGATAGATATAGACAGAGAGATATAGATAGGAATAGAGATAGATAGATATAGACAGAGATATAGATAGGAATAGAGATAGAGAGATATAGATAGGAATAGAGATAGAGAGATATAGACGGAGAGATATAGATAGGAATAGAGATAGATAGATATAGACGGGAATATAGAGAGATAGATATAGACAGAGAGATATAGATAGGAATAGAGACGGAGAAATATAGATAGGAATAGAGATAGAGAGATATAGATAGGAATAGAGATAGATAGATATAGACGGGAATATAGAGAGATAGATATAGACAGAGAGATATAGATAGGAATAGAGACGGAGAGATATAGATAGGAATAGAGATAGATAGATATAGACAGAGAGATATAGATAGGAATAGAGATGGAGAGATATAGATAGGAATATAGATAGATAGATATAGACAGAGAGATATAGATAGGAATATAGAGAGATATAGACAGAGGAATAGAGATAGATAGATATAGACGGAGAGATATAGATAGGAATAGAGACAGAGAGATATAGATAGGAATAGAGATAGATAGATATAGATAGGGATAGGAATAGAGATAGATAGATATAGACAGAGAGATATAGATAGGAATAGAGATAGAGAGATATAGATAGGAATAGAGATAGAGAGATATAGATAGGAATAGAGATAGAGAGAGATAGATAGATATAGACTGAAGAATTGAGACCATCCAGACAACAGCATTAAGATCAGCTAGAATACTCAGGAGAGTCCTGGAGACTTTACATATCTCAACTTGTGAAGTCCTAATTTTGAGACTAAAAACAGGCATCAACTTATAGAGGCATGATAATTTTTTTAGGTTAAATTCAAATATAAAAGGGAGGGTCAGGAACAACCCTTGACATATAAAATTAATTCATAATGTTTGGTTTGGTTTGTTTTACGGCATATCAAACTCAATGGGTCATTTAATGCTGATAAAGTTTTGAAATAAATTAATTTTTAACAGATGGGACCCTAACAGGTACTAGTGGACCAGGGTGCAATGGTGATGAAGGAGTGCTCCACATTCCCCGAACCTCACCATCAGATAGAGTTTAATGTCATATCCAGGACATGGAGACCCTCAGCCACTGCCTTCTAGCACCCATATGATAAAAAGGGTTGGGGTTTGCTATAAGGGGGCCTCTCCAACCGCCCGTCTAACCTAAATAAGGGTTAGACTGCTCATCCACAAGTATCATGAGTCGCCACCCACAGCCAACAGCTGGACCCATTTAAGGCGGGTCTTACCCTTCTGCAGAGGTGCAGTTGGTGTATTCTAAAGCCCCGGCTGACAGGGCTGGTCTTATTTATGTTACAATATCTACAGACAATAAATGAAACTTAGAAAGTGTATAGAAAAGTAAATAAATATTTCCACTCATTAGTAAAGGAACTATTTCGTTTTTTTTTTTATTAAGCTTTGCTTAGATGTGGCACAAGAACAGAAATAACGGGTGCCCAAGACACTTATCTGAGTTCAGGTATGAGGTGGTATAGGACTTTAAGAGTTAAAACTCTTAAAGTCCTTATACCACCTCATTCCACCCGGATAGAAGTCACATTCATTTTAACTAATCAACCCCAAACAATAGCCTTTGTTTAAATTTAATATTACATATATGTAGAAATCTTTTATTTAAGGGAAATAATAGGTAAATTTAGATGCAAAGGTCATTTTTAGCCATTTTTTTATATATCCTTATAGGAATGCTCTGGACTTAGAAAAATCTAAACAGGATGTTAAGATTAGTATTATTAGTGTTATTTGGACTATTGTCCCCATCTTCATTGTTATTTGTACAACGTTTCGGCCAATATACCCTCCGGCCTTCTTCAGGTATTTCTTGTCGGACTCGGGAACCTTCTTTTCGAACTCGGGAACTTTCTTGTCGTATTCGGGAGCCATCACGGAATTTGAACCTAACCCTTTATTTATTCTATTTATTTAGAAATACCTGAAGAAGGCCTGAGGGTATATCGGCCGAAACGTTGTACAAATAACAATGAAGATGGGGACAATAGTCCGAATAACACTAATAATACTAATCTTCAAGCCTCATCTCAAACATTCTGAGAAATAGGATGTTAAGAGTTAATGAAGAGTCATGGGTTACTTACTTGAATCCATTTTAAGATGAAGTTTTTCAGCTGTGTGCCTCAGAATGTTAGATAGTTTCCTTGAAATGGTTGTATCATCCTGTAAACAAAAACATTTAATAATAAATTACTAGCAGAACCTGTGAATATACCACAGTATGATAATTGGATTATTATGTTTGATATTGATGTAATGAATATGTAAATACCTTGGTACCCCCTCACTATAATCTGATTGGACAGTGTCATGTATAAATAGTTGACACTGTGTTGGTACAGGACCTACACCTACAACCTAAGCCTACTCACTAGACTACACCACGCCTGCTCAGAAGACGTATTGCTATTCAACGCACCAACTACTACTGCGATAATATACCAAATACCAACTTCAGAATATATCCCTTAACCCGGATATATCAGATATAATAATGAAATTTATTGTGTACAGTGCTCAGGTGCACCACAACTCATCAAAGTCTCATGTCTAGTACATAGAATAATGTATTAGTGTCAGGAACATGAATAGCGTACAGTAATAATATACATGTATGTGTGCGCATATGTGTGTGGAGGGGGGTATCAGGTATTGTGTTGGCAGTGGAGGCTTTGAAAGATGCAGTGTTTCGGCAGCCTACAACAGATGCAGGCAGTTTATTCCATGCCTCGGCAACTCTGAGCATGAAAAAAAATGTTTCCGAAAGTCATGTGAGCTATGCTGTTTTCTGACTTTGTAGGCATGTCCACGTGTGTTAGAAACATGGAGATCAAAAAGGTGCTCATGGTTGCTGTTGGTAAGATGATTAATGACCTTATGAGTATTTATCAAGTCAGTTGACAGACGTCGGAGTTTCAACGATATGTTTACTTAACAGCTATTACAAAATAGTTCAATATGTAAAAACTATAATAATCTTGATTTAACTCTCTCTCACTTTTTTGCTTTGTTTCATCTTTTCATTATGTTTGATTGAAACAGATTAGCGTTATCATTTCCGTGCACTCATCCCCTTCTCTATCATTTTCCCCTACTCTCTTTCTTTCTTTCTTATTATATTTTTTCTGTGTGGCATGTTCTTTTTCTTTCTTTCTTTCTTTCTTTAATAAAAACAGAATGGTCCATTATTTAGCTGAAGTAACAACACCCAGAAATAAGAAAATAATAAGCAAAATCAGACAATCAGAATTTACATTTTTGCATTTCATCTTGTATGATTTGGAGGGCCTCATTTTTAACTAGAGGGTGTTGCAAGATGATAACAGTCATCTTATTATAATGGAGATTGTGTGTTTTTCTGTCTGTAACCGAAACTATATTCCTACTCAAGTCACAATTCTCTTAGTTATTGACATCACATTCTCCATGATTTTATTTTTATCTAAACCTCAATTATTAATAAAATTGTCTTACATTATTAATACTATGTCTACATACTGAAAACATGCAATTATATTTATATATACAACAAAATAGCAGTTTACAGTGTGAACGGGAAGGCTAATTTGCATATTAATATTAAAAAATCGAATTTAATAAATATGTGCTTAGTATTATTGATTTTTAACTGTTTGGTTTTATTTTAATGAATATAAGCAAACATCTCTTCAATGAATCTTAAAAGAAATCCATTAACAAGAACAAATAACTGTATTTTTATTCTTTACTTCCTCTTTTAACTAAATACTTAAATTAGAAAAAATAACAATGAAAGACGAGTGATGAAAGAGTAAGTTTCAGTTGTTCCATTTTTTATTATACTCCCTCTGTTTCAAATCTTTTATTATACTCCCTGTTTCAAATCTTTTTATCTGTGTTCTTATTTAGTTTCATTTGCCTTTCTAATTTAATACAATATTTTATTACATTAAAACTTAAATACTTGCACCCAGAGGGTGCATATATTTGCTAGTACAATTAAGGAACACGAGTATTAATATACAGATATTAAAAAAATACATTTTGTTGTGGAAATTAATGTTTCACCAATCAATCAATCATGAAGAAAGATATGCGTGGAGTTTTGTTGGTCTCTCACTCCACCATGCTCTGTATGATCCAGGGCAGCACTACCTCTGTTACATATAATAATTTTACTTCACGGGTCACCACCCATTGGTGGGGGGTAGTGGTGACTTAACCCCTTTGCAGATGTACAGTCAGTGTATACTATAGCCCCGGTGGACTGGGTGTTTGCTTTTCATAACTATTGTTATATACTTCTCTTACTTCTTACTCTGGTTGTATCTTCTTCTGGCCGGCTTTGCTATTCTGATCGTCTATCTTCTATCTTGGTCTGGTATCTTCTAAGGTCTCGTCTGGTCTTCTATTGAGGATTCTGTGTCTGGTTTCTGTTGGGGTTTCTTGTTATCAGAAGCCCTGTGCTATTGTTAGTTTTTGGTAATAAACACAAGACTTCGATTTACTTTTGATGTTACTTTATTCATAAACCCCCAGACCAGACAATGCACGCGGATCCTTACATCTTGCTAGCTCGGCTTCTAAGTTCTAACTGTAACTAACTGAGTTGCTTACCCCTTAAACCGGAAGGGGGCTTTCTATGGGGTTCTCACGGTCTATCCCCAGAAAGCAAGGTCAGAGTGAGGTCAAACGCTGTCACTCACTCTCAAGGCCCTCAGCTGCACTAATATGATTTCTACACTATTGTCATAATCATTAGGTATCTAATGATTACGTAACACTATTTGTACATCTTGTGAGGATAGAGTAAGCCAACGGCTATTCTGTGAGTTCACTATCTAATCCTGGCATATATTTTTCTCATCTGAGAAAAACTGTTAAATAATAGATTGACTGAATCTTTTAGTTGGCATGATGGTTGGTTGGTTGGATTTTACAGCATGTTAACCCTTGCTGGGTATTCAATTTTTTTTTAAACATATTTTTTTAAAAACTCATTTTTTGATCTATGTAAACCATAGATGAGACACTGAAACATTAAGAATACATTTATTTTATGTAATTAAAAACAATCTTAATCTCCACACCCCTAAACCGTAACCCAATTTGCAAAAAAGTTAATTCATACACTGTAGTTAAACTGTCATGGATCACCACCAAATAAGTTTCCATTTTAATTTTGACAACGATTTGCAAGTTTAACCAAAAAATGACATACCTTAGATTATTATTTTTTTAAATGACATGTTTGAAATCTAAGGATATATGCCAACAAACACATATCTAGAAAAAAAAAAAAAGGTATCCTATTGCATATAAGACCCTAGATTGAAAGCTTCTCATCCCCATGATAAATTTATAAAATGTAAGGATAAATGCCCACATCCACATATATACAATAAGGGACCTATTTTAGAAAAAAAGTTTTAAATAAGGGACTTATTTTAAAAAAAGGTATCCTATTGCATATAAGACCCTAGATTGAAAGCTTCTCATCCCCATGATAAATTTATAAAATGTAAGGATAAATGCCCACATCCACATATATACAATAAGGGACCCTAATTTTCTGTTGTATAGGATTACCTACCTCTCCTCTAGACCATAAAAGAATGGTTGTGCCTATCTTATAGATTTACTGTCAGATTGTTATATACTGATCTTTTCACGATACCAAATCAGCATATAACGTTATATACCTTTCTTACTTCTTACTCTGTTGTCTATTCTTCTGGCCGGCTTTGCTTCTGATCGTCTATCATCTATCTTGGTCTGGTATATCTTCTAAGGTCTCGTCTGGTCTTTTTGTATGGGGATTTCGGGTCTGGTTTCTGTTGGGATTTCTCGTTATCAGAAGCCCTGTGTCATTGTTAGTTTTTGGTAATAAACACAAGACTTCGATTTATGTTGATGTTACTTTATTCCAAATCCCCACCCAGACAATCTGTGCAGATGAGGCTTACATGTTGCTAGCTCGGCTTCTAACTTCTAACTCACTCTTACTTACTTAGTATCCTTAAACCGGAAGAGGGCCTTCTATTGCCTTCCGGTTCTCACAATCCATCCCCGGAAAGCAAAGTCAGAGTGAGGTCAAACGCTGTCACTCACTCTCAAGGCCATCAGCTGTACTAATCGCCATTATGATTTCTACAATACCTTATAAAAGCATTAGGGATCTACTAACTATGTAACAAGATAGACAAGACGGGGAGTTAGTATGTATATGAATTCTTGATCGAATAAATATACTATTACCAAGTATTCAATATTGCCTATTATTCATTATTATTACATATCTCCTACTTCTCTTTGTGTGAGAGTAATTGGCTGCCTTTACCCACGACACAACATTTTCTATTTTCTAGATAAGATCCTAGATTGAAAGCTACCCTGCACTTGAAAAAAGAAGAAAAAAAAAAAAAAAAAAAAAAAAAAAAAAGATGTATGTTTATAAAAAAAAAAAAATGACGTATAAAATCTAAGGGTATATGCGCACATACACAAATATATCTATGTGTCTCCTGTTTAGTTATTGATTTAGGCTAATAATAGGCAATAGTGAGTTCAATCCTCAATGGGTGCTCCATATTTCTGATCTTGTGCCAAATCTAAATAATAAATATCAATATAATAAAATGGGAAAATTTTTTATTCATTCTATTCATTGTTATTACTTGGCTGAATCAGACTCATCAAATTTGGTTAGAGCAGATTTTGTGAGTATTATATATATATATATATATATATATATATATATATATATATATGTATATATATATATATATATGTATATATATATATATATATATATGTATATGTATATATATATATATATATGATATATATATATATATATATATATATATATATATGTATATATATATATATATATATATATATATATATATATATGTATATATATATATATATATATATATATATATATATATATATATATATATATATATATATATTATATTTATTTATTTATTTAAGAAATGGATATAAAAAAAACCTACTCGAGTTTCATTGTCAGAATCATCAGGGTTAAATCCGCTGAATTAATCGAGCTTTCAATTAATACCAGTTGATAACACGTATGAACATACGTGTTATCAACTGGTATTAATCGAAAGCTCGATTAATTCAGCGGATTTAACCCTGATGATTCTGACGATGAAACTCGAGTAGGTTTTTTTTTTTTATATCCATTTCTTAAATAAATTTTGCTCTACATTGTATTGAGCACTTTGTATTTGTTTTATCATGGGCTTAACCTCTGGATCCTGTACACCCAAGGATCATGCCTGTATCCACCGGTAATCCACCATTTATACATAAATATATATATATATATATATATATATATAAGGGCAGTGTAGATATAAAGTCAATGGTGCTTGGTAACTGTCAGTTTCTGTTATATACCCTACCTATGAACATTAATGGGTATGTCCCAATCCTCATAAATATGGAAGTATTACACTGACTGAGTAGTCTTATACCACTAGCAGTGGTTAATATTTCTTCATGCCATTGGCAAGTATTGTATTTTGTTAATTTTATAAAGAGTCCATATCATTTTCAACCTCTGTTAATTTTTGGTTTGGTTTGGTTTGTTTTACGGCATATCAACCTCAGTGGGTCATTTAATGCCGATAAAGTTTTGAAATAAATCAATTCTTAATGTATAATACAATTTTTTTATAAATACATTTTTCTATTTAACCCATAGATGGGACCCTAACAGGTACTACCACTCCATCTGTTAATCTTTTAATTTTTCTGAACTTCTGAACACACACATACATGTATATACATATACACATGCACACATATATGATCTATTATCTCTGAAGACGAGGCCACACAAAAATGCACACATATATACAGACCCATGAGGTGTATTTACCATGCACCCCACACATTCGGGTCAGGCACAAGGCCCTATTAATGAGGGACTCATGGGAGGTGGGTGTAAAAAATGCGTTGATCTCGTCAACATTTCCCCTCAAGGGGGATGCCTCAGACACTGGGCAATAAACCCAGCCCTGCGTCTTTAAATCAAAGGTGCAGGTATTGCCTGGGGAGACTGTTAATTATTTTATTGGTCCAGCGCCTGAAGCTCAATGGACCCCAATGGACTCAATGGAAAAGTCCAGGTAAGTATATGGGGCTTGTCTTAATTCTATATCGACAATATTTATACACACACACATACATATGCTCATATATGTGTACAATGCACTCAATTGCAAGCACCATGTAGCACGCATTCTGTCATAGACATTAAATGTGTGTATTTTTATGTTTGGAGAGAAAATATAGAATACAAACAATGTAAGTAGAAAATAGAGTTTTTCCTCTTACCTGATAGCCACCTCCACCATATGATCTGGAATTTGACTGATTATATTCCTAATAATAAAACAAGTATATATTTACAGATAGCTATAACACACATATTTAGCATATTTACCAACCCCTCTACATGAGTAGGATGTAACACAAGGTCAATTTCTTAAGCAGAGTTTAACAGCTTTGAATTCAGAGTTTTCCTTCTCCTAGAACCACTTGTTATAGTGATATTAAAGAGCCAAGTCTACTCTAGTGGAAAGAAATTCAGGGAGAGTATAACAGCAGGTGGTCCTCAGAGGAGAGATCTCCTTTAGGCAAGTGTTTTGGCCCTTAACTCCTGACACTCTTGGAGGGTTGGGCCACAACCGAATCATGACTCCTGGATGTCCACCTGCTGTCTGTTTTAATATGCCTTACGTGGGATTAGTTTCTCTGGTTTCTAAACTACTGTGATGTATGCTGTGGCCCTGAGTACTCTGGCGAGTGCTCGCACAGCCCAGGTGTGAAGGTTCTTTTTTCATGGTCCCACTCTACTATTTACCCGTAGCTGAACGGAGAATAGTTGGTTACATACCTTTCCCAAGGGTATTAGCACTATGTGTAAGATGCAAACAGCCTCATCCAGGATTTGAACTCGCCTGGCCATGTCCATTTCCTACGATGATAACCACTATGCCACTCGCCTTCACACGTATAAATAATAACTCAAACAATATACTCCACATCCTGGATGAGACTGTTTGCTTTTCATATAGCACTAATACTCTTGGGAAAGGTATGAATCCAACTATTCTCCCTCCAGCTATGGGTAAATAGTAGGGCAGATTGGGCTATTTAACCTTGGTATGGCAACCAATCGAGGAGAAGAAAAAATCTGAATACAAACATTCTAAATATAAAAATTGACCTTGTGTCACATCCTGCTTGTATAAAGGGGTTGGGTAAATACATATATATTAATGAAAGTTATACACAGGTAAACATGATATATGTTCACATATAAATAAATGTATACATATATTCATATATTCTAAATGTATATTTCTATGCTTGGAAAGAAAATATAAGATATAAACAATGTCAGTAGAATACAGAGTTGTCTTACCTGAGAGTAACCTTTACTTCTGCTATACTGCGGATCATATCCCTAAAAATAAAAATAATTACATACATAAGAACAGAAACAATATATACCCAGTAAATGGGTGTATATTTTTCAGATAGACTTTGTGGCTTCAATTTCTCCAAAAATCATGGACATTACTTTCTAGACTGTTGCACGCCAATTTTCCAAACATCAATATTTTAGATTTATTTTCTCTTAAAAATAGCCACCTAAAGATGTTATCTTTAAGTGGCCTTACTTTAAAGTGGTCGTACATCTTTTATGTCTCTCCTGAACCTTATGGATCTAACCGAGGTGGTGAACCATATGTCATCAGTTATACACAAATAATCATGATATATGTTCACATATATAAATGTATACATATATTCATATATTCTAAATATATATTTCTATGATTGGAAAAAAATATAAAATATAAACAATGTCGGTAGAATATAGAACTGTCTTACCTGATAGTAACCTCTACTTCTGTTATACTGCCGATCATATCCCTAAAAAAAAAAAAATTATATATTTATAGACAGCAATAATACATATATAATTAATAACAGAAACAATATACACCCAGTAAATGGGTATATATTTTTCAGATAGACTTTGTGGCTTCAATTTCTCCAAAAATCATAGACGTTACTTTCTAGACTGTTGGACACCAATTTTCCAACCATTAACTTTTTGAGACCCATTTTCTCTTAAAACTAGCCACCTAAAGATGTTATCTTTAAGTGGCCTTACTTCAAAGTGGTCATACATCTTTTATGGCTCTCCTGAACCTTATGGATCTAACTGAGGTGGTGAACCTTATGTCATCAGTTATACACAAATAATCATGATATATGTTCACGTATAAATGTATACATATATTCATATATTCTAAATATATATTTCTATGATTGGAAAAAAAAAAAAAAATACAAACAATGTCAGTAGAATACAGAGTGGTCTTAACTGAGAGTAACCTCTACCTCTGTTATTTGATCGCTGATCATGTTCCTAAAAATAAAAATGATTATATATTTATAGATAGTTATAACACACATATATTAATAATGGAGATTCGCTTCCGGTTTTTGTCTGTAACAAAAAATTTTGTCACTACTTACATCACATTACCCAAAATCGTCATAACATAGAATAAATACACTCAAAATTTGAACATGAAACATTAGACAGTCCTCATTGTTTTTTAAAACAAGTTTTAATAAATACATGACTGGTATTATATATCTATATATACTTTGTTTTATTTTAATACATATTCAAAGTTTACATTTCAAATTGTTTTATTTTTTTAATCCTTTAATGAATTTGATGATTTTACTTATTTAGGAGATTATTTTAGCATCTGAGGTGAGGCGTCACACCTCTGCTTACTTTACCCTGTGCTACTCATACGCTGAGTTGGCGAGGACCGGTATCAAAGTAGGAACCTTGAGGTTTCTAGACGAACACTCTACCGACTAAGCTAACCCTGCCTTATTCACACACATACATATGCTCATGAGGCGTCACACCTCTGCTTACTTTACCCTGTGCTACTCATATGCTGAGTTGGCGAGGACCGGTATCAAAGTAGGAACCTTGAGGTTTCTAGACGAACACTCTACCGACTAAGCTAACCCTGCCTTATTCACACACACATACATATGCTCATATGTGTGTACAATGCACTCAAATGCGAGCACCATGTAGCACGCATTGTGTCATAGACATTAAATGTGTGTATTTTTATGTTTGGAGAGAAAATATAGAATACAAACAATGTAAGTAGAAAATAGAGTTTTTCCTCTTACCTGATAGCCACCTCCACCATATGATCTGGAATTTGACTGATTATATTCCTAATAATAAAACAAGTATATATTTACAGATAGCTATAACACACATATTTAGCATATTTACCAACCCCTCTACATGAGTAGGATGTAACACAAGGTCAATTTCTTAAGCAGAGTTTAACAGCTTTGAATTCAGAGTTTTCCTTCTCCTAGAACCACTTGTTATAGTGATATTAAAGAGCCAAGTCTACTCTAGTGGAAAGAAATTCAGGGAGAGTATAACAGCAGGTGGTCCTCAGAGGAGAGATCTCCTTTAGGCAAGTGTTTTGGCCCTTAACTCCTGACACTCTTGGAGGGTTGGGCCACAACCGAATCATGACTCCTGGATGTCCACCTGCTGTCTGTTTTAATATGCCTTACGTGGGATTAGTTTCTCTGGTTTCTAGCACTACTGTGATGTATGTGCTTGATTTATGTAAATTTTGTTTACTAATTAGCATTACAAGCATTTAGCTGAAAAACACTGACATATTCAAATTTGTGTCCTTAATCAGTTAAATTTGCAATTTCTCGAGTATTTCTTAACCAATCTTAAAAATATTTATATGGTTGGAAAGAGAATAGAATAATCTTTCTAAATATGTAATTTTTATCTGTTTTCATCAATTGAATTATTTTTTACAGCGAGTTAAAACCGTATCAGCTGAAAACAAAAATATGACTGTTTTTTTTTAGGATAAATTTACATGGTGTTTTGTTTTTCAAAATCTAAGTGGCTAATTTTTATCTTATTCTTGAAATTTTGCACTCAATTAGAACACACCTGGAAGTACAAACAGGGCTTTTTTTGTTGTTTCTAGGACGTAAAAATACAATAATGCAAACTTAAAGACTATTTGTTCAAAATGTGTATTAGAAGCAAAAAAGAAGCACTATGTCCATGATATTAGAAAGTTTCAGAATTATTTTGATATATAATTTGTAAAATGTAAAGATTGCTAAACCATTCGGGATTTGATTCGAAAGTTTGTATCTTGAAAAAGAAACAAAGAAAAAAACTCAAATTTATTTGTCCGACAGGCGTACGGCCTAACATAAGCTAGGCATTGTTTATGTAGACAATAAAGTTTAAATTTATCGCTTATTTCTCGACCAATTTTTAAAATATCTATATCATTGAAAATAAAATAACATAATCTTTCTAAATATTTAACTTTTATGTGTTTTTAACAATTTAATTATTTTTTATGTCCGTTTCAATTTTGGAAAAAAAAACAACTAGAAATTACGAGAGATGTAAACAAAACATGGCACTCACTGACCAGGTTTGTGTGAAAACATATGTAAATAGGTAATGTATTTCTTTTATGTAATTCAACATAAGCATTTAGAAATGTATCTTTAAATTGAAAGTGATGTTATACATTTAAATTAATATTATATATGTGTATACATGCAGTATAAAAATGAAAATGTTGAATAATCTTGTGGTAAACTAAAAAAAAAAAAAAAAAAATCTTGATATCCCTACTTTTTATTCACCAAATAATGGATTCTAGCATGGAGATACATAAAATCTATGAAAGAACATAGAATTTTACATAAGAATGCAAAGTTTTATCAAAATTGCTTCAAAAATAAAGAAATGGTGAAGAGATTACTGAATTTCTTGTTCTGAAATGGCCCATGAACTAACAGATTTTTTTTATAAAAATCATGTCCACTTTTTTACCCCAATTTCGGGGCTTTAAATTCTCATAACTTTTGAACCACTGGGGATATTTGTATAATCCAAACAGTTCTGAACTTCATTTACAAAGCTCTCTAGTGGGAATCGAACTCGCTCCTCAATGACACTAGCAATGATGTCACAAATATATCCTCGAAAGGCCTCTACCTGTCGCAATAGTCAAAATAATACTGCTAGCTGTTTTTCAGTTGTCGTACGTAATCGCTTGACTCCCTGTCTCTCCGTCGCCGTATGTTTTTATACACACCCGATCTCGTGAGAATTTGCATACGTGCAATATTATTCTCGCCGGTTCGAGATCGCCCATTATTAAAGGAACCATGTTTCTTTCCTGCGATGCAAGCCAGACTCGTCCGCGCACGCTTTGTGTTCCGAGGTACGTTACTTTCAGTACATCTACACTCCTCCCTGATCTGAGGATCACACAAAGTGCAGTGCGGAGCAGGTCTCTTTAGTCTGCTACTTCGTCTAAGCGGGACACGCTCGGTGGTATCTTCATCCTCAGTTGTATCATCGGATGTGTCTCTCTCTGTGGTATCTCCGTCCTCAGTTGTAACATCGGATATATTTCTGGGCCCATTCTGGCCACACTCGTGATCGCTTTCAGATGCTGCTGAATCCTCCTGCATCAAATCCTCATACAGCCTCGGTGCTTCATCGTCAGAGGAGGTGGTGCGACAACTAGTGGCGTCTGCTCCACGCAGAGGACGAACATCCTTTATGTGGCGAGGTGTCCCGTCGACAAGGACCGAATGTGGGCTGTAGACCTTGGTTATCCGTCCCTTTCCAAACTGAGTTGTACATCGCCCATGCGGGATCTTGACCCAGACGATATCACCCACTTTGTAATTGCTGGGACCAGAGTCTTCTGGTATCGATGCTACATCGATGCCCTTTATACGGGCCGTGTATGTATGTATCGCATTAGCTGGTGCAGTTGAAATTGTTGTATCATCCTTGGGAGTTACATTATACCAGTACACTGCTTCCATCACTGAACACCGGGTTCTTGTGACAATGCGCTTGATCGTACGATGGGATCTCTCTGCAATCCCGTTACCCGACGGCACGTGTGCACATCGGAATCTCATCCGGACACCCCAGCGCTCAGCAAATTTAGTGAATGTCTCTCCACAAAAGGCCGTGGCGTTGTCCGTGAGTAATTCGGCAGGCGCCCCCCTTTCGTAGAATATAGTCTCTAGCTGCCGGATGATGCTGGCAGAGTCCTGGCGCAGTAACTGTCTCCAAATGGCAAATCGACTGGGACCGCAGTCGATCAACGTTAGGTAATGCCGACCTTCAAGGTGGGTCACGTCCATCCCGACCCTGCTCCAGTTCTCACATACGTCCAGTCTACCCGTCCTCCACCTTACCGGAGCCGGATCTATGGATTGACATTCCTCGCAGTCCCTGACTACTTCCCGCACAGCTGCCTTAGAGACCTTGGGACTAACCAACCTTGCGAAGTAGAGTGTGCGTTTTTACGCCGGGATGTCCACAAGATCGGTGAATAGTCCGAATGCGACCGGGATCCAGTTCTCCTATGGACGCGGCGCATACTGGCTCAGTGGGTTCCGTTTCTTTACGGATTGCATCCAACCATCGCTGGGGCACTCTGGTAAGTGGATCAGCTCGGTTTGCGTGAGATTTGACGAGCACCACGTCGATTGTTAGTCCATACTCCGCAGCTAATTCATGGAGCGTGCTCAGCCGGCGTCTTATTAACATCTCTGATGCTGCTTTAGTCCGTATCCTCGTTTTTCCCAGACAGAGTGTCCAAAATCCATCTCTGCACACAGGCCGAGTCCGTTCGCAGGTGAATCACTCTCGCCTTCCATTGTAATGCCAGGTTAACACCCCTTAACACTGCATCAAGCTCTGCCAGATTTATGTGCTGATCTGAGTGTATTGGTCGTAGCCAGCTTGCGTCTTCAACTATGGCTCCGCCATATTCAATAGCCACACCGGTGGCCAAGGAACTTGCGTCTACCCACACAGTGACATCCTGACCGTTCACGCACCAGTCACCGTGTGCCGGATCAATTTGTGCCGGATCAATTTGTGCCGTCCTCACAATAATCTCCTCCATCATCCGACGCAGTGGAGGGTCTTCAACTTCGTCATCCCATCCTGTTGTTATGGCGTTCGCTCTCCGTTTCAAGAACGCTGTTGCAACACGGAGCCAGCCGCACACTGGAAAATGCCCGGTCAGCCGCCCACACACTGAAAAGATGCTTCGACGTGTAAGTACGTCAGGAGCTGTTGGGTACTCGCCATCTCGTCGCCATTGGAGTCTGCCGTGCTCCTCCCAGACATGCAAGCCCAACACACGAGCGCCACTACTCAGTTGCTCCGGATCCTTACAGGTCAGCCCAAACAGCTCAAGATGCGCCTTCACATGAGCCGCCAGACATACACTCTCGTTGACGAATATGTCGTCGATGTATGATGAGGTAGCGCTGTTGATTGTTTCATCCTGCCCGATCACAGCTTTGACAACGGATCGCATGATCTGTGGAGCCACATTCAGCCCGAACCCCAAACGGGTAAGGCAATACCTTTGCCTATTAACCTTCACCGTTTGGAATGGCCACAAAGACTTGTCAACGTGAATTTGCAGGTAAGCATGGCGCAGGTCTACTATAGCGACCTTTGACCCTTGCTGTCGCCATTCCCTCAGCTTTTGGGCGCAAACGTCTGCATTGGCTGTGTACGCATCCACATACGCATTCAGCTCGCGATAGTCCATGACTGGTCGAACTTTGTGTTTATTCTCCTGTACTACAGCCATCAACGGAATCAGACCCTTGGGGGGTCCAAGCTCGTCTTCAGGGTACGGAAGCAGCCAGCCATTGTCTATCCAACTCTGCAGTTCGCGATTGTACTCCTCTTGGAGATGGATAGGGATGGTATATCCTGCTAGCCTGTTTTTCAACGCGGCTGGTGGCTGGTTGTCGGACCACTTCCACAATGCAGTCCAAATTCTTTCACGTGCATCATACTCTGCACAGAAGAATCTCTCTCT
>CM042168.1:27960240-28107740 GCA_023376005.1 Doryteuthis pealeii
ATTTAACAATAAAAGAAGATCAAAGTAAATCTGAGGTCTGTGTTTATTACCTAAAAAACTACCAATGACACAGGCTTCTGTAAGAGAAATCACCCAATAGAAAACCCAGACAGCCGAAGTCCCCAAAAGAAAGTCCAGAACCTTAGAAGATCTAAGATGCTAGACCAGATGCCAGACTAAGACGCAGATCGTTGTAGAAATACCAAAGATGCCCAGCAGAAGAATAGATGTCCAAGATAAGAAGCTAAGGAAGAAGAAGTATGCAAACACACGCCACATCAATTACCACAACACAATGGGAAGTTGGTGAAATCAACAGCAGAATCGCACGAAAGCAGTTGGCAGTTATGGCCACAACTGAGCCCAGGGAGTCTGGAACAGCAGTCTAGCTAAGAGAACCAAATCTGCGTGTCTACAAAGCGTGTGTTCTCATACTCTCCTCACGAGTTAGTGAAGCCATGCGATCACATACTCATGCCACCCAGAGGCAGACTGGACAACTTTCCACCTCAGATAGCCTAACCGCGATCCTACCACATTAGCGCTGACAGGACAGAGACGTGTTGGAACGAACAAACATAGAACAGCATGCGTCGTTCCGTCATGTCAGATCCCAAAGACCTACAGTTATGGCAACACAACGTACGAGGCTGACACTGACTGGTAGGGAGACCACACTTTAAAGATGTCTGCAAGAAAGGACATGTGACAGACAGAGCCACATCAAACACCAACACAGTGGGAGGTTGGTGCAGAAAACGAGCGGCCCTGGCGGCCCTCCTTGTTCAAACAAGGCATGAGAAGGAGCTGAAAAAAGAGAGAAAGTAGCTGCCACAGCCAAAGGACGAGCTCAGAAAGAAGGTAGAGACAAACACAGCACCCAGCAAATGCCATCACTGTTGTAGGACAGTCACTGCCACCATAGATTGCATTCAAAATTGGCCTGTTCAGCCATTCGCACACGATTCCAGTTGAAAAAAAAAAATGCGATACCACACCACTGTCGTTTAGCAGACAGAAGGATGCCACAAATTATCTTTCTTTCTAAGTATAAAATACACACATTAAAAAATTTTGTTCATGCTTAATTAATATTCTAGTGAATGAATATCCACACAGGTATTATCTTAAATGACCTTTTGTCCTACTTTCTATCAGAGGTCGCTTATTGCTGCTCCTACTACTGCCTAGTAAGTCAATATATATAGACGGTGGTGATGTTATTTACTATCTATCATACCATATCATTCTAACATAAATGAATATTTATTAATAGAAATAATTACTTGAAACCATAATAATCATTTGTATTAAATAGTTATACTTGAACTATAAATTCTTGTTGCTGATGCTCCTACTATTGTTGAAAAGGTTCTCTATAGTAGAAGTGGTGATTCCGTTTATCTGATACCAAGATATTAATTTCTCTGATCATTTTGAAGATGAGGCTTTGAGTAATTTGTATTATTGTAGATTATCGACTAATTGCATCCACATACTTTATTGTTATCTACACAATGTTGCAGCTGGTGTGCCCTCCGTCCGTTCTTTCAATTGGACACATGGCACACAGATATAGGCATTGAGTAATACAATTCTAGTGAGAGTTATCTAGGCTGCAAGTTCAATCCTGGCCAAGGTGGCAGCTAACATAGAATTAACACACCGCTAATACTTGCTGCCTGCGTCATGGCTGATGGAATGAAATAGTCTACCCCTGTGGATTGAATAAAAGTTTAGGTTTTGAAATCCATGAAGTTCCCGAATTATAACATGAAGCTCCTGAAGTTCAGAAGGTTCCCAGTTTGATAAGAAATTACCTGCAAGAAGGCCAGTGTCAAACATCAGCCGAAACGTTGTGTGAGATAACAAAATTAAGATAAAGACCAAATAATACGAATTATAATTTGCATTAATACAATAGTCCAAATAAGCAACATTATAATTTGATGTTTAGATTATTCGCGACTATTGTCCTCATCTTAATTTTGTTATCAACACTGTTGGAGTTTGTCAATATTCAGCTCTGTTACAAAGCTGACTACAAATATATCCTAGAGTGTTGGCAGGTGTTTTATATGCAGCTTTTGGGTCTATTCCATTATGAACTCTGGCAAGTCCATTTTCCTGGGTTTTTGATTGGCTGATGTATTCAGGGTGGGTAGAGATATGGATAAGAAACCCAACTCTTCAGCCCTTCAGTTGCAAAAAATGTGCCAGCGGCATGCAAGGACTGTATTCAATTACAGCTTGACCACTGTTGTTCTTGTCTGCTAACTCTACAGTAGTTAGAATCCCACTGCAACGGTGAGTATTATATTATCTATGTATCTGGGGATAACTTCTACATACACAACATTTCGGCTGATGTGCCCTGTGCCCTCTCAGGTATATTCTTGTCAGACAAAGATATTTAACATAAATGAATATTAGTTAAAATAGAAATAATTACTATTCGTATTTAGAAGTTATATTGATATTTCATTATAACTGTGTGCAAAAGACCTGAAGAAACAACAACACAAAAATGTAAAACATAAGCATACAATGTACATGATTCCCTAACCTCTAGCCATAAAATAACCCAGACAGGTTGATATGCCTTTAAAACAAAAGTTCACTCAATCAGTCAACAAAGTCACAAGTAAATTGGGCACCCAGTGAGCTCAGGACCATCTAGGTGTAATTTTGAGTATATTGTTTCTGTTATTACTTATATGTTTGTTATTCTGCTGTCTATAAATATATAATCATTTTTATTTTTAGGAACATGATCAGCTATCAAATAACAGACGCGTTAGAGGTTACTCTCAGTAAGACCACTCTGTATTCTACTGACATGTTTGGTTACTTTTTTTTTTTTTTTCCAATCAGTAGAAATATATATTTAGAATATATGTGATACATTTATATGTGAACATATATCATGATTATTTATGTAAACTGATGACATAAGGTCACCACTTCGGTTAGATCCATTAGGTCAGGGAGACATTAACGGGGTTCCCACGCGTCCTGGAAAACCTTGAAAACCTGGAAAAAAATTTTTTTTGTTTTCCAGTACTGGAAAACCTTGAAACGATGGGGTATTTTTTCAAAATCCTGGAAAATTTTCGTTTTTTTGTCCTGGAAAAATTGAATTATCTGAGACAAAATTAATGTTATTGTTACCGTTAACAAATATAACTAGTAAAATAACAAGGACACTTTTTATTTTTTGTTTTGTTTTTGTTCAATGAACCTACCCAACATTTCCCAAACTGGTCATAAATATTCATTAAACAGTAAAAATGCTTCTGATTGGCTATTTTGAAGTTTCGCTTTCATCATGTAGCAATATTTTGATTTATTTTTATACGACAGTGAACAAGTCAAGAATTTTTCATCAGACTAAAGATAATAAGGTATTCGTTAAAGAAAGGTTAAAAAAAAATTACGTTTTACAAAACTCCCCATCTACCTCGTAAAATTTAGAACATTTAAAAAGAATTTTCTGTACTTGTATAGAATAGCACACACGCAAATTTTGACTGAAAATGAACAATTTAAAAAAAAAATACATTTAAGAATTAAATAAAATTAATGTTCATTCAAAAAAAAGTTTGTTAAACATTTTTGGAAACACTGGAAAGTAAAAAATTTCCTAAGACAAAAGTTGATAACCATTTAGTCTCGGTAGTTTGTCAGATGTGGGGGTTGGAATCGAGCGACTGTCAACAATTGGCAGTGTTACTGTCTTTAGTCATGTTGACGGGTGGGGTTGGGGAACACACCTTCCTAGCAAGTCTTCAAGCAAGCAGTGTTTTTAAGGACATCAAATGTCAATTTCAACTAAGTTAAAGTAAGTGTTCTTTTTACGGTGATAATACTCCCCACCCAGGTAAAAAAGAACAATTTCCTCGTATATTCCTACCATAAAATAAACTGAACCCTCATTTTATATTCTTTATTTATTTTAATATTCACTTCAATGTGTATATTCTAAAAGTTTTTATTTTGTGAGAATGGTTAGTTTTAAAGTGGGTGTTCATTTTTACACTTCAACTTTTTACTCATAAATTCCTACCATAAAATGCCCAAGCCTAATTTTATGGTAGGAATTTATGAGTAAAAAGTTGAAGTTTACCCTTTGTTGTTATTTCTTTTCTTTTCGGCTTTGGTACTCTAAAATAAAAACGTCAGATTTTTAATCATCGTCGTCGAAAAACAAAATTACGGTCATAAAAAGAGATCCAATTTATGCCTAAATTGTAAAATGAGCCTTTAAAACTAACCATTCTCACAAAATAAAAACTTTTAGAATATACATATTGAAAGTGAATATTAAAAATAAAGAAAATATATTTAGTATTGTAAAATAATGGGTGCAAAAAAAAAAAAAATTATTGCAAAACACCGGACATAAAATGAGGGTTCAGTTTATTTTAAAGGAATATACGAGGAAATTGTTCTTTTTTACCCCACCCACTCCTGGAAATATTGGTCAGGTACTATTCGCAAAGTTCCATCCTGGTCTCCTGTGGTGATATATAAACAACAAACCCACCTATGAATGAAGTCCCTAGCTGAAGCGGTGCCTGCTGTATATGAAAAAAATAATTGTTGATTGAAGGCGTTTTTATCGACAAATTATTATTTTTTGTGTTTTGAAGGGTTAAAGTAAGCCATATTTTTGAAATATTTAAAAAAACACAAAAAAAACAGCGCTTTTTCCCAAAAAGTTAATGAGATATTTTATCACCTCCAGTCTTTTTTCAACAAGTAAATGTAAATATTTTAACCTTTTAAAAATATGGCTTACTTTTAACATCTTCAAACTAAAAAAAAAAAAAAAAATTTTTTAATCCATAAAAACGCCTTCAATTGACAAATTATTTTTTCATATACAGCAGGCACCACTTCAGCTAGGGACTTCATTCATAGGTGGGTTTGTTTTTTCACCTATCACAGCCTAGCGTTTTTTTAAGGCAGGAGGCCAGGATGGAACTCTGTGAATAGTACTATTGGTCATTTTAACGTTTTGTTATCCCGGATTCCTGCCCTAATTTACGCTGTTATTAATTGCTGGCATAAGACATAATTCTAGCCAAATATAGATATTTTCCAAGTGATGTTTTCACATTTTATTAGCAAATTAATGGAGATATTTTACAATGCCCCACCCCAACCCCCTTTTCATCACCAAATCAATTTAGATATTTTACCCCCTCCCCAGGTTTTTTTTTTTTTTTACCATAAATTTTTACAAAACAAATTCAAATTTCAAATATGTACGTGCTGTATTTTTCACTTTTTATCGGCAAATATATGTAGATATTCTACAATTATACCCCCCACCAGCTTTATATTGGCAAATCAATTTAGATATTTTATAACCTGCTCTTAGCCCTGTCGTCTGGGTCTTTAGAATACACCGACTGCAATTGGGCCATCTGTTGCCATAGTGTGGTGACCCATGATGCTTAAGGATGGAATCTTTGTGGATGAGCAGTCCATGACATGCAACACTCTGCTTAGACTAAGGATACCTATTTTTTGTCTACTTTCATTTTAAAAACTAATTAAAATTAAATTGATTATTTATGGTCAAAATTTTGTCTCAGTTGAAAAGTAGTAACATAATGAGCATCAGTACAAAAAGCAAAAATAATATTACACATGTAATTTATTTTTAATACATCTAAAACTATTTTTTGGTCAATTTTATCAAATATGACTTAATATGGCCACTAGAGTTGCTGTATAATCCGTGTTTACAAAATGAATTTAACACTAGATTGAAAAAAAAAAAATTACCAAAAATCTGGGAATTATCTGATTTTAATGAAATTTTCAGTATTGATTTATCAATGAATGGATTTTATAATGCATCAGTTATTTTATTTTAAACTTTTTGATTTAATTAGGTATTTCTGCTATGATAAATTAATATATAAAATTCATTTAAGATATGAGTATCATGATGTTAAGTTTAAAATGTCATATTATTATATTCTAAAAACATATTTTTTTAATAACTACTTTACTTTAGTATCAATCTCTAATAATTTTTTGTCACAAACTGTATTGCAAATTAGCACCGCCCCTTTAAACAGAGCAAATATTGATGTATACTTTTTTCTTTTATAAGATAAATAATTAAATAAAGATAAATAAGTAAAAATCAGAAAATAAAATAAAAATAAAACTAAAAATAATCTTGGATATTTAAAAAAAGTTTTTTTTTTTTTTTTTACTCATTTCAATAATTATTTAATCTTTATTTAATTATTTATCTTATAAAGAAAAAAGTATACATCAATATTTGCTCTGTTTAAAGGGGGGGCGGTGCTAATTTGCAATACAGTTTGTGACAAAAAATTATTAGAGATTGATACTAAAGTAAAGTAGTTATTAAAAAAATATGTTTTTAGAATATAAATAATATGACATTTTAAACTTAACATCATGATACTCATATCTTAAATGAATTTTATATATTAATTTATCATAGCAGAAATACCTAATTAAATCAAAAAGTTTTAAAATAAAATAACTGATGCATTATAAAATCCATTCATTGATAAATCAATACTGAAAATTTCATTAAAATCAGATAATTCCCAGATTTTTGGTAATTTTTTTTTTTTTTTCAATCTAGTGTTAAATTCATTTTGTAAACACGGATTATACAGCAACTCTAGTGGCCATATTAAGTCATATTTGATAAAAATTGACCAAAAAAAATAGTTTTAGATGTATTAAAAATAAATTACATGTGCAATATTATTTTGCTTTTTGTACTGATGCTCATTATGTTACTACTTTTCAACTGAGACAAAAATTTGACCATAAATAATCAATTTAATTTTAATTAGTTTTTAAAATGAAAAGTAGACAAAAAAATAGGTATCCTTAGTCTAAGCAGAGTGTTGCATGTCATGGACTGCTCATCCACAAAGATTCCATCCTTAAGCATCATGGGTCACCACACTATGGGCAACAGATGGCCCAATTGCAGTCGGTGTATTCTAAAGACCCAGACGACAGGGCTAAGAGCAGGTTATAAAATATCTAAATTGATTTGCCAATATAAAGCTGGTGGGGGGTATAATTGTAGAATATCTACATATTTGCCGATAAAAAGTGAAAAATACAGCACGTACATATTTGAAATTTGAATTTGTTTTGTAAAAAATTTATGGTAAAAAAAAAAAAAAAAAAACCTGGGGAGGGGTAAATATCTAAATTGATTTGGTGATGAAAAGGGGGTTGGGGTGGGCATTGTAAAATATCTCCATTAATTTGCTAATAAAATGTGAAAAACATCACTTGGAAAATATCTATATTTGGCTAGAATTATGTCTTATGCCAGCAATTAATAACAGCGTAAATTAGGGCAGGAATCCGGGATAACAAAACGTTAAAATGACCAATAGTACTATTCACAGAGTTCCATCCTGGCCTCCTGCCTTAAAAAAACGCTAGGCTGTGATAGGTGAAAAAACAAACCCACCTATGAATGAAGTCCCTAGCTGAAGTGGTGCCTGCTGTATATGAAAAAATAATTTGTCAATTGAAGGCGTTTTTATGGATTAAAAAAAATTTTTTTTTTTTTTAGTTTGAAGATGTTAAAAGTAAGCCATATTTTTAAAAAGGTTAAAATATTTACATTTACTTGTTGAAAAAAGACTGGAGGTGATAAAATATCTCATTAACTTTTTGGGAAAAAGCGCTGTTTTTTGTGTTTTTTTAAATATTTTCAAAAATATGGCTTACTTTTAACACCTTCAAAACACAAAAAAATAATAATTTGTCGATAAAAACGCCTTCAATCAACAAATTATTTTTTCATATACAGCAGGCACCGCTTCAGCTAGGGACTTCATTCATAGGTGGGTTTGTTTTTTATATATCACCACAGGAGACCAGGATGGAACTTTGCGAATAGTACCTGACCAATATTTCCAGGAGTGGGTGGGGTAAAAAAGAACAATTTCCTCGTATATTCCTTTAAAATAAACTGAACCCTCATTTTATGTCCGTGTTTTTGCAATAATTTTTTTTTTTTTTTGCACCCATTTTACAATACTAAATATATTTTCTTTATTTTAATATTCACTTCAATATGTATATTCTAAAAGTTTTTATTTTGTGAGAATGGTTAGTTTTAAAGGCTCATTTTACAATTTAGGCATAAATTGGATCCTCTTTTTATGACCGTAATTTTGTTTTTTCGACGACGATGATTAAAATCTGACGTTTTTATTTTAGAGTACCAAAGCCGAAAAGAAAAGAAATAACAACAAAGGGTAAACTTCAACTTTTTACTCATAAATTCCTACCATAAAATTAGGCTTGGGCATTTTATGGTAGGAATTTATGAGTAAAAAGTTGAAGTGTAAAAATGAACACCCACTTTAAAACTAACCATTCTCACAAAATAAAAACTTTTAGAATATACACATTGAAGTGAATATTAAAATAAATAAAGAATATAAAATGAGGGTTCAGTTTATTTTATGGTAGGAATATACGAGGAAATTGTTCTTTTTTACCTGGGTGGGGAGTATTATCACCGTAAAAAGAACACTTACTTTAACTGAGTTGAAATTGACATTTGATGTCCTTAAAAACACTGCTTGCTTGAAGACTTGCTAGGAAGGTGTGTTCCCCAACCCCATCCCGTCAACATGACTAAAGAAAGTAACACTGCCAATTGTTGACAGTCGCTCGATTCCAACCCCCACATCTGACAAACTACCGAGACTAAAATGGTTATCAACTTTTGTCTTAGGAAATTTTTTTACTTTCCAGTGTTTCCAAAAATGTTTAACAAACTTTTTTTGAATGAACATTAATTTTATTTAATTCTTAAATGTATTTTTTTTAAATTGTTCATTTTCAGTCAAAATTTTCGTGTGTGCTATTCTATACAAGTACAGAAAATTCTTTTTAAATGTTCTAAATTTTACGAGGTAGATGGGGGAGTTTTGTAAAACGTAATTTATTTTTTAACCTTTCTTTAACGAATACCTTATTATCTTTAGTCTGATGAAAAATTCTTGACTTGTTCACTGTCGTATAAAAATAAATCAAAATATTGCTACATGATGAAAGCGAAACTTCAAAATAGCCAATCAGAAGCATTTTTACTGTTTAATGAATATTTATGACCAGTTTGGGAAATGTTGAGTAGGTTCATTGAGCAAAAACAAAACAAAAAAATAAAAAAGTGTCCTTGTTATTTTACTAGTTATATTTGTTAACGGTAACAATAACATTAATTTTGTCTCAGATAATTCAATTTTTCCAGGACAAAAAAACGAAAATTTTCCAGGATTTTGAAAAAATACCCCCATCGTTTCAAGGTTTTCCAGTACTGGAAAACAAAAAAAATTTTTTCCAGGTTTTCAAGGTTTTCCAGGACGCGTGGGAACCCTGTTTATGTCTCTCCTGAACCTAATGGATCTAACCGAAGTGGTGAACCTTATGTCATCAGTTATACATAAATAATCATGATATATGTTCACATATAAATGTATACATATATTCTAAATATATATTTCTATGATTGGGAAAAAAAAAAAAAAATACAAACAATGTCAGTAGAATACAGAGTGGTCTTACCTGAGAGTAACCTCTACCTCTGTTATTTGATCGCTGATCATGTTCCTAAAAATAAAAATGATTATATATTTATAGACAGCAATAACATACATATAAGTAATAACAGAAACAATATACTCAAAATACACCTAGATGGTCTGACGCTCACTGGGTGCCCAATACTTGTGACTTTGTTGACTGATTGAGTGACTTTGATTTTAAAGGCATATCAACCTGTCTGGGGTTATTTTATGCCTAGAGGTTAGGGAATCATGTACATTGTATGCTTATGTTTACATTTTTGTGTTGTTGTTTCTTCAGAGTCTTTTGCACACAGTTATAATGATATCAAGTATAACTATCTAATACGAATAAGTAATTATTTCTATTTAATAATATTCATTTATGTTAAAATATCTTTGTCTGACAAGAAATACCTGAAGAGGGCACAGGGCACATCAGCCGAAATGTTGTGTATGTAGAAGTTATCCCCCAGATAACATAGAAATAATATAATACTCACCGTTGCAGTGGGATTCTAACTACTGTCGAGTTAGCAGACAAGAACAACATGCAAGCTGTAACTTGAATACAGTCCTTGCATGCCGCTGGCACATTGCAGACTGAGGGCTGAAGAGTGGGTTCTTATCCATATCTCTACCCACCCTGAATACCATCAGCCAATCAAAACCCAGGAAATGGACTTGCCAGAGTTCATAATGGAATAACCCAAAGCTGCATATAAACCACCTGCCAACACTCTAGAGATATATTTGTAGTCAGCTTGTAACAGAGCTGAATACTTGACAAATCCAACAGTGTTGATAACAAAATTAAGATGAGGACAATAGTCCGAATAATCTAAACAATCAAAATTATAATTTGGCTTATTTGGACTATTGTATTAATGCAAATTATAATTCGTATTATTTGGTCTTTATCTTAATTTTGTTATCTACACAACGTTTCGGCTGATGTGACATCTGGCCTTCTTCAGGTATTTCTTATCAAACTGGGGAACCTTCTTGAACTCAGGAGCCTTCATGTTATAATCGGGAACCTTCATGGATTTTCAAACCTAAACTTTTATTCAATCCACAGGGGTAGACTATTTTCATTCCATCAGCCATGACCAGGCACAAGTATTAAGCTGTGTTATTCTATGTTACTGCCACCCTTGGCCAGGATTGAACTTGCAGCCTAGATAACTCTCACTTAGAATTGTATTAACTCAATGCCTATATCTGTTGTGCCATGTGTCCAATTGAAGACGGACGGAGGGCACACCAGCTGCAACATTGTGTAGATAACAATAAAGATGTGGACAATAGTCTGAATAATCTAAATAATACAAATTATCAAGCCTCATCTCAAAAATTCAGAGAAATAATATCTTGGTATAAGATATAAACAGAATCACCACTTCTATATAGAGACCTTATCAGCAATAGTAGGAGCAGCAACAAGCAATTTATATGATATCAAGTATAACTATTTAATACAAAATTATATGGTTTCAAGTAATTATTTCTATTTAATAATATTCATTTATGTTAGAATATATTGGTATAAGATATAAATAGAATCACCACCTCTATATATAGACCTTACTAGCAGTAGTAGGAGCAGCAATAAGCAACCTCTGATAGAAAGTAGGACAAAGGGCATTTAAGAAATACACTGTGTGGATATTCATTCACTAGAATATTAATAAGCATGGAACAAAATTTTTTAATGTGTGTATTTTTATACTTAGAAAGAAAATATTTTTGGCATCCTTCTGTCTGCTAAAGACAATGGTGGTATCCATTTTTTTTTTTCAACTGGATCTGTGCGAATGGCTGAACAGGCCAATTTTTGAATGGCAATCTCTGGTGCAGTGACTGTCTACAAACAGTGATGCTTGCTGGGGCTGTTGTTGTCTCTCCTTCTTTCTGGCTCTCTTTGCTGTGGCAGCTACTTTCCTCTCTTTTTCACTCCTTCTCATGCCTTGTTTGACAAGGAGGCGCCAGGCCGCTCGGTTTTCTGCACCAACCTCCCATGTGTTGGTGTTGATGTGGCCTGTCTTCATGTCTTTCTTGCAGACATCTTTAAAGTGTGGTCTCCCTACCAGTCAGGTACCTTCTACTATTTTGCCATACTGTAGGTCTTTGGGGATCTGACATGACCAAACCATGCTGTTTATGTTTGTTCGTTCCAACACGTCTCTGTCCTGTCAGCGTATGTGTAGGATGCGGTGTAGGCATCTGAGGTGGAAATTGTCCAGTCTCCTCTGGTGGCATGAGTATGTGATCCAGGCTTCACTACTGTAGAGGAGAGTACTGAGAACACACGCTTTGTAGACACGCAATTTGGTTCTCTTAGTAAGACTGGCATTGTTCCAGACTCCCTGGCTCAGTTTGGCCATAACTGCCACTGCTTTCGCGATTCTGCTGTTGATTTCACCAACTTCCCATGTGTTGGTATTGATGTGGCCTGTGTTGCATACCTTCTTCTTCTTACTTCTATATCTTGGACATCTATTCTTCTGCTGGGCATCTTTGGTATTTCTACTAACGTCTCGTCTTAGTCTGGCATCTGGTCTAGCATCTTAGATCTTCTAAGGTCTGGACTTTCTTTTGGGGACTTCGGGTCTGGTTTTCTATTGGGGATTTCTCTTTATCAGAAGCCCTGTGTCATTGTTAGTTTTTAGGTAATAAACACGAGACCTCGATTTACTTTGATCTTCTTTTATTGTTAAATCCCCAAACCAGACATCTGCGCAGGTGAGACTTACATCCTACGAGCTCGGCTCCTACCTTCTAACTGACTAAAACTTACTTACTATTCTAAAACCGGAAGACAGGATCTTCTATTCCGGTTCTCACGGTTATCCCTGGAAGGCAGGGTGAGAAGTGAGGTCAACCGCTGTCACTCATTCTCAAGGCCATCAGCTGCACTAGGCCATAATCGCCATTATATTTCTATACTACCTTACATAAGTATTAGGGATCTAATAATTATGTAACAGCCTGTCTTCATGTCTTTGTTGGAAAGAAAATATAGAATACAATGTCAATAGAACAGAAAGCTGTTGTCTTACCTGATAGCCACTTCCATTATCTGATCTTTGATATTCCTGAAAATAAAATAATTCTCTATATATTTTTAGATAGCTATAACACACATACTACACAAATTCAGTGAAATGGAATATTCTGTTTCTTTTTGCAAATAACTGTAGAATGAACATCATACTCCCCTTCATAGGAAGTCTGTGACTAGCATCCAGTCACCAGACAAAAAAAAAAGACAGAGCGTAACCAAATACACTTTGTAGCAACTGACAGGAGATGGTCAAGTGTTCAGTATATATGGATAAAGATATCCACACTAAAATCATCAGCCAATCAAAATCCTGTTTGCAGTGGCATGTAGATTCAAGTTGCAGACTAGCGTCCAGGCACCAAACAAACAAAAAAAAAAGACAGAGCGTAACCAAATACACTTTGTAGCAACTGACAGGAGATGGTCACGTGTTCAGTATATATGGATAAAGATATCCACACTAAAATCACCAGCCAATCAAAATACTGTTTGCAGTGCCATGTAGATTCAAGTTGCAGACTCAAGGTGCAATACGGTTGAATACTGATCAGTCTATACAATAACTTTCATATTTCTTGCTTGAATTTGTTTAAAATTGGACAGCTTACTCTAAACAGTATATCAATTTTATATATGTAAATAATGTAGCATTTTTTCCTGATAATTCAAATCTTATTATAATGGAAATTGTGTCTTTGTCAGTAACCAAAACTATATTACTACTCAAGTCACAGTTCCCTTAGTTATTTATGTCACATTCAATTTAATACATGTAGATAATGTAGCATTTTTTCCTGATAATTCAAATCTTATTATAATGGAAATTGTGTCTTTGTCAGTAACCAAAACTATATTACTACTCAAGTCACAGTTCCCTTAGTTATTTATGTCACATTCAATTTAATACATGTAGATAATGTAGCATTTTTTCCTGATAATTCAAATCTTATTATAATGGAAATTGTGTCTTTGTCAGTAACCAAAACTATATTACTACTCAAGTCACAGTTCCCTTAGTTATTTATGTCACATTCAATTTAATACATGTAGATAATGTAGCATTTTTTCCTGATAATTCAAATCTTATTATAATGGAAATTGTGTCTTTGTCAGTAACCAAAACTATATTACTACTCAAGTCACAGTTCCCTTAGTTATTTACGTCACATTCTCCACGATTTTATTTTTATTTAAACATTGATTATTAATAAAAAATGTTTTACATTATTAATACTGTTAGCCATATCTACATAATAATAACATGCAACTGTATTTATATATACAACTAAATAGCGGTTAACATTGTGAACGGGAAGGCTAATTTGCATATTGATATTAAAAACTTGATTTTAATAAATATGTGCTTGGTATTATTGATTTCTAATTGTTTGGTTTTATTTTATTGAATAAATATATATATAAACACAATGCTTCAAGTAAATTATAAAATCCATATATATATATATATATATATATATATATAAAAATATATACAGAGATACACCACTGATGCATAAAAATCTAAAAGGATGCAGAAAAATTGTATCCATGCTCCCCAGTGTTTTGTTTTTTTCTTCCCACACCATTTCCAGTTAACTGTAAATACATTTCAATATTTTCTTGAAATGAAATACACTGTATGGGGTACAAGGTAGGGGTTAGATGGCTTTAGTTGTTCATGAATAAAAACTCTACAATTTATCAAGAAGCTTCAGTTGAATCCCATCAAATTTCCCGGGAACTCATTCAAATCAAATCCATGCATCCCAGGAAACACTAAATTAAAAAGCTATCAGCATCACTATATATATATATATATATATATATATATTTATGTTTTTTTAAAGTTGGGCGTTATTACGAAGCATCTAAAAATAAATGAATGAACTCGATGTTATGGAGTATTGGATTCACTTATTTTTTTTATTATTATTTCTTATCATAAATTTTCGGGTTCGTTAGATACCCTTTATCAAATGACTGTTGTTCCTGTTCAACGGATCTTTTGTCTCTGTTGTTATTGACAGCGGCAGCGTCTGTAAAAAATTTATAATAACGGAGTATTCCGATGTCAGCGTTCAGTCCCCTAACGTGAGTTTGTAATTTTAGAATCCATTTAGTTTCTGCTTGTTTTCGAGATTGCGTTGTTGGAAATGCGTGTTCTATTAGAATGCATTTGAGGTGTGTAAGGTTGTGTGTTAGGGTGTTAAAGTGAAGTGCTATTGTACTGTGAAAGGGATTTGAGTTTTATTGTGGATTTGTGGTTATTTAATCTTAGTCTAAAAGATGTTGATGTTTCTCCCACATATCCGCTATTTGTGCATTGTGTGCAGTATATGTAATATATGATGCTAGCGCTATTGCATATTAGGTGTGGCGGATGGATTGTTATGTTCGTGTGGGGTATTTTTATTTCGGTTTCCGAAATACAGGTAGATTTTGTTAAAAACCATGGAATATTTCTTGTTGATGATCTTATGGTGATTCGTGTAGGGTTGTTTGTTGGGAGGTCACCAGTTTAAAGTTAAGATCATGAAATATTCATCAAAACATAAATCACACCATAAGAACATTTAAATATGTAGGCACATGACATAGAAAACAAAACTCAGTATTAAAACAAACAACTTGTATTAAGATTAAGTTTACAAAAAGGTAATGCAGGATACCGGGCAAAGTTCTTTCATAAGTCTTTGTTCAAAGGTTCTTTTTTGAAAGTTCATTATAACATGTAAGAAAAGATGTTATAAATCTCGAAGTGAGAAAGAAAGGGTAAGATTTCAGAGTCACAAAACAGTCAGGCGTAGATAAATGCTGATCTTGGAAAGGGCTGATTATAGAGAGAGAGAGAGAGAGATACAGTTGTTCATACTTTTTAAGCTTGTATGTAAGACATGGATTCGTTTAGACGCGTAAATTCTTTCTGCTTGATATCCGAAAAAGGTTTAATTTATACAAATCGAGTAGGCTCCAAATCGAGTCTACTTGGTAAATTTCTTTTTAGGCGCGAACGTCTCTGATTGGTCAAAAATGTACAAATATTTATTTCAATTTTTCTCTTTTATGATGCGCCAATCCAATGCGCAAAAGACGTATTTTTGTCATTCAACTCTCAATCGTTATAGTGAAAACTTCCGGTTCACCACAATCTTTAAGTGTAGATGTTCAAGTTTTGTTTCTGTTTTTCATATATCAGGGTCCAGATGGTAGAGAAGGTGACACTTTTTACACCAAAAATAGGGCTACCTTCGTTACCATCTGGACCCTGATATATACGAAACACAACAAGAAAACTTGAATGTCTACACTTAAAGATCATCAAGAAATATTCATGTACAAGGCCACAGTAAGAAACAAACATATGCACAATGATATGCAAATCAATGTCCCAACGTAAAAAAAACAACTTTTGACCATACCATTTGGTTTTTCAAAAAGTTTATTTTTTCATTCTGCCTGATGAATGTGAAAGCATGAAACCCACAGGGGCACAGTTAAAAATATCCATGTAATTAAATATATATACACAAACTAATATTTATTTATTTATTATTATTATTCATATATATATGAAGATAGGAGGGTTGGATTAAATCCGACAGTATGAGGTAAGATAAAAGGAAAGTGAACAAAAAATAATAACTCAAACAAGTCTGAGAGGAGAAATATTTCATCCTTCCTCAAAGGACTTCTTCAGTCATGATGACTCAAGAAGTCCTTCGAGGAAGGACAAAATATTTCTCCTTTCAGACTTGTTTGAGTTATTATTTTATGTTCACTTTCCTTTTACCTTACCTATATATATATATATATATATATATATATATAAAATATAATCACGACAAGTAAATTCAGCGAACACCACGTGCGATGTGTGGAACACAGAACAGCTGCTTCGACTAATATTAGGTTTCCTCAACAGTGTATACTAATATAGGTTGAAACAGCTATCCAGTGATCCACACGTCATATGCAGTATCTTGCTTGTTGTGATTATTTAATGATAATGAATTCCTCTCTATGTTTATATATATATACTAGCAAATATATGCACCCTCCGGGTGCAAGTATTTTAGTTAAATTTTATAATAAAATATCATATTAAATTAGAAAGGCTAATGAAACTGAATAAGAATGTAGATAAAAAGATTTTGAACAGAGGGGGTATGATTGAAAAATAGAAAACTTTGAAACTAACTCTTCCATCATTTTCCGTTACTCCCGTCTTTCATTGGTAAATTTTCCTAATTAAACTGTTTAGTTAAAATAGGAAGTAAAGAATAATATTACAGTTATTTCTTCTTGTTAAGGGATTTCTTTTAAGATGTATTGAAGAGATTTTTGCTCATATTCAATAAGATAAAACCAAACAATTAGAAATCAATAATACTAAGCATATATTTATTAAAATCAATTTTTTTATATCAATATGCAAATTAGCCTTCCCATTCATACTGTAAACCGCTATTTTGTTGTATATATAAATACAATTGCATGTTATTAGCATGTAGATATGGTCAACTGTGTAAGTAATGTAAAACAATTTTATTAATAATTGAGGTTTAAATAAAAATAAAATTATGGAGAATATGATGTAAATAACTAAAGGAATTGTGACTTGTATAGTAATATAGTTTCGGTTACAGACCGACAAACCCACAATCTCCATTATAATAAGATATATATATATATGAGTAAGAAAAGGTGGAATGAAAACATCACACAATGCTGTTAAAGAAGAAAACAATTTATAATATAATCATAGCTGATACTGATCAATATTTCGATTTTACAAAAATCATCATCAGAGCTCATTCACTCCCGTAGTTGTTTGGGTTGGAGAGGAAAGTCAAATGAGTTTACAAAACAAAAAACCTTAATACTGCAAAAAACGAAAGACGTTACAATATTCACCAACGTGGGCATTCGCGCCATATATATGTCGGTCATGTCTCATATGTATATCTTTTGTCATCCAAATGTAGCGAATTTTTGAGATGTTGGCAACAAGACGAAACAATTTAAACGGAAGAGGATGGGTATTAAGAAATGTGACGGTTGGAATTCAAAAGATTTTTAGTAAAGGAATTTTTTTATGATTAATTGTTTTTAATATTTAAATTTTATTTTTAAGTTCTGTATTTCATAAATAATTAGATATTTACTGTATTTAGAAAACATAAAATAAAAAAAATACAAGTAAAACAGAGACTTGTTGTCTTACCATAGAGGAAAATCCACTATCTGATCTGTGATATGCCAAACGTTCCTAAAGATAAAATAATTATATATTCTTAGATAGTTATAACACATATATATGGAATAACAGAAACAATAGTGTGTGGTGTAATGGTTAGAATCATAGGAAATGGATTCGTCGACCCGAGTTCAAATCCTGGATGAGCATTTTTACATTTCACATAGCGCTAATACCCTTGGGAAAGGTATGAATCCAATTCTCCCACCAGCTATGGGTAAATGGCAGGGCAGACTAGGCTCTTTAACCTTGGCTAGGTAGCCAGTCTAGAAGAAGGAAAACTCTAAATTTAAACCTAACTTAAATTTCCAACGACTTTATCCATTATGCCACGCGTCTCCAACTAATGTTACATGTTATGTATATCAAACATTCATATGTGCATTGTTTCTGTGAGTTAGTTATTTGTCTTTCTTTACCGAATGTTCAGTGTTAGTGTATCCATGGATTCACTAATGCATTATAAGGATTTAGTGGTGGTTTCAAACTAATACCCCCTATTCTAATGACATGAATGGTGAGTATAGTGATTTAGATCCTCACTAGGTTGCTCTTCCTGCTGTCTTTTGTCACTTTAAACTAAGTTCAGTAAATATCATTTATCATGGCTAGGTAACCAGTCTAAGAGAAGGAAAACTTTGAATTCAAACCTGTTAAACTCCACTTAAGAAATTGACCTTGTGTCGCATCATACTTGTTCCACTTAAATGCACTAAAAATCCTCGTTTTCTAAAGGCTAAATTTTGTGAAAACAAGGATTTTTAGTACATTTTAGTTGACGATCTTTGATGCTATTTCCTCAAACAATGGTGCGAGTAAAAGATCTAATTTTTGGTATCAGTATTCAGTATACTAACACACAACTTTCACATAGATGGACAATTTGATATTTTACAAAATTGAAAAATCGACCTACCCTACTGTACATTTCAAATGATATCAGATTATTTTTAAACACCCTTTTACACATGTTAATTATAATCAAAAGAAAAATGTTTTAAACAAAACAACAACAAAAAAACTACATTACCTAATCCTGAGTTACCAGCCTAGAGTTCTCTCCCCTTATTAAAAGCCACAGAATAAAGCAAAAGCATTTGTTGTGAGAAAGGTGACAGGTAATAATGATCACAGTTTGGTTTGGTTTGGTTTTGTTTTATGGCATATCAACCTCAGTGGGTCATTTAATGCCGATAAAGTTTTGAAATAAATCAATTCTTAAAGGATAATACAATATTTTTATAAATACATTTTTCCATCTAACCCATAGATGGGACTCTAACAGGTACTACCACTCCGGGTCCAGGGAGCAATGGTGATGAAGGGGTGCTCCACATTCCCCAAACCTCCAAAACTGGAACCTCACCATAAGATAGAGTTTAACGTCATTCCCAGGACATGTAGACCCTCAGTCACTGCCTTCTAGCACCCATATGATAAAAAGGGGTTGGGGCTTGCCATAAGGGCAATAGAGTTGGGAAAATCATATAGGTGCTAGGGCTTGATGTGACCAGCCGATTGATTGGAGGGGGCCTTTCTGACTGCCTGTCTAGCCCAAGATAGGGCCTAAGTGGAGTATTGCAAGTCATGAATTGCTCATCCACCTTAAGCATCACGGGTCACCACCCACAGCCAACAGGTGGCCCCTGTTTTGGGGGAGTCTTACCCTTACTTTTCTCTTTAGGATTTCTCTTTATTACTTTTATAACACTTGTTTGACCAACACTGGCCAAACCTTCTATGACATGCTTATTACACATATACACTTATCCATACATGTATATACATATATATATATCAGGAGTTTTTGTTTAGTATGTTGTGGATAATTTTGGATGCTAGACTGACCATCTTTATGCCTAGGTTGTTCAGATTTTTGGTGATGTGATGACGGCCAGTCTAGCATCCAAAACTATCCACAACATATATATACACACATGCACACAGGATCCACTATCTCCAGTCGTATATATACTTATATGTGGCTGGTCTTACTACTATGTATTGTTACGTACTGACGTTTTCACAGTACCAATCGATACGTGTTGTATACCCTTTTCTTACTTCTTACCCTGGTTGTATTTTCTTCTGGCCGGCTTTGCTATCCTGATCGTCTATCATCTATCTTGGTCTGGTCTAGCGTCTGGTGTTGACTTTCTTGGGGACTTTGGGTCTGGTCTTCTATGGGGATCTCTCGTTATCAGAAGCCCTGTGTCATTGTTAGTTTTTAAGTAGTAAACACAAGACTTCGATTTACATTGATGTTACTTTATTTATAAATCCCCAAACCAGACGTCTGCGCAGATCCTTACATCTTGCTAATTGGCTTCTAACTTCTAACTGACTGACTGAGTTGCTTACTCCTTAAACTGGAACAGGGTCTTCTAAGCCTTCCGGTTCTCACGATTTATCCCCGGAAAGCAAGGTGAGAGTGGGGTCAAGCGTTGTCACTCACTCTCAAGGCCATCAGCTGCACTAATCGCCATAATGATTTCTTCACTACCTTAAAAATGTATTAGGAATCCAATAATTATGTAACAGTATTCATATAACTAACTATACATCTTATTATATATACACACACACTTGTGTGCACCCAATTGGACTTTTGGTGCAACATCATAGTGCCACATAAGATACTATGGACCATTCTTAAAATGGACAAGAGAGGAACTTCGAAAGATAGACCAAAGGTCAAGGAAACATGACAATACACAAGGCATTACACCCAAGAGATGACACATAGACCATATGTGTTAAGGAAAAGTGGAGGAAGAGGTCTCGCCAGCTTTGAAGACCGTGTAGATGTGACAATTCAAGCACTCAAAGAATACATTAACTCTTAACATCCTGTTGAGAATTTCCTAAGTCCAGAGACTCATTTCCATAAGGATTTATCAAAAAATGGTTAAAAATGACCTTTTCATTTAAAGTTACCTATTATTTCCCTTTAACTTAAGACTTCTAAATATGTTTAATATTACATTTAAACAAAGGCTATCATTTGGAGTGGATTAGGAAAAAGTCTGACTTCCGGCCGGGTGGAATGAGGCGGTATAGGACGTTAAGAGTTAAAAAGAGCAAAGAATGGTTCATGCGCCATTGAATGTAACAGTTTGGCAACTGATTAATGAAATTCTAGGCTACCCATTAATCAGATATTATCGTGGTACCTGGACAGATTCACTGTGTGATTATAGTTTTACCCTTCTTCACGTCGCTGGCGAGTATTGTATTTTGTTAATTTCGAAATTGATTCGACACTGGACATTATTTTTTTTTTTTTATATGCATTGTAATTGCCTTCATAATATAAATAAATAATAAATAATAATATACTTAACAATGCTTCAAGCAAATTACCAAATTCTAATATATATATATATTTTTTTTCTCCCCTTCTTGTTGCTCCAGCCTTGATATTGTCCTATTCCCCTTTTACCTAATTTATACACTTTCACTTTTTAAATGATCTACTGGTTGTAGTACTTTTGAAAATGCACCAGTCAAAAGGGCCCTTAAGTTTCTCTATCTCCTTTTTAAATAATTTGTTTAATTAGCTGAGCACCAAATAAAGTATGATATTATTTAAACTTTATATATATATATATATATATATAATATAATATATATATATATGAGGTTAAACATCAAACAAATGTGTTTATTTTTATATGGCTTTAAGCCGACAATTTTTGGAGGATATGTGCTTAATTGAAGTCATACCTAATTTTGAAAATTAATTAGTTCATTATTAATGAATTTAGGTGGGCATATATCTTCAAATGTTTGATTTGTTTAGCCTTACATTTGAACATATATGCCCGCCTAAATTCATTAATTATTAACTAATTAATTTTCAAAATTAGGTATGACTTCAATCAAGCACATATCCTCCAAATATATATATATATATATATATATATATATATATTAGGCTTTTAAGCTAGTTGTATTCATTTCCTATAATGGTAACCATTACACCATGACCCTCCAACAAGTGTGAGAAATAAAGGTATATAGTGCTTTAGTTTAATCGCATGTCTGTCCCTCTCCCAATAACACTTTAATTTAATTGCATATTTCCCTCTGTACCAAATGAAGGGGTCAGATTCAGCAGCAGGGTCCAGGACAAATTTACAGGCATTAGTATTTCTGCCAAATTAGCCAAAGCCTATTATATACAAGTAAATGTCTCACCTGTCTAGATTTATTGGGATATCCAGTGTCCTAAAAAAAAAAAAAAAAAGATGGGCTGATGCTAAAAACATTTATAGTTGTTTGCTACTAAGATTGTTCTGCGTTTGTTGTTAGATGGCATTAGGAGTGTTTAGTATTCAAATGTCACAATCAATATACTTTTGTTTATTGAATAAGCAACTTTTTCAGTTAAATTAGCCAAAGCCTATTGTATACAAGAAAATGTCTCACCTGTCCAGATTTATTGGGATATCCAGTGTCCTAAAAAAACAATATATATTTTTAAATAGAAAAAAAGATAGGTGGATGATAAAAACATTGGTTATTTCCTATAAATCTAACATAAACCAAGGGGAACCATTCTTGACTGATAAATTATTTATTTATTTATTGATCTACTAGGAAAAAAGATGGGGTTGGGGTTAGGGTTAGGATTAGGCTTTAGGGTTAGGGTTTAGGGTTAGTTTAATGAGAAAATAAATAATTTATCAGTCGAGAGTGGTTCCCTTTGTTTATGTTAGACTGAAAGGAAATAACCAAAACATTTATAGTTGTTTTCTACCAAGATTTTTCTGCATTTGTTGTTAGATGGCTGTTGTATATTGGTTTTAATAAGAAACCGAAGTACCGTTTCCGCCACTGTTTTATGAAACGGAAGTACCGTTTCGGCCATATTTTACTTGTGGTGGAAGTGGTTATTCCACCAGCTCTTGTACAACTGGATTACATTGTTGTGTTGATTATTCGCTAAAGCAAACTGTGACAATGTGTTGTTAACCCTTTCTTTACTTCTATTTTTCTTCTGCTCATCTTTGGTATCTTACGTTCTTCTTCCAGCATCTGGACCTAGTCTTGGGGACTTCATGTCTGGTCTTCTATTTCTCTGTTCTTGCTGGTTGGTTGTCCTTGATTCATTTCTTCTTCTAGGTCAGTCTTGTTGCCAAGACATTCATCAACCACAAAACCATATTATTTATTTAAACCTTTATTTACTTAACTAAACATATTTCTCTAACTAACACAACACGCATGTGCAGTGAGCTCCAGCTAAGGCCTTATCTGCCTGACGTCCAAGCTGAAACTGAAAACCCAACCAGGTCCCACGTGACTTCACGTATTTCACGGGCTTTCTGTAATATTCCATGGAAAGTTCTGCCCGTGATATTAAAAGGGGCCATCCCTTCAGAAATACAGGGGGTTGACAATAATCTATGCATAGATTTGAAGAATAATTAAAGTTCCAATTACCGTCGAAATGGGAAGACAAGGCAACAAACGATTGTAACTCAAATACAAACCCGAATGCTACAAAGTCCACTGCAAAATGACAAAGTATATATAAGACTCCACAATGTCATTCAAATCAAGCAGTCAAGCAGCCAATCAGAACTCAAGGAATGGAATCACCCAAATCACCCAGATTCATGGATGGATCATTCTTGATTCCTATTTATACCAGCTGTCTTGGATACTGCTTGAGTTGTACTTAGCTGCTGTTATTAAAACCAACAGTAGACTAACTGACCTCAATAAGATTATGTAGCAAATGGCATTAGGAGCGTTTAGTGTTAAAATGTCACAATCGGTGTATTTTTGTTTGTTGATTCTAACATTGAATAAGCAACCTTTTCAGTTATATCATGTTTTTCTATGTTAAAAAGGGCAAAAAGATTTCTCGGTCTCTTAACTAATCACACCTTACCAATCAGGCACTCTCAACCCTTTCACTTATGATTTATTTTTTTGTTAAATCCCTTTGGAGCAGTGTTCAGTAAATTGTTATAAAGATAAAGAAGTCTAAAGATATTGTTGAGACCGGTTATTCCGACGCCACAAATAGCTCTACAAGAGCTTTGATAACTGGTTATTTGATTCAATTATGGATGGACAAAGGCAGCATAAACGATTCATATTTTTATGCTTCTTATTTTGGCTCTCTTGGATTTTCTCCATCGTAGGAGCAGTGTTCAGTAAATTCTTATACCTTAAAAAATAAGACCATTAAGCGATAGATTAGTTTGAATAATGTTTTATAGTGGGGCAACTATATTATTAAGAATTTTTGACACTCTTGAACTTTCTCGATTATGAGCGGTGTTCAGTCAATTATTATACCTTAAAAAATAAGACTATTAAGCGATAGATAGGTTTGAATAATGCTTTATAGTGAGACAACTATATTAAGAGTTTTAACATTATTGAGCTTTCTCAGCCGTAGGAGCGGTGTTCAGTAAATTCTTATACCTTAAAAACAGGATCATTAAGCGATAGATAGGATTGAATAATGTTTCATAGTGAGACAAGTATATCATTAAGAATTTTTGACACTCTTGAATTTTCTCAACTATAGGAGTGGTGTTCAGTAAATTCTTATACCCTAAAAAAAAAAAATAAGCCTATTACGTGATAGATGGGTTTGAAAAATGCTTTATTGTGGGTTAACTCTATAATTAAGAATTTGATTGTAAAGTGTTAATTTCTTTATTGTTCTTTTGCCACAAGAATTCACAACACTATGAATCTAGCATATCTGCTTGAATTCAATACTGCTTTTTATTTTGTCTTGTCTTGCAACATATCCCTGGTTTTAAAAGTTTTTGACTAAGGAGGATATATGGAGATGGAGATGTGATGGCTGTAATCAGAGGTTCTGAAATCAGGAACATGGTTACAGGATGTCATCTGCTTTGCCGGCAATTCATATTATTTATTTTATGCCTGGTCATAGGAACTAACCACTGGTATATTTTACAAATGTGTAATAATAAATGAACACACACGGCTGGGCTTGAGAAAGCTCTATTCTACTTAGAATACAGTGGCAGTTTCTTGGGGTTTATATACTTTCAGAAAATTAAAGATTTACACAAAGGGGAGGTAATAATAAAACAGGGGAAGTAACTCCCAATTACCTATTACACAATGTGAGTTGGAAATTTCAGAACACTCCATCTTTTACTGGAGAACTTTAGAAGTTTATGCTGAAACTTTATTCAAGAAAACACTAATTGGCGGGCCTGGTATGACTGTAGAGGTTGATGAAAACCATTTTGTAAGGTTGAAGGTATTCTTCACATAGATCAAAAATGAGGAGCTGGGCACAAAATGGTTTTAGAATTTTTTGACTAAGGAGGATACAAGGAGATGAAGATATGGTGTCTGAAATCAGAAGTTGTCTCTGAAATCAGGAACATGGTTGGCAGGATGTCGTCTGACTTGCCGGCAGGTCATATTATTTATTTTATGCCTGGTCATAGGTGTTGCGGTTTTTAGATATAAGGCATCAGGTAAATGGTCACTCCTACTTATAGACTCGCCTATAAACACGTGACCTGAGAAGGATTTCTATTGTCCAATCACTGGCACTGCTGCTGATGCTTCTGCTGTATTAATAGAGACCATATTCGGAGCTTATGTCATTGATACTTGGATTATCTCTGGAACGAAGGATGGCTGCCAGATACTCAACAGGTTATGGGCCCAGTCGCGCACGGATCTTTTTCAATGGCAATGATGCCAGCTTCGAAATTTGGGAAACTAAGTTCAATGGATACCTTCGAATCCTTCAACTGCATGATATAATCAATGCACCATCTGACCACCCGGAGGACCCAGTTTTCGTAGATAAAAATGCTGCAATATACGCAGAATTAATACAATGCTTGGATGATCGAAGTCTCTCACTCGTAATGCGAGAAGCTCGTGATAATGGTAGAAAAGCAATGGAAATATTAAGGACCCACTATTTGTCAAAAGGCAAACCAAGAATTGTGGGGTTGTATCGACAACTAAGTTCGTTGAGTAGAAACGATTATGAATCAATTACTGATTACATAATCCAAACTGAGAGCATTGCTAGCTCATTAAAGGAGGCCGGGGAGATTGTAAGCGATGGATTGTTGATCGCTATGGTATTGAAGGGCCTGCCTTCAAATTTCAAACCCTTTGCAACAGTAATAACCCAAAGGGATAAGACTATGACGTTTACGGAATTCAAAGTCAGTCTTCGTAGTTATGAGGAGACAGAAAGTATGTACTCTGGGGAACCAAAAAATAGAACTATACAACTAAAGACCCAATTCAAAAAGGGTAAAATCAACCCTCGCTATGAGGACAGATCAACTAGATATACCAACTACCAAAATTATCAGGGCAGACATTGGAAGGATACCAAGAAGTCGCCAACAAAAACAAATATTATTTGTTATGTTTGTCAGAAAAAGGGCCATATGTCCTATGATTGCAGGAATAAGAAAGACTTTTGTCAAAATGTTAAATATTCCCCCCAAAGAAAAAAGACATATTTCTTTTCTGCTGGATATGATTCTTTAGCACATAAAGAACATTTGCTCGTTGATTGCGGGGCCACTCAACATGTCATCAACGATAAAACTAAATTTATCAGTTGGGACCCCAATTTTCAATCTGAGAATCACTTCGTGGAATTGGCTGATGGAAGTCAATCCACTGGCTTAGTGCAAAAACGCGGTGACGCGCGTGTATATTTGAAAAATAGTAAAAGTCAAATTTGCGAAAGCATTTTGAAAGGGGCATTTTATATCCCCACTTTTAAACAAAACATCTTTTCAGTAAGGGCAGCTACGGCTTCCGGGGCCCACATGAATTTTGGACACAAAACATCAAAGTTGATCTACCCAAATGGTACTATATTTAATATAGTAAGAATGGGCAGTTTGTATTATTTAAAAAGATATTAATTCCTCCGAGACTGCGAAATATGATATTAATCCGTGGCATAGTCTTGGAACTCTGTAAAATGAGTGATATAAAAAAAATAAAAAAAACTGCCAAAAATAGTAAATGTAAGGAAAATGAGATTTACTCCCCCTCATTAAAAACTAACTGTTGTAATATATGTATTCAAAAAAAAAAAATGGCCGAGACTAAAAACAAAGTGTTAAAGAAAAGAGATACGAAGATATTGTCGCTCGTTTTTGCGACAGCTGGTCAAATTGAACATGTTGGAAAATCCAATTTAAGGTATGTTGTAAATTTATTGACGATTTTTCTGGACTTATGATGTTATATTTCCTAGCCCATGAATCTGATACTCTGCTAGTTACGAAACAATACTAAGCAGATGTAAGCCAATATGGCAAAGTTTGAAGTTTTTACCGGTTCTAGACCGAATTTAAGTCGTATGCATATTTTTGGGACGACTTGTTTTTGCTGTGTGCAAAATAAAAAGAAATTGGATCCTCGTTCTAAGGAGGGTATTTTTATCAAGTATGATAAACAAAGTGGGCGTTCCTGGAATAATATTTTCCAGAGTTACCTGTTTGAACAGGATTATGTGATGCCGAATGGGCAGGTTCAAATGACCGAAAAAGTATACCAGGATACTGTTTTAAATTATCGGACGAAAGCTCGAGCATTTCCTGAAAATCTAAAGAACAACCAGTGGTCTCTTTGTCAACATGTGAGGCCGAATTTGTTAATATGGCGGTAACAGTCCGCGAAGCCCTTTATTTACAAACATTAGTGTTAAAAACCCTGTAACTATTTATTGTGACAGTCAGTCGAGCATACTACTGGCAAAAAACCCCCTCATACACCAGAAAACAAAACATATTGATATAAAATATCAACTTATAAGGAATGAAATTAAAGAGGGGTAAGGTTAACATTTCAGATCTGTTCACAGGATCGTTGAACAGGATAAAGCTGAATGCTTTTAAAAGAGATATCATGGGGGGCCCAAAATTAAACTTGAGATTTTGCCCTGTCGGTTTGGGCTGTAGAATAATCCGACTGTATTCATGCAGAGGGATAAGACCCCCCCAAAATGAATGTCCTGGGCAATGACATTAAACCTGTTCAATAAGTTACTAATTCATTAACTTGTATTAATTAAATGTATTGTACTGTAAAGTACCGTATTCTTTTGAACTAACAAAAACAAAAACAAAGAAAAAAAAAAAAAAAAAAAAAAAAAAAACAACAAAAAACAAAAAACAAACAAACCAGAAACCCCCAAAAAAGGGGCCAAAAATACTAACTTTGGCCAGTAATGTTAGGAGTAGGAAAAATAAAAATAATAATAATTAATATTTTTTTTTACAAAGTAAGCTTAGTAGAATATTAGATTAGTAACAGTATTTTTGCTTTTACTACAAAAATGAAATTACAAATTTCTTAATGACTTTATTATAAACATTTATGAATGGAAAGATTGTCGATTGTAATCGATTGTAAATTTCCTCAATGGAGGAATTTAATATTGTTTAATAAGATAGCCGATATATCAAAAAAGGGGGCGTGTTGCGGTTTTTAGATATAAGGCATCAGGTAAATGGTCACTCCTACTTATAGACTCGCCTATATAAACACGTGACCTGAGAAGGATTTCTATTGTCCAATCACTGGCACTGCTGCTGATGCTTCTGCTGTATTAATAGAGACCATATTCGGAGCTTATGTCATTGATACTTGGATTATCTCTGGAACGAAGGATGGCTGCCAGATACTCAACAATAGGAACGAACCACTGGTATATTTTACCAATGTGAGTTGGTATAACCCGTCGGTCGCTCCCGTGCTGAAGGGCTCACAGAATCTCCGAAATTGGCCGTCAAGATCGGATTTTCTGCATCAACCACGGATTGCAGGGTATCTATATTTGCTGGAAATCTAGCCGAATGCCCCACGTTGTGCTAAGATCTCAAACGACTAGAAATCTGCTATAGAAACTGATTTCCGAGATTAATGGCGGCCGATTGGTCACATGAAAAAAAATAACGAATCTTTTCTTTTTAAAAAAATCAACAACATTTATATTCGAAAATATAAGAATACAAATAATTACTTCTCAAGGTTTGTGGGAGTGATGTGCCCGTAATTAAATACTTCTGGTCTTCTGCAAGGTATTGTGCAAAACAGTTCGTAAGTTGACTAAGTTTTCAAAATGGTCTTAGCTGAAGTCAGTTACTCTCGGCTCTCAGTATTGCGTTAATCTTGTCAGCTAGCCCGGTTCTCAAGCGATCACAACTTCATCTGCCCGTTTGGCCTCATCTGCCCATTCGGCCTCTTCTGCTCCTCAAGCCAAAAACGTCTGAGTTAAATAATACTCCGGCCGGAACAATTTTATTTCCGGTCGGCATGAAAACATTGGGAATTTTTCTGCTCCACCCACCCAAGAAGGGTAACCGCCTTCCTCTTGTTCAACGAGCCAATCAAATTTACTTCCGCTCACCAATCTGGGTACCATCTCTTCCGGCCACTTGAATGTGTTTTTTAAATACATTCGACCCTTTTTTTAATGTCGATTTCCAACAAGAGTTTCAATTCTCCAGCAATAGGGAAACATAAAAACAATAGATTCTCTTTAATCCTGGTTTCTTCATGTTCCGGTAATCTATAAAACAAGATTTATCTTTTCCCATGAGACTCAAGTCTGATCACATCAAAGGACTCGTCTAGGGACGGCTTCTCTCACTTCTGGGAGTTCCGACCTACTTGAGATTTTACTACTGATATGGTCTGCCACCATCCGCCTTGACTCCCCGGTCGAGGTCATTTCAGGATCGCCCATCTGTTTTAAATCTACGGCCGAAGTCGGCCAGCGAGTTATATTTCCGTTTTTTTTTCTTTCTTTCTTCTTCTATCTTCCAAACCTGAATCAGGTCACATTGGAAATTTTAGAACACTCTGCCATACAACTGAAAAACTTATTAAGAGAAGTTTGTGCTGACACTTTTTATATAAGTAACTGTTTAAGAGTTTCTAGTGAGCGTTTATTCAAGTGTATTTTTAAGGCAACTGGCATGAGGTAGACCATCATAACTTTTTTTTATGATGTAGTTTTTTTAGTTGTGCAAAATTTTGGGCATTCTTGAACTTTCTTGACCCTTTCACTTTTGATTTGTTTTTTGTTAAGTCTCTTTGGAGCAGCATTCAGTAAATTGTCCTACCTTAAAAAATAAGACATTTATACTTTAATGTGAGTCAACTATATCTTTAAGAATTTCATTGAAAGCAGCATTACCAGCACTTTCGCTGAAATCAGTGGACACTGACAAATTTGCAACCTTAATCGGTTTAATTCGCAATTTCTCGAGTATTTCGGATCCAATCTTTAAAATATTTATATGGTTGGAAAGAAAAGAAAATAATCTTTCTAAATATATAATTTCTCATAACCACTGGGGATATTTGCATAATTCAAACAGTTCTGAACTCCATTTACAGAGCTCTATAAAACTAATGTGATTAAATAACAATAAGCTCAAATAAAAAAAATCAGCTGGGAATGCTATTGAAAGAGTTACTTTCTGAGTTGTTCTCTCACCACAAGAAATCACAAAGATATGAATTTAGCATATCTGCCTGAATGCCATATTGACTTTTATTTTGGTTTTTGGCATGGCGCTTAAGCGAATGGTTCATGCGCTGTTGAATGTAACAGTTTGGAAACTGATTAATGAAATTCTAGGCTACCCATTAATCAGATATCGGTACCTGGACAGATTTCACTGTGTGATTATAGTTTTACCCTTCTTCACTGCTGGCAAGTATTGTATTTAGTAAATGTTATAAAGATTCCATTTCATTTCCAACCTCCGTTTTGGTTATTTCTCATTAAGTAACCTTTGTTAGATTACAAGAAAATGATTTTTACTATGAAAATGCATTGGGAATGAGTTATATACCCTACCTATGAACATTAATGGGTATGTCCCAATCCTCATAAATATGGGGGTATTATGCTGACTGAGGAGTCTTATACCACTAGCAGTGGTTTAGCTTTCTTCATGCTGCTGGCGAGTATTGTATTTTGTTAATGTTATAAAGATTCCATTTCATTTCCAATCTCTGTTTGGTTATTCCCCATTTAGTAACCTTTGTTAGATTACAACAATAACTTAGTTTACTATTTTGGTATATAAGGTGTGCTCCAATTACCCACCTGGATTTATAGACTAGCCATAGTCACGTAGTTTTATTCCTTTGCCAACACTAGCCATACTGCGTGGCTGATGCACTACTTAAACACTGATAATGGCAATAGTTCTACTAGCACTCATTGAGGAGGGACTTACAATACTCAGGACTATTTACCAGAAGAACCAAAGGATTCATTATCAGAGGATTACCAAGGATCCAATTTCACTGGACAACCGCTCTTGCTTAAAGCCTACAGGATGCCCCATAAGATTTTAACAATGATATTTGTATGTATTATATGCACAGGTGTTATAGATAGTCAATAATGTTAGTAAAAACTTTATTATCTTAACTTAACCTTTATTTAGGTATAGGCTCTGCGGGGACTTATAGGATCAAAGTTACGGCAAGGTTAGGCCTAGAAACAGGGTAAGCTTTGACATTTTAAAAACATATCTTGTGTAATAAACTTTCTTGAGGAAAATGCAGTTAAATATGAAGAAAGGTTCTTGTCTCACCTGAGCAGGCTGCATTGTCTCGTTAGAGGCCATAGTTGGCAAAATAACCTAAAAAGACAAAAAAAAAAAACAACAAATAAATTTTTGTAAACAGTGATAATAATGAGTTCAGAGTAAAGCCCTCACCCTGAAAAAAAAATAGTTTTGTTGAGTAAGGCTGAAAGTTTATTATTAAGGCTTTCAATAGCACCATGTTGTTGAAGTGAGTTAGTGTACTGTTGGTTTGAACAACAGCAACTAGCTAAGCACAACTGAACCAGTGCCAAGACAGTTGGTACTTATTGAAATCAAGAATAGTCCATTCTTGCATTTGAGTGATTCCATTCACTGAGTCCTGATTGGCTGCTTGGTTTCTATGATGTTATGAGGCTTCATAAATAACCTGGCATTTTGCAGTGGTATTGCAGCAAGATAGATTCGTATTCAGTTACGACTGCTTGCTGCCATGTTTTACCAATTTGACGGTAATTGGAACTAGTATGATTATTCTACACACGTGTTGCACTATCAGACTGTTCTTTATAAACACAAATAATAAGGGGTTCAAATTAAATCCCCCCTCCCACCTAAAAAAAAAAAAAATGTTTTGTAAAGAAGCACTTGATGTTTATTACTAAGGCTTTCAGCAGCACCATGTGTTGTACAGACAGTTATAATAGACTGTTCTTTGTAAGCAGAAATAATAATGGGTTCCGATTAAAGATTCCCCTCCAAAAAAGAAATAGTTAAACTCCTCTTCTCTTTTCAGATTTTGGCATTAATGACCCATAAGGAGTTGATGTGCCATTAAACTAAATCAAACCGGTTACCAAGCCAGGAGTCCCAGAAAATTCTGAATTAGAAATAGCTTTACTCCGCTTAAAAATTGATCCTGAGTCACACCCTGCCTGTGACAGTGGATTTGGGTAAATACTTTTTGAATGACCCACATACATATTACTTTGCAGTGATTCTCTTGAGAGAGGCATGAATCCATCTCTTCCACCCACCCCTAAAACTACATAGAAGCGCAACTAGTATAAAAGAAGGAAAACTCTGAATTTAAAACCCCTTACCAGTGTAGCTTAGTTTCATACCCAGGATGCACAAAGATACAAGGGTTGGTTATTTCCTATAAGTCTAACAGAAACAAAGGGGAACCATTCTTGACTGATAAATTATTTTCCCATTAAACTAACCCTAAACCCGTCTTCTTTTTTCCTAGTAGATCAATAAATAAATAATTTAACAGTCAAGAGTGGTTTCCCTTTGTTTATTTTAGACTTATAGGAAATAACCCATAACCCTTATAGGAAGTGTGTGGTGTAATGGTTAAAGTCATGAGAAATGGACACGTCGTTCTGAGTTCAAATCCTGGTCGTGGTAATTGCATTTCACTTAGCGCTAATACCCTTGGGAAAGGAATGAATCCTACTCTCCCTCCAGCTATGGGTAAATAGTAGGGCAGACTGAGCTCTTTAACCTTGGTTAGGCAACCGGTCTAGAAGGAAAACTCTGAATTCAAACCTGTTAAACTCTGCTTAAAAAATTGACCTTGTCTCACATCCTGCTCGTGCGGAAGGGTTGGTAAATATATATATATATATAGGAAATAACCCAAGGGTTGGCTGATAAGTCCAAAGGCTGACCAAGTTACTCTCATAGAATATGACCAAATGAGGTCTATTTTTAAACATAGTCCTCTTTGTGGTCCACATACTTCTTCCATCAGTGTTACAGGGCTTGGATAACTTTTGTCAAAAATGTTATCAACAGCCTATGAATTTTTCAGCCCACGCCCATATGATAGTAGTTACTTTGACTTAGGAAGTAGAACTTGACTTTTCTGGCAGCAATTACTAAATTCAACATGTTACATATATGTGTTCGGCTTCAACTGGGGGTCCAGTGAGCTTTGACCGCTGGACCTTACAAATTATCATCGTTGATCCCAGGCAACACCTGCCGCCTTGATTTAAAGGGGCAGGACTGGGTTTATTGCCTAGTGCCTGAGGCGACCCCCTTGAGGGGGAATGCCGACGGGATCAATGCATTTTTTGTGCCTACCACCCATGAGCTTTGGCTCATGGGTGGGCCCACATAAAAATGTCCTTGTGTCATGCCCTCATAAGTGGGATGAGAGGCAAATACTTATATGTGTTTGGTAAGGCAAAGAAAGGAAAAAAGAGGAGAGAAGAGGAAAGACTAATCTAATAGAGACAAAGTGTTAAATGATAAATTTAAAAATTCTTAATGTGTTAAATAATGAATCTAAAATGACTAAATAATGAATTTAAAATGTTTAATAAATTGTTAAATAATTAATTTGAAATGTTTAATAATGTGTTAAATAATAGATTTAAAATCTTTAATAATTATAATGTTTAATAATAACTAAAACAATTAATCAGTGCTTGTGTTTAAAAGGTAAACTTATACTAAATTCTAAAAATAGAAAAATAATATCTACTTCCCTTAGAAAAAAAATCAATATCAAAATCTAAAACTTTCAGTGATCAAAAAGAATTTCTAATAAAAAAGAAAATTTGAAAAGAATTTCTGATTAAAAAAAATCAAAAAGAGTTTCTAATAAGAATTAAAAATCCAAAAGAATTATAAGTAAAAAAAAAGAAAAAAAGAATAATTTCTAGTAAAAAAAAAAAAGAATTATTAGTAAAAAAAAAGAAAAAAAGAATAATTTCTAGTAAAAAAAAAAAGAAAAAAGAATAATTTCTAGTAAAAAAAAAAAATCCAAAAGAATTATTAGTAAAAAAAAAAGAAAAAAAAAAAAAAGAATAATTTCTAGTAAAAAAAAAATCAAAAAGAATTATTAGTAAAAAAAAAAAAAAGAATAATTTCTAGTAAAAAAAAATCAAAAAGAATTATTAGTAAAAAAAAAAGAAAAAAGAATAATTTCTAGTAAAAAAATAAAATCAAAAAGAATTATTAGTAAAAAAAAAAGAAAAAAAATAATTTCTAGTAAAAAAAAAAAAAAAAAAAAAAGAATAATTTCTAGTAAAAAAAAAAATCAAAAAGAATTATTAGTAAAAAAAAAAAAAAAGAATAATTTCTAGTAAAAAAAAAATCAAAAGAATTATTAGTAAAAAAAAAGAAAAAAAGAATAATTTCTAGTAAAAAAAATAAAATCAAAAAGAATTATTAGTAAAAAAAAGAAAAAAAGAATAATTTCTAGTAAAAAAAAAATCCAAAAGAATTATTAGTAAAAAAAAAAAGAAAAAAAGAATAATTTCTAGTAAAAAAAAAATCCAAAAGAATTATTAGTAAAAAAAAAAGAAAAAAAGATTAATTTCTAGTAAAAAAAAATCCAAAAGAATTATTAGTAAAAAAAAAAAAAAAAGATTAATTTCTAGTAAAAAAAAAATCCAAAAGAATTATTAGTAAAAAAAAAAAAGAAAGAATAATTTCTAGTAAAAAAAAAAATCAAAAGAAATTAAAAAAAAAAAAAAAGAAAAAAAGAATAATTTCTAGTAAAAAAAAAATCAAAAAGAATTATTAGTAAAAAAAAAAAAAAAGAAAGAATAATTTCTAGTAAAAAAAAAAAAATTAAAAATAATTTTGAGTAAAAAAAAAAGAAAAAAAGAATAATTTCTAGTAAAAAAAAAAAAATCAAAAAGAATTATTAGTAAAAAAAAAAAAAAAGAATGATTTCTAGTAAAAAAAAAATCCAAAAGAATTATTAGTAAAAAAAAAGAAAGAATAATTTCTAGTAAAAAAAAAAAATCCAAAAATAATTATTAGTAAAAAAAAAAGAAAAAAGAATAATTTCTAGTAAAAAAAAAATCCAAAAGAATTATTAGTAAAAAAAAAAAGAAAAAAAGAATAATTTCTAGTAAAAAAAAAAATCAAAAAGAATTATTAGTAAAAAAAAAAAGAAAGAATAATTTCTAGTAAAAAAAAATCAAAAAGAATTATTAGTAAAAAAAAAAAAGAAGAATAATTTCTAGTAAAAAAAAAAAATTAAAAATAATTTTGAGTAAAAAAAAAAATCAAAAAGAATTATTAGTAAAGAAAAAGAAAAAAAGAATAATTTCTAGTAAAAAAAAAAATCCAAACGAATTATTAGTAAAAAAAAAAGAAAAAAAGAATAATTTCTAGTAAAAAAAAAAAATCAAAAGAATTATTAGTAAAAAAAAAAAAAGAAAGAATAATTTCTAGTAAAAAAAAATCAAAAAGAATTATTAGTAAAAAAAAAAAAGAAAGAATAATTTCTAGTAAAAAAAAAATCAAAAAGAATTATTAGTAAAAAAAAAAGAAAAAAAGAATAATTTCTAGTAAAAAAAATAAAATCAAAAAGAATTATTAGTAAAAAAAAAGAAAAAAAGAATAATTTCTAGTAAAAAAAAATCAAAAGAATTATTAGTAAAAAAAAAGAAAAAAAGAATAATTTCTAGTAAAAAAATAAAATCAAAAAGAATTATTAGTAAAAAAAAAGAAAAAAGAATAATTTCTAGTAAAAAAAAATCCAAAAGAATTATTAGTAAAAAAAAAAAGAAAAAAAGAATAATTTCTAGTAAAAAAAAAATCCAAAAGAATTATTAGTAAAAAAAAGAAAAAAAGATTAATTTCTAGTAAAAAAAAAATCAAAAGAATTATTAGTAAAAAAAAAAGAAAAAAAGATTAATTTCTAGTAAAAAAAAATCCAAAAGAATTATTAGTAAAAAAAAAAAAAAAAGAATAATTTCTAGTAAAAAAAAAAATCAAAAAGAATTATTAGTAAAAAAAAAAGAAAAAAAGAATAATTTCTAGTAAAAAAAAAAAAAAGAAAAAAAGAATAATTTCTAGTAAAAAAAAAAATCAAAAAGAATTATTAGTAAAAAAAAAAAAAAAAAGAAGAATAATTTCTAGTAAAAAAAAAAAATTAAAAATAATTTTGAGTAAAAAAAAAGAAAAAAAGAATAATTTCTAGTAAAAAAAAAAAATCCAAAAGAATTATTAGTAAAAAAAAAAAGAAAGAATGATTTCTAGTAAAAAAAAAAAAAAGAATTATTAGTAAAAAAAAGAAAGAATAATTCTAGTAAAAAAAAAAAATCCAAAAGAATTATTAGTAAAAAAAAAAGAAAAAAGAATAATTTCTAGTAAAAAAAAAATCCAAAAGAATTATTAGTAAAAAAAAAGAAAAAAAGAATAATTTCTAGTAAAAAAAAAATCAAAAAGAATTATTAGTAAAAAAAAAAGAAAGAATAATTTCTAGTAAAAAAAATCAAAAAGAATTATTAGTAAAAAAAAAAAAAGAAGAATAATTTCTAGTAAAAAAAAAAAAAATTAAAAATAATTTTGAGTAAAAAAAAAAATCAAAAAGAATTATTAGTAAGAAAAAAGAAAAAAAGAATAATTTCTAGTAAAAAAAAAAAATCCAAACGAATTATTAGTAAAAAAAAAAAGAAAAAAGAATAATTTCTAGTAAAAAAAAAAAATCAAAAAGAATTATTAGTAAAAAAAAAAGAAAGAATAATTTCTAGTAAAAAAAAAATCAAAAAGAATTATTAGTAAAAAAATAATTAAAAATGATTAAATAATGAACAACAGTGATTCAGATTCTTCTATGTAATGCAACCTCTTTTCACAAGCAGGATGAGACAAGGACAATTTTTAAGCGCAGTTTAACAGGTTTGAATTCAGAGTTTTTTTAAGCACAATGTTTTAAACTCATTTTTTTCTATTTAGTCAATAGAATAAAAAAAATTGTGTTTAAAAAAAAATTGAGTTTAAAAAAAAAAAAAATTTTTTTTTTTTTTGAATACCCATCAAAATTGAATAAAACAAAACGTCTTTAGCATAAAATAACCCAACAAGGGTTGACATGCTCGTAAAATCCAGCCAACAAACCAACCTTTCAAATACTGTCCCCTCTCATTTAAAAGTTTTGTCTGTGTCTGTGTGTGGTTGTATTTATTATAGTTTAAATATACAAGAAAAGGCTGATGAATCACTTACCTTAACAGGAAGAAAGAAAAAAGTGAATTTGAAGGTGAGCAAATATTTTATATGTACTCAACCAGAAATGAAGAGGATGGGACCCTAACTGGTACTACCACTCCGGGTCAGAGTTGACTTGGGAGTAATGGTGATGAACGGGGTTCTCCACACTCTAGAATTGGAACCTCACCATTAAAAGTATTTGAAAGGGATCACTTAAGTCTGACAATGGAAACAAGGTCATATCAGAGTCTGTTGCAAATTGCACACGCCCCTCTCTTAAAACTTGATAAAATAACATTTTTGAATGTTGAGACTTGACCGGAATATCCTGCTGTAGTAACCAACAAAAAAAGTACACATCTATTAATAATGGAGATTGTCTGTATTTCTGTCTGTAACAAAAATTACGTCATAGCTCTACATCACAATATTCTTATGCTATATACACCCAAAATTTGAGTAAGAAATTTTAAAAATTGTTTTTTTTTACTCTCGCCCCCCCCCCTTTTTTTACAGTAACAAGAAGTTAACTAAAAAGTTTACAAATAAATAAATACCTACGATTTTGTGGAAAATTGATGTGGAAAATATTCAAAATAATTGTTACATGCACGCAAAATTTTATTTGAGAGGGACGGGGCTCAGTTTTCATTTCAAATTGTTTTTTATCCCTTTAATAAATATGAGGATTTGTCTTACTTATGATACAAACCCTCTGACATTGAATTTTTAACTCCGACCCTCTCAGGCAATGTCTTTCAAAAATTAATTTTTACGTGTTTTCTGTTGCTAGTAGAAATAAAATACTTACATTCACTATTCAGATAAAACTAAGTAAAAGTAAAGTAGGCAGAGTGACCTATTATCAGTATCAGCCAGACAGCGAAAAAGTCTATCCCCTTTTCACTAGTGCTAGACCAGGGAGATTGCTTTTGTGTCTGAGGTGGAAACACCACAGCTACCATCAGCTCCCAACTTTACCGTACAGATCCAAGATGTGCTACTCAGGTGCTGAATTGACAAGGGCTGGTATTGAACCCAGAACCTTGTGGTCCTGGGATGCACGGATTTGATTTGAATGAGTCCCTGGAAAATTTGATGGGTCCCAAATAAAGTTTCTTAATAAATTGTAGAGTTTTTTATTTTTTTAAATTTTTTATTTATGAACAACTAAAGCTGTCTAACCCCTACCTTGTAACCCATACAGTGTAATTCGTTTCCAAGAAAATATTGAAATGTATTTACAGTTACCTGGAAATAGTGGGGGAAAAAACACTGGAAAGCATGAATATGATTTTTCTGTGTCCTTTTAGATTTTAATGCATCAGTGACACAGGACAAGTACCCATCAGTATCTGTTAGGGTTTTAAACGTAAATGTTCATTGATCAATGAATTAAAAAGAAAAAAAAACCAAAATGACTAACACTTTTATCCTGAAGATAAACGAAAGTACAGGGTGATTATCCGATAGTCTTAACTCCTAATTAATGAAGTTGGCGGTGTAGCCTATTGTTGGTATCAGCCAGACAGCTAGGGAATTTATCCCCTTTTCACTAAGCACTAGACCAGGGAGATTGTTTTTTCTGAGGTAGAGCAATTTCTTAAAAAAAAAAAAATTTTTCTTGACAATTTAATAGAATATAGTACATATTAGCCATACCCAAATTTGTCCACTGCTAGCTTTTTAAAAACAAATTAAAATTAATTAAATCTATTATTTAATGTCAAACTTTTGTCTAAAATGATAAGTAGTAACATAATGACCATCATTAAAAAAAGAAAAATATCATTACATATGCAGTTTATTTTTAAAAGATTTAAAACCATTTGTTTTGGTCAATTTCAACGCGATTCGCCATTCAGCCTCTTTTTCAATGGTTTTAGGTGCTTGTTTACAATTTTAACGTAACATTTGGGATGGAAAATTTTTTTTTAGCAAAAATCAGGTAATTATCCAATTTTAATGAAATTTTCAGTATTGATTTATCAATTAATGAATTTTATAATGCATTAGTTATTTTATTTCAAAACTTTAATTTAATATTTTTGCTATGAAAAATTAATATATAAAATTCATTTAAAATATGAAAAGCCTGATTAAGTTTAAAATGTTATATTTTTAGATTCTAAAAATAAATATCTATTTAATGCAAACCTTATTTTAGTCAAACAAAGTATACGTTTTGAAGAAAAATTCGATTGAAAATGTACCCCCTCCCCTTTATAAGCAGAAAAAATATCGATGTATAATTTTTTCTTTTATAAAATAATAGCCAATTAAATAATTATCAAAATGAGTAAAAAAGAAATCTCCAAAAAATGTATTATTTATTATTTATTATTTTTTAAAATTTTATTTTTCGATTTTCGGTATTTACTTTCTCATAGAAAAGCCACTGTAAAAAAATTTTTTTTGTTTCAATTCATAACTTTTATTTCTTTATTTACTGTAATTAGAAAACTAAAAGACCAACTTGAAAAAAAAAGTCACTAGTACATATCGATTAAAAAAGAAAAAAAAAGTTTTCAAATAATATTATGACATTTTGGCTGAACTTGCACAAAGGTGTCAAAATTAAGGTGACCCAGAAAAAACAGAACCCACAAATTTTGTAACAAAACTGTTAATTTTAACTATGGGGGTCTAAGGTTAGGGTTAGTTTAATGGGAAAATGAATAAATAATTTGGGTTCTGTTTTTTCTGGGTCACTATATACCAGTGATCCAGAAAAAACAGAATCCACAAATTTTGTAATAAAACTGTTAATTTTAACTATGGGGGTCTAGGATTAGGGTTAGGGTTGGGGTTTAAGGTTAGTTTAATGGGAAAATAAATAAATAACTTGGGACCTGTTTTTTCTGGGTCACCCTAATTTTGACACCTTTGTGCAAGTTCAGCCCAAATCTTTTGATATAGTTATTGAATAATTTTTACTTTTTTTCTATAAAGATAAGAGTGAATAACTGTTATTCACTCTTATCTTTATAGAAAAAAAGTAAAATTCGTTTTTTTCCGGTTCATTTTTTCATATTTCATAAAATAAAATAGGGGTAGACATCGTAATAAAAAAACAACATTTCCCCAATATATTTTGGGAAAAAACTATTTCAGACATATTTACATCCAAAGGTAAGTAGTTATGGAAATTTTCGTGAAAATCGGACCATTAATTGATTTTTCATAGAATTAAAAAAATCCTTTTGTCGTAACTTGTTTTTTGCTACGTTAAATTTCAGTTGATTTAACGGTGCAAAAATTAAAACATTGTTTTTCAATCATAATTTTCATTATTTCCGTAACCTGAAGAAAATTTTAAAAAATCATCAGGAGTTTTCTTAATGTTTCTTCTTTCGAATGAGAAAAACATTTCCAGATAATATTAACTTTTATGCAAGTTTCATTGTGTTAAATATAGAGGGTGGGGGTTAATTTCACAGGGAAAATTGGTGGTACCTACTATACTATAATTAAATGTCTGAATGAAGAAATGCTGCCTAATTACACGCACACACATACACACGTACATACGTACGTGTGTGTGAGTTTTAAGAATTATCCTAAAGAATCTTCAGGATAATTCTTACAGACACTACAGTGAAGATCCTTTCGATGAAATATATATTAAACTTTTTCTGCCGTTGATTCACTTCCCTAAACCGGTTCTACAAATACGTCGTATATTAAGCACTTTCTAATATTTATTATTTCGCCTTTTTTTTTTTCTTCCGGATTTATAAATCATTTGGTTTTTCAATTCCTTAAAACTTCTAATATATATATATATATATATATATATATATATATATTATCACCGGAATATTTTGGACAAATACACATTTTTTTTTAAATCCTTAATTGCATTTAAAAAAAATTTTTTTTTTTAGCTTTAAACTTACAATATCTATTTTAATCATCGGGTAACTTTTTTTGTTTAAGTACTTTTACTGTGAGGATTTTTTTGAAAAAAACAAAAAATTGTTTCCCCTCTCCCCAACAAGTTACCCCCCCCCAAAAAAAAAAAAACTGGGGATAGTGATTGAAGAAAAGTAAACCTTACGAAGACTTAAAAAGTTAAACATCTAGCCACAAACCTTTGTTGAGGAGAACTGTCTTGTCAACTTTACACGCAGAGGCCACGTTGGAAAAGTGAATATTGAAGATCATGTACCTTACACTTTCTACGAATTATTCATCGTCAGATTTCTAAGAATTACGTTATTGTTTTTTTCACTTTCACTATCCATATTTTCTTAGATACACGTACCGAGTTATTCGGAGAAATGCTTTTCTGCGAAATTTGTATTTCGCAGAAAAGCAATACAAAGTTGACGTTGATTTAATGTTGGTAAATCAAACTCGCTTACATAAATCAAAGTAATAGAAAAATTATAGAATAAAAAGATAAAACGGATTAGGTTGATTTTATTTTTATTTGCGACACCAAGTTTATAGTATACTTAAAGTTATCGTAACTTAATAGCAAAATAAAAATTAAAAAAAATCGACAAACTTAATTATCTCCCTTTAAACAAAGTTTTCAAGCTTTTTACCTTGCTTCATATTCCAATTGTACATTTTTTTTTACTTCTTCAACCAAGCGAATGAATTGTTATGGTCAGGTTTTTCTCTTTCTTTCTTTCTTTCTCTCTCTCTCTCTCTCTCTCTCTCTATATATATATATATATATGTGTGTGTGTGTATATTTTAGATATGTCCAATTTTAGTAAAAGGAAGTTATAAAATTTTTTTCTAATTTTTAAATTTTAACACAATTACCAAAAATCAGGGAATTATCCAATTTTAATGAAATTTTCAACACTTTATCCATTAAGGACTTCATTTTATAATGAATTTATTTTATTTATTTATTTAAAAAAAATTTAAATACATTTTTTATCAATTAAAATTGTAGGTGTGTGTGTGTGTGGGGGGGGGTCAATCATTGGAATAAAAAAAACTTTCCAGTCCCTAATTTTTACATTTCTAGAAAGATCAAATTCAGAAGACTCGGGTTAGCTCAGTTGGTAGAGCGTTCGGCTAGAAACCACAATGTTCCTAGTTCGATACCTGCCCCCGCCAACTCAGCATATGAGTAGCACAGGGATCTGTGCGGTAAAGGAGCTGATGGTAGGTGTGGCACTCCACCTCAGACGCTAAAATAATCTCCTTGGTCTAGCGCTAGTGAAAAGGCGATAGAATCCCTCGCTGCATGGCTGACACCAACATTAGGCCGCCCCAATGACTTTTACTTCTTTGAAAGAAAGGAAAAAACTCAAAACCGTCATTCTGTAATAAATTTATTTTAACCAAAACTCAAAAGGCTTTTAGAAATTTAAAGAAATTTTTAAAACTCCTTAGAAGTTCAATCTCATCAGACAGGAGTCACAGATAAAATGAATAACCCAAAGAAAATTCACCAGAAAATCCATCAAATGTAGGTCAGACAGCAAATATAAATTTGCAATTTCAAGCTAAAAAAAGAGTTACATGGTATCCCCAATTTCCTGTTTAAACTGAAAATGACAATGCCCAGAAAAAGTTACTTGAAAATTTAGAATTTTTTTTCTTAAATAAAAAATAAAAATTTTGTACCATTTTCTCTTTTTGTAGTTTTAAAAACAATACTTTTCTTTGAATTGGATCAAAAAAAAAGTCTCTTCTATTTTTCAATTGACCTATTTTTATTCACTTATTCAATAGTGAAATTTAAACACCTGGAAGGTAGGATGTTGCAAATACTTTTGTGATGAATAAAGATGTATGATTAAGCTTTTTACCTTACAAAAATGTGCAGTTTTGTGCAACATATTTTCTGAGATTCTAAAATGAAATGTGGTGCTGATATTGACGTTTGTATATTGTCAGAATTTTGCAGGCAATATGATTAATACATGGGAAATATATTGTTTGTATATTATTTTAAATATATCCAACCACCAACTGATAATTTCCATCGAATTCTGACAGTTATTTTACTCCATATGGTGCTTATTGAATGGCTGTACGTAAAAGTGCCAAATCTTAACTGATGTTGTAACTTCACTTGTGAGCAAAAACCAAACTCCATTTTTGGTACAAATAATGTTCAATATATGTAGAATAATAATTTAAAGGAAAAAGAAAATTATATGCAGTGCCGCATTGTGATTTTTTCACTTATTGATCTTGCATTGAAAAAATCAAAAATCATTAATAACGTGAAAAGGGTTAACCTTATGCCTATTTTGATAACATTTTTGGATTCCTCAGGCCTAAAAACTTCTAAAGCCAATTTTAGAAGTAGAGGAGCTCTAGAACCCATTTTATTGACAGAAATAGATTACAAAATGGCGCTAATTTTCTCACCCCTCCTCAAATTCTTCGAGTTTAAAATCGACATAACTCGGTGAATTTTTCGAATTGGAAGCTCAAATTTGGGGGATTGTCTAATTCCAACCTAGGCTACAAGTGTACAAAATTTCAGAAAAATTGAAGGGGGTGGGTGACATGGCCCGGATGATTTGACATGGAATTGCCCATATTCAAAAATTATTACAACTATTATTCTTTTTCATTTATGATAGACTACACTTGATAAAGTAAAAAATGGGGTTTCCTCTTTTTACTTCAAAATACCTGGATTTCCACACTGGGGACAGCAATAATTGTTTCAGTGTGCATGTCCTTGTTGTGTGTGTGCGTGTGTGTGTAAATCAAGGCGATATATGCAGATTACCATGGTGTGTATATATATATATATATATATATATATATATATATATATATATATATATATATTATTACAGTGGTATGTACAGAAATAACCTACTCGAGTTTCACCATAAGGATCTTCAGGGTTAAATCCACTGAATTAATCAAGATATTGATTAATTACAGCTAACTGCAGGCGTTTATGTTAAGTTATGTTGTATATATACATATATATATACATAGCCATCCACAGACACTGTGTTCCTAAGTTTCACGTCTCATCAGTGTGGCTAGACTTAGCAACTACTTATATATATATATATATAGAGAGAGAGACTTAGCAACTACTTCTATATATATATATATATATATATATATATATACACACACACACACACAGAGTGTTTGGGATAAATGTAACATATTTATATTTGGTTATTTTTCTCCGTAGGTTGGAGGTATTAACGCACACTACGTATCATTTAAAAGCTTGAACCATTCTTCATTCATATACGTGATAACAGATAGAATGGATGACTGGGACCCACCTGAATCATGGAAGAGAATAACTTGTATCATGATGATCATGTGTCGGCCATCAAAATAAGGAATTATGGTTGCTGCCCAATGCTCTCTGAACACTGTAAAAACAATCAGGCATGAACTGGAGAATTGCAATGGAGACTATAAGGCTGTGGCTAGAAGAAAGCAACATAACAGACGATCTGATTGCGTTTATACAACAGAATTCCTTGAAATTTGCAGAAAAAAGTGTTGGAGACCCTCAGATGCCTATGTGGAGTTGCTAAACACTGTAGTCATGCCCTGGATAACAAGGGTAGCCAATGGTAGGCCATATGTTTGGCAGCAGGATTCAGCCCCCTGCCACACCTCTGGGAAAAGTCAAAAATGGTTGTTGGTGAATTTTTACAACTACACCAGTCCCAATATTTGGCCTCCGAATTCCCCACATCTGTATATAAAAAAAACATCAAGTCTAAACTCCACATAACTTAATTACCATTGCGAATGCCCCCCGAAATATAAAATAGCCCTCATTAAAAACCTAATACATAGAGTTTTTTTACATCTCATCTAAAACAATATTTTACAAAGAACTTAGTAATAATATAAAACAAACCCTAGTTAATAATAATTTCCCCAACAAAATTGTTGACCAACAAATATGACTATATCTACATACTGAAGAATAAGTTCCAATTACCGTCAAACTGGGAAGACAAGGCAACAAACGATTGTAACTCAAATACAAACTTGAATGCTACAAGGTCCACTGCAAAATGACAAAGTATATATAAGACTCCACAATGTCATTCAAATCAAGCAGTCAAGCAACCAATCAGAACTCAAGGAATGGAATGACCCAAATCACCCAGATTCATGAATAGATCATTCTTGATTCCTATTTATACCAGCTGTCTTGGACACTGCTTGAGTTCTACTTAGCTGCTGTTATTAAAACCAACAGTAGACTAACTGACCTCAATACATACCATCCACAAAAATAACAATAACAACACCAACAACAATAACCAAATCCACCTATATTACAGGAAGCGCTTGGTGTAATGGTTAAAGTCATGGGAAATGGACTCGTCGACCCGAGTTCAAATCTTGGACGTGGCAATTATTTCACTTAGCCTTGGGAAAGGTATGAATCCTACTCTCCCTCCAGCTATGGGTAAATAGTAGGGCAGACTGGGCTCTTTAACCTTGGTTAGGCAACCGGTCTAGGAGAAGGAAAACTCTGAATTCAAACCTGTTGAACTCCGCTTAAGAAATTGACCTTGTGTCACATCCTGCTCGTGCAGAGGGGTTGGTAAATATATATATATTACAGGAATCAAATGCACAAAAACTAAAAAACAGATGAAAATGAAAACCAACATGATACACCAAAACCCTGACACAACGCCATGAAGCTAAGAGGTCTAGAACAAAGCACCGGCACATCAACATCTTCAGGGACAGCCTTCAAATGCGACATCTGTGGTCGAGAATGTTTTTCAAACATTGGACTTCACAGTCACAGGAGGCGCTGTAACTTCAGGGGCACAAAAACTTTATTATAGTCTTCTGAGACTGATATGCCAATACACTGACACATCAAACCTGTTGACTAACCGAAAAAATAAAACTGATTATCTACTACATTGAATTCAAAACCTCAAAACTACTTGTCAAAAATAACCCAAACTCACCTAAAAACTCCCTAAATTAAACCAATGTAGTATATAAATTTACTTGTTAAGTTAAAGGGATAAAAAATGTATTCATTTAATTACTTTCTTTTTTTACCCATAAAAATATAACAATAAAAACAAGCTAAGAATTAAACATGTGTCCTTATTCATAGGTGGAAAATTTTGGGTATTAATTGAAATGAAAATTATTCATTTATTCTATGAATAGGTTATTTCTTTTTTTTAAAAGTTTTTGATTGGTTGATTGGTTGATTGATTTTAACAGCATATCAACCCATCTGGGGTTATGTCATACTGAGCAGTTAGGAAGTAATATATGTTGTGTATCTATATTTACACTTTTGTATTAATTGGTTTTAACAATGTGTTAGCCTCATTGGGGATCATGTTGTAATCATAACCTATTGATTAGGTTCATGTCTATATTCTATGGTATAATTTTATTTCCTTCAAGAAGGATAGAATGTCTTCTATGTTGACATTTTCAAATAGATCTTTCATATTGTTTGCATTAAAATAACAGTTTCTGATGTGAGCAAAAACCCTGCATTCTATGAGCAGGTGTCTGAAATGTGGTTGTTGTTCTTGTTTGAGTATATAGGAGTGCATTAGTCTTGTGTAACCAATGCGTAATCGGGACACAATGACTTGTTCCTTTCTGGACTTCCTTAAGGCTGGTCTCCAATCTCCCAGAGTTTCTGAGTTACACTGATTAAAAATTGTTTGTCCTAATAAATAAGTCCTTATGACAAAAATTTAAATTTAGTTCTTAATTACCTGTTGAGCTACAGTGAAAAAAATGTATTTGTTTTTACAAAAAATATATATTAATAAAAATATAATAATATATATATATATATATATATATATATATATATATACTCAGAAATGTTTTTGTTTTTTTAACTACTATATATAAAGAATAATATATATATATATATATATATATATATATATACACACATACTATAAAAATATATATATTATAATTATATATATATATATATATATATATATATATGATGATGGACTCTCCCGTCGATTTCGATATATATATATATATATACACACACACACACACACACATTCATATATAATACAAGGATATTAGTGCTTTAAGAAATGCAAACAGCTTTGTTGTGGATTTGAACTTGTTTCGCCATGTCCATTTCCTATGATGATAATCATTACGCAACATACCTCCAACATGTAATAACCGATATATACCTACTTACTGCTTTTTTGTGCTTAAAATTTAAATGCTGCAGTTGGATACAAACCTGTGCGGTCATTACAACCTTATATTAAATATATATAGGAAGCGCGTGGTGTAATGGTTAAAGTCATAGGAAATGGACTCGTCGCCCCGGGTTCGAATCCTGGATGTGGTAATTGCATTTCACTTAGCGCTAATACCCTTGGGAAAGGTATGAATTCTACCCTCCCTCCAGCTATGGATAAATAGTAGGGCAGACAGGGCTCTTTAACCAAGGTTAGGCAACCGGTCTAGGAGAAGGAAAACTCTGAATTCAAACCTGTTAAACTCCGCTTAAGAAATTGACCTTGTGTCACATCCTGCTCGTGCAGAAGGGTTGGTAAATATATATATTAAATATATATATTTAATAAAAATCTTTGTTTTTACAAAAAAGCTAAGAATCAAAAATGTATGCTCATTTGTGGTTAGAAAAATCCAGTATTTGTTTATTCTATGAATAGTTTATTTATTTATTTTTTTTTTTTAAAAGAAGCTTTTAGTTACTTAGTTGAGTCCTAGTGTCTTGATGAGACTTGCAGTCACTCAGACATTGCTTTTTTGTTTGTTTTGTTTTACGGCATATCAACCTCAGTGAGTCATTTAATGCTGACAAAGTTTTGAAATAAATTAATTGTAAATGGATACTCAATGTTGTTTATAAACTCATGTTTCTCAATTTAACCCATAGATGGGACCCTAATAGGTACTATCACTTCAGGTTAGAGTGGACCAAGGAGCAATGGTGATGAAGGGGAGCTCCACATTCCCCAGACCTCCAGAACTGGAACCTCACCATCAGATAGAGTTTAATGTCATTTCCAGGACATGAGGACCTTCAGGCACTGCTTTCTAGCACATATATGATAAAAAGGGTTGGGGCTTGCCATAAGGGCAATAGGGTCGGGAAAATCATATAGGTGCTAGGGCTTGACATGACCCACTCAGACCTTGCAATTTCGTGTCTGGCATTTGACTGTTAATTTCACAAACCAAAAATTAAATGCCAGAAGTTGATTTTTAAATATTTATATGACTGCTGAAAAAATGTATGGTTGTAGTTGGGAACAGGTCATATGCCAAATAAATTGATTAAAGAGTCAATCACAATTCAACAGTACTTCATCAGTTTTAGATAGTTATTTATCAATTTAGCTTATTTGTTGCACAGGGCTAGAAGTATTAGAGACCCAGTGAGAATTGAATAGTCTGCTAAATATGCTGCTAAATATGTGTAGATGTAGTTGGGAACAGGTCACATGCCAAATAAATTGATTAAAGAGTCAATCACAATTCAACAGTACTTTATTAGTTTTAGATAGTTATTTATTAATCTTAGCATAGTTGTTGCACTAACAATAGTCTGCTAATCAAGCTTGTTAATCATTACACATGATGACCACATGACACGAATAAAAGAGGAAGTGAGTCAAAAGTTCAGTGATAATGATAGCGATGTTAATAGAGGCAGAGAGAGGCAACTTTTTACACACACAATCAGCAGTACAATAGTGTAAACTTTAAAAACTTGACAATTATGTTCAGTTTGCACAGATATATGTGTATAGATCTTGTTATCTAACTGATTCTCAGAATTGAACAGTTTTACTTTCTTTAGACTTTAGCCCACCAAAGTACTATCTAAAAGAGATGGATTTCACTTATTGTTTGTTCTTATTTGTTAATGTTTTTGCAGAGTTATATCATCATAATCATCATGTTTACAGCATAGATTCACTTGACTATCTCTCGCCATCCGTCCCTTGGCAAATCCTCTACATGGCATCCAGTATCTGCTCAGTGCTGATGAATGTATGTTTTTGATTGTTAGCCAACACTAGTGTGTCCATGTGTAGGAGTCCATAGGAGAATAACGCTTATGAATTTGTCCCTGCTTCTCCTTTGGATGGTTTGAGAGATGGGAGGTAAGTGACTGTACAGCTGTTGTTTTATGAAAGTACTGATTCTAGGACATGTTAAAGACAGCATACAACATCCTTGTGTAGTTCCCATCTAGCTTTTTCTCCTGGCATTTCCTTAAAGTCCAAGTGGTGCAACCCTACAGTAGTACTGATAATAATAGATAAGATTTTTGTTATTGATGCAATGGCACACCGAGATTTTCTCACCTATTGATCTTGCTATGAAAAAATCAGGATTCACTAATAACTTAAAATTGATTAACTTTTTTGATAGCATTATTGGATTCCTTGGGTCAAAAAGCTTTTATAAACCTATTCTTAGGAATAGGGAAGCTCTAGAACTCATTTTACAGACAAAAATAGATTACAAAAAGTCACCATTTTTTGTGCACCCATCTCTCAAATTTGGAGAGCTAAAAATCGACATCACTCGACCAATTTTTTGGAATTGGAAACTCAAATTTTGGGGATTATCTTACTTTAACCTAGTCCACACTTGAACAAAATTTCATAAAAATTGAAGGGAGTGGGTGACATGGCCTGGATGATTTGACATTACCCCAAGAGCAATGTTTTGAGCAGACCTTTTTTTTCCTGTGTGTTTTGAACAAAAAAAAAAAAAAATGATATTACATTGAAATAAAATATAAACATGTAATTTTTCTGTAGTACATAAAAATTGATATTTAAACATTAAATACACTATGAAGAAACTTTAGTAAATTTACTTAAAACTTTTAATAATGTATTTTGTAAGTACGTCAGTTAGTCTACTTTCATAAATTTGGGGGCAAATTTAACGTTTAAAATGTATTAAAAAATTAATTACATATGTAATATTATGTGGCATTTTTACAGATGCTCATTATGTTACTATTTTTTCATTTTTTTGGGGGGGTTTGGTTTTGTTTTACGGCATATCAACCTCAGTGGGTCATTTAATCTCCATAAAGTTTTGAAATAAATCAATTCTTAATGGATAATACAATTTTTTTATAAATACATTTTTCTATTTAACCCATAGATGGGACCCTAACAGGTACTACCACTCCGGGTCAGAGTGGACCAGGGAGCAATGGTGATGAAGGGGTGCTCCACATTCCCCAAACCTCCAGAACTGGAACCTCACCATCAGATAGAGTTTAACGTCATTCCCAGGACATGTAGACCCTCAGTCACCGCCTTCTAGCACCCATATGATAAAAAGGGGTTGGGGCTTGCCATAAGGGCAATAGGGTTGGGAAAATCATATAGGTGCTAGGGCTTGACGTGACCAGCCGATTGATCGGAGGGGGCCTCTCCGACCGCCCATCTAGCCCAAGATAGGACCAAAGTGGAGTATTGCATGTCATGAACTGCTCATCCACCTGGGCTCTATCCTTAAGCGTCACGGGTCACCACCCACGGCCAACAGGTGGCCCCATTGGGGGAGTCTTACCCCTCTGCAGAGGTGCAGTCGGTGTATTCTAACGCCCCAGCCGATAGGGCGGAATATTATTTGGCATTTTTACAGATGCTCATTATGTTACTATTTTCTGACTAAAACTAAAATTTTAAATAATGAATCTAATTAATTATAATTCTTTTCTTTTTCAAGTGAAAATGTGCACTTGAATTGTTGGTCCCTAGATTACATCATTTTAAACTTAGAACATGTATCTATTTTTTTTACATAATCATTTTGTAGGCACTGTGGCAGTTTTTGTATATCCATGTCATACCAGCTCACTGCCATGTTATTGAGGAAGCATTGAACCTTGTCATCGTTGCAAACTCACTACACATCCAAGTTTTTGACATCTAAGCATGACTCGCTATACACTTCCATTAATTGGCGATGAATTTCAATTGGTTTAATGTTTAATGTCTTTTGTGTTAAAGAACTGAATAACTGCACGAACTTCACAGAAACGACTGCCAAACCAAGACTGAGCACAGCAGTGTTGCTAATAGATACACAAACAGTTTCCCTGTGTTCCCAACGCTTTGGAGACCTTAATTTTCGGATTATACTTGTAAATATGGCTGATGGTAGAATTGTTGGTAGTTGAAGATGCAATTTTTCACTTAATTATTCATTAAAAAAATAAATAAATGAAGCAATTCACTGAAACTTACTCTTATCTGGACGTTGAATGTAACCATCATATTTATATATACATTTTTTTTTTTTACATCAAAATAAAAACGTAAATTTTCATGGGTGGCCTATTCTGTACAATAGGGACCTCCAAAACAAAGTCACGTGATCAGTTTATGCTATTTTTGAAGCAACAATCCAAAATCTATATGAACTTTAACCCCACCCAATTACCAACATAAAAAGTTGTTACAGAGAAAAACAGTTAATTCAAAGATCAAATTATCCGATTAGGAAAAAAATTACTCACTGTTATCTGGAAAAATAAGTAAAAAATACCGTTTTTTCGTCAAGTTTTTTAATTATTACAACGCTAATTCATATATTAGCTGACTTTGACGATTATACTTTTCAATATACAAGTGACTATAATTGACATAACAATTGTTTTCTTGTGCATTATGCAATAACTGATTATTATTAAAGATTTTCTTTTCTTTTCTTTTTCTAACCAGTAGTAAGAATGATAACTAATGCTCAGTGATAAAATGGCCTTCCGTACATTCTAGGGAGCAAACATTATTATTCAACAATAAAAATTCAAAATTCTCTTAAAATACTAATATATCTTGGTTGATTTAAATTTTGCATTAATCAGAATTCTAAAATTCATTGTTATATTATATTAAAAGATTATTTAAAAATTGGGTTCGTATACAAAAAAAAAAGATTTTTAAACATTAAAAAAATCAATATTTAATCACATAAAATAAATAAAATCTCTTAAAAATTAATTTCTTTGAAATTTTTTTCTTCTTAGTAATTCAATAGAATATAGTATATATTAGTTTAAAAAGCAAATAAAAGTTTTTAAAGAATAATATTATGACATTTTTTAGCACTTTTTATTACGGAATTCATGGAATTTTTACTAAAAAAGATAAGAAATTTCTAGAATCTTCTAACTCTTTATCTTTATAGAATTAAAAAAAAAATGGTATGAAGTTCTTTTTCGTAAAAATTTGACTCTTAATTGATTTTTTATAGAATTTTTTTAAAAGCCTGTAGACGTAACTTGTATTTGGCTACGTTAAAATTCAATTGATATAATGGTGCGAAAATGTAAACATTGTTTTCGTTCATAATTTTCATTATTTCTGTAAGCTGAAAATATGTTAAAAATCATCAGGAGTTTTTTTTAATGTTTCTTCTTTTGAATGGACAAAAAAATTTCAAGATAATATTAACCTTTATTCAAGTTTCATAGAGTTAAATATAGGGGGTGGGTAAATTTTACACGTCGAATTGGAGGTCTCTACTTGTACAATCGTGTCGAAAAAATATTTGTTTACCGAAGATTGTTTACAAAAAAATAAATTGAATAACTTTAAGAATTTTCAAAGAAGCAGGGAGATTGTTTTTTGAGGTTACATTTTGTGAATTAAAATTGTAATAATTGTATTTCACAAAATAAGGGTAATTTGGAGACTGAAAAAAATTACCTCTTCTATATGTGCGTGTTTAATTTAGATGTCGTCACTTTACATGGCGTGCCGGAATTAGAATTGACCGGAAGTTAACTTTTCATGTAAGGGAGATAAATCCGATCTACATCCGCCTTTTAAATGCCGTTCCATGTGGTTAGCGTCATGTCGACTAAAAAGAGGAAGATTCATGCAGGAAAAAATAAGAAGAAATCCTGGAGGAAAACCGATATTCGCGACGTAGAAGAATTTTTGGATGACGTGAGACATCAGGAACGTACAGGGTAAGTATCGAGTAATTCTCATGTTGGTATACCAAGCAAACGTTCTCTTCGTTGTGTGTTAGATATTTTTCCGACACGTGGTTTGTAAAAAAAAAACTTTCGTCGCAATTTATTCACTAAATTAATATCTTTATGAGGTGACGAACGTTAATAAAGTCTATTCTTAAAGACTTAATGTCGTATGGGCTGAACTTGCAAATCGGTCGGAAAATTAAAACATATTACAGTGCACCAGAAAAAACAGAACCCAAATTATTTATTTATTTATTTTCCCATTAAACTAACCCTAAACCCAACCCTAACCCCCGTAGTTAAAATTAAGTTTTATTACAAAATTTGTGGGTTTTTTTTTGCTGGGTCACCCTGTATACATAGTGACCCAGAAAAAACAGAACCCAAATTATTTATTTTCCCATTAAACTAACCCTACCCAAAATTAAGTTTTATTACAAGATTTGTGGGTTCTTTTTTTTTTTTCTGGGTCACCTTAATTTTCGGACCGAAAAGTTTAGCCGTATTTTTATGTGGCGACTGTCCTTAATGGGACAGTCACTGCCTGCCTTGTAAATCGACATTTGAGATCTAGTTTTTGTAATTGTGAAGAATTGCTGTGAAGGGACGTAATTTTTGACAGTCAAATTAGCAATATTCTAATAAGGTAAAATGGAAATTAAACGGAAAAAATCGTTCCTAAGTTTCTTATTTAAAAACAAAACAAAAAGCAAAACAGTAGAATTTCCAATTGGAATTTTTTTTTCAATATTTCCTTTATCTAATTTAGGGATAAAATTGGTAGACTGTGAATTCAGGGGTGTAAATTTTTACCATAGTCTAGCGCACATATGTTAGTGGAATATGAAATGAAGTCCAATGTATATATTTTTAATTTCTCAACTGGGATTAATACTATTAATTAAAATTGCATTTTACATAGCACTAATATCCTTGGGAAAGCTATGAATTCAACTATTCTCCTCCCAGCTGTGGGTAAATAGTAGGGCAGACTGGGTTCTTTAACCATGGCTAGGTAACCAGTCTGGGAGAAGGAAAACTCTGAATTCAAATCTGTCAAACTGTGAATAATGAATAAAAGATATAATGCACCAGTTATTTTATTTAAAAACTTTTACATTTTTCAGGTCAGTTAACTTTGAACCACATATATTTGAGGTTGTAGGGACCCGATTTGTTTGGTTAGTGTATGGTTGAGGAGTTGAAGATCCGAGTTATGGGTCCCTACAATTTATATGTATAAGACTACGGAAAATGTAGTTTTCATAGGTAACAAAAGAAGAAGACAAAATTGATAAAGGAAACAAACTTTATATACAATTAATATAGTTTCATTGTTCTTTCAGTGGTGTTGCAGTCTGATTGTGTCTGTGCATAGTTGTGTGTGACAACTGTGACATGGTATTTATATTAGTGTGATTGCTTGTGTCAACATGATAGTAGTTTTGTCTGTGATTGGAACTTGTGATTGAAAGTTGAAATTTGTTGTTGTTGAGCGAGAGAGAGAGAGAGAAATAGGAGACAAAAAAATAGAAGGACCTGTTGAGTCGTATTTGATGTGTACGGACATTCCCACTGTAGAGTTAGGAGCATCCGCTCCAACTCTGTCGAGTCAGGAAGAGCGAAAGCTCCTCACTGTCCGTGTCTCCTCATCTCAAGTTTTTTCAACCGATCCAGCTCTATGGGCCTTTTTATAATTTTAATTATTCATTGTCTACGTGTTCCTTAAGCTAAAATATTCCTCAAATATCAGGTGATTTGCAATGATGCAATATCGAATGATTTTGGTATCTATGGAATTCTGGTGACATGAATTATCGGATGAATTTAAACCATTGTTTCTATTGTTTCTAAAATATTTCTAAACTAATATTCATTTGATTCTCTTTTGTTTACCTAATTCTAAACTCATGACATACCATTGTAAAACTAGTTGTTTAAGATAACTTAATTATTTTAATTCGGTCAATTCCACATGCCGTAAAAATATAGGGTCCAAATCCCTATAAGGTGTAACACAGATTCACAAACATACGTGGTTCAAAGTTAATTGACCTGAAAAAATGTAAAAGTTTTTAAATAAAATAACTGGTGCATTATATATTTTATTCATTAATATATCAACACTGAAAATTTCATTAGATTCGGTTAATTCCTTGATTTTTAGTATTTTTTTTCTTTCAGCAGATTGACATACGATAGTGGTATTTAGGTCCGTTAAGAAGGATTTAACCGATCAAACGATTCTCTCTTGTCACATCCGACATAAACTGATCCACTCCACATCACATACATATGTGCTAGAAGGCAGTGACTGAGGGTCTTCATGTCCTGGGAATGATGTTAAACTCTATCTGATGGTGAGATTCCAGTTCTGGAGGTCTGGGTAATGTGGAGCACTCCTTCATCACCATTGCTCCCTGGCCCACTCTGACTCGGAGTGGTAGTACCTGTTAGAATCCCATCTATGGGTTAAATAGAAAAATGTGTTTATGAAAAAAAAATTGCGTATCCATTAAGAATGAATTTATTTCAAAATTTTCTCAGCATTAAATGACCCACCGAGGTTGATATACTGTAAAACAAACAAACCTCCACATCACATACGTCTTAAGAGCAAGACTCCAATAAGCATCCCAACTTAGACCATGTAATCAAATTAAAAATTGATATATTCCAAAAATTAAAAAAAAGTATTTATTTATTAAAAAAAAAGAACAGCAATAACAATATTAATTTCTCTGAATGTTTGAGATGAGGCTTGAAGATTAGTATTATTAGCATTATTCGGACTATTGTCCCATCTTCATTGTTATTTGTACAACGTTTTGGCCGATATACCCTCCGGCCTTCTTCGGATGGCTCCCGAATACGACAAGAAAGTTCCCGAGTTCGAAAAGAAATACCTGAAGAAGGCTGGAGGGTATATCGGCCGAAACGTTGTACAAATAACAATGAAGATAGGGACAATAATAATACTAATATTGATTTATCGTTAGTGCAAAATTAATTTTTCACAACAACAACATGAAATAATTGATTTTTATTTTTATTTAAAAAAAAAAAAAAATTAACATAAAAATGTCTTTGGTTCGTTAATAAACATGAACTGTCTTTTTAAAAATCTTAAAGTGAAATTCTAGTGTCAAAAAATCGTCTGTTTACAAATAAGCAGAAGTTTGCATTGACAAACAAAACTGTCCTTTTGATTACTGTTCTGAGTTAGGGTGCTTATTTGGAGACACAATCCACGACTTATACCAGGTGTCCTCATGCACAACATTTCTGCCCCCTCTGATCAATCGGCTGGTCACGTCAAGCCCTAGCACCTATATGATTTTCCCAACCCTATTGCCCTTATGGCAAGCCCCAACCCCTTTTTATCATATGGGTGCTAGAAGGCGGTGGCTGCGGGTCTACATGTCCTGGGAATGACGTTAAACTCTATCTGATGGTGAGGTTCCAGTTTTGGAGGTTTGGGGAATGTGGAGCACCCCTTATCACCATTGCTCCCGGGTCCACTCTGACCCGGAGTGGTAGTACCTGTTAGGGTCTTATCTATGGGTTAAATAGAAAAATGTATTTATAAAAAATTGTATTATCCATTAAGAATTGATTTATTTCAAAACTTTATCGGCATTAAATGACCCACTGAGGTTGATATGCCACAAAACAAACCAAACCAAACAACATTTCTGTAACTTTGAGGTCCCTTGCAATTGCTCCGATGGACTTTCCAGGGTTTTTATTTGTTATCTCTTGGACTTTTCATACAATATTTTCTTACCGGATGGTGTACAAGGCAGGGATTAGACATCTTTAGTTGTTTCCCTAGTTCATGAATAAAAACCCTACAATTTATTAAGAAACTTTAATCATCAGTGCAGTTATACCATTTTAGCAGCTACCTCTGGCCGGGTTCGAGACCCGAACGAACTTACGCTCGCCAAACCTCTTACCCATACGGCCACAGTCAGCCGCCAAGTATAGCAGGCTATTTAATCGCTACATTTCTAAGCGGAAATGAACTCACCTAGAGGTCTCAAACTTTGTAAACAAAGTGAGTCTTAGCTGAACGCTGAATACGGTGAATTTTGCAATTTACTATCATACTTTATTAGCTTCGATCAACTATTAAACATAAAAGGGGGGGGGCATACGTACAAACGTGTGCGCGTGCACACACAGTGAGAATCTTAGTAATATGATTGGTTTTTGAATCTTGTATTCGATATTATCTGTGCCTGCTTTATATAATTTTGTGCATATAACTTTATAAATTTATTTATTCATTATATTCATGTTTTGATGTAACAAAAATCTAATTTAAAAAAATATTTTGTCTTTCCAGAGGATTGCTTGAAACAAGAAAAGATGAATCACTTTTCTTTGTTGATAAAACTGTTAAGAAACCAAAAAAAATCTCAGGTAAGATATTTACTATGGAAGTTTTTAATAATAAAATTGTTTCCAACATACATACACATATATATATGTAGGATATATCAATTTATAAACAAAACTAGAAATCTGGGGAAAAGCCAGCTAGAGTAATGGTTAGAATCCCCGCCTGTCAGCCAGGGTTCGAATCACACACAAAGCGGCTTCCAGTCTATAACTCTGCTGATGAGGCATAATAGGCCGAAATGTACATACAGAGATTGACTTTTCTCAATTTGTTTATGCTTTACATTTGAACAGATATATTCGCCTAATTCATTAATTATCAACTAATTAATTCTCAAATTAGGTATGACTTCAATTAAGCACATATTCTCCCAAAAATTGTCGGCTATTGCCATATCAAAAACAAACTGTTTGCATACTCACATATATATATATATATATATATATATATATATTTTTTTTTTTTTTTTTTTCTGCAGTGGTCTTTTGCAATGCCTTCACTATTTATAAATATAAATAGAGAAGGTAAGAGTTTGTTTGTCCTCTATAGACAGCCAAATCTTTTTATGTAGAGCTACCAAATTTCTCATCAAATTCACATTTAAGTGTGCCTCTGTAGCAAAATTGTTTTTCAATACCTTGGGAAAGATATGTATCCCCCCCTCAGCTATAGGTTAAATAGCACCACTACTGTTCTTCTACAAGGATGGCTTTGGCATTAAATAACACATGATGGTTGATATGCTATCAAACAAGGAAACCAGACCAAGCCTTTTGGTGCACCTCTGTTGCAAAATTGCCTTTCAGTGGTGCAGATCCCCCATGGCATAGTGGTTAACATGTTGGACTGCAACATTGTAGTAAGCGAGTATTACATTCACTTTCGGACTAATACTCTTGGGAAAGGTATGAATCCCCTCATCCCCAGCTATGGTTTAAATAGCATCACTCCTGTTCTTCTACAAGGATGGCTTTAGCATTAAACTAGCAGCGCCTACCTGGCATTGCCTGGGTAGAGGAGGATTTTTTAAAAAGTTAGTCCGCAGATCCATTATTACTGAATAGTGTGTTGAATCCTCCTGGGATGCCCCATTTAAATCACTATGTAAAAAAAAATAAACCTTGCGTTGATCCAGCTACTCTGAAAAGAAATGTTAATGTCTACTATCTAAAATATTAAAGGAAAAAAAAAAATTACATGCTGTTATCATTTAAATTTTATTTTTTTAATTATCTTCACGAATATAAATCAAATCTGTATTTTTGCTCAAAAACCAAGCCCATATTTACTTTGTCGTTAATTGTTTTATTTTTGAAGTTTTCTCCGGACATACATATAAACACAACTGCCCTTTATATATCTATAAATAGAAGATGGATAACCATGATAGTTGATATGCTATTAAACAAGGAAACCAAACCAAGCCTTTCGGTGCATCTCTGTAGCAAAAGCAATATATTGGTAACTAGCATGTACCAAAATATTGAAAAACTTTTGACTCCCCTTAGTACAAGGGTTGGCCGAAAAGTCCTTGGGTGACCAAGATTCTCTCATGGAATGTGACCAAATGAGGTTTATTTTTTAATAAAGTCCACTTTGTGGTCCACACACTTGTTCCATCGGTGTTGTAGTATTTGGATCCCATTGGTCAAAAAAGTCAACAACAGTAAATATGTCATCATCATATGAACTTTTCAGCCCGCCCTTGTATTTTGCAAGACTGGAAGAGGAGGATCTCTCAAAGTAGTTTGACTAATAAAAAGAGTCTATTTGTGTTGAATACACATACGCAACTATCTCCGACCAGGCACGAAACCCGACTGAATTTCCATCAACTCGATCTGCTAACCTCTCGGCCATTTGACAGCTGCTATTAAGGACCGGTGTTTAAACTATTAAATACATACATTTGTTTATATATTTTACAATCACCAGAGAGATCCAGTCTGTAAACAACAGACAATCATTGCTTTATGCTGGCAGTGAAAGTTATATATATATATATATATATATATATATTATTTTTTTTTTTTTTGCTTGAAGGCGATTACAATGCGCATATCGCATAAAATTCGATAATTATAGAAGATAATAATGACAAGTGAATTTCGCAAAGAATTATTCGGTGTGTAGAACATCGTACAGACTGTTTCAACTTTATTAAGTCTCATCAGAGATATGCGCATTGTAATTGCCTTCAAGCAAAAATATAAATATTAATATATACTTTATTCAACAATGCTTCTAAAATAAACAAACATCCAAAAATCTTATATATATATATATGCCAATCCTCTGTACAAGCAGGATGTGACGCAAGGTTAATTTCTTAAGCAGAGTTTAACAGGTTTGAACTCAAAGTTTTCCTTCTCCTTGACTGGTTTCCATATCAAGGTTAAAGAGCCCAGTTTGCCCTATTATTTACCCACAGTTGGATTCCTACTTTTCCAAGGATATTTTACCCTGTTGGCTGGGGCTATAGAATACGCTGACATAAATGTACAATTAATATAATTCCGAAGGTAAAATTCCCCCAAAAGGGCTACCTATTGGCCGTGGGTCACGACCCGTGTTTCTTAAGGATGGAATCCTGGTGGCTGAGCAGTTGATAACATGCAACACTCCACTTTGGTCCTTATCTCGGCTAGATGGGTGGTTGGAGAAGCTCCCTCCGATCAGTCGACTGGTCACGTCAAGCTCTAGCACCTCTGTGATTGTCCCAACTCTATTGCCTTTATGGCAACCTAAAAAAAACTTTTTTTTACATATATGCGCTGAGTCTTAGTGTCCTATGTATGATGTTAAATTGCATCTAGGGGTGAGGTTCCAATTCTGGAGCTTTGGGGAGTGTGGAGTATCCCTTCATTGCCATTACTCCCATGTCCACTCTGACCTGTAATATCTTTTGGGGTCCAGTCCCATCTATAGGTTAAATAGATAAAAAAAGATAAGTTCTACAAAAATACACCTGTACTGCAAAATATGTTACCAACTGTTGTCTCGCACTTAAACAATTTGTTCAAAAACAAAATATTTACATACATATCATATATACAAAAACAAAAAAAAAATTTGGCATTAAATAACCCACAGGGTTGATATGCTGTTAAACAAAACCAAATCAAACCGTATTAGTGCTATTTGAAATACAGACTGCCTCGTCCAGGATTTCCGCCCTGTCGGTGGGGGCGTTAGAATGCACCGACTGCACCTCTGCAGAGGGTTAAGACTCCCCCAATGGGGCCACCTGTTGGCCGTGGGTGGCGACCCGTGATGCTTAAGGATAGAGCCCAGGTGGATGAGCAGTTCATGACATGCATTACTCCACTTTGGCCCTATCTTGGGCTAGACGGGCGGGAAGAGAGGCCGCCTCTGATCAATCGGCTGGTCACGTCAAGCCCTAGCACCTATATGATTTTCCCAACCCTATTGCCCTTATGGCAAGCCCCAACCCCTTTTTATCATATGGGTGCTAGAAGGTGGTGGCTGCGGGTGTACATGACCTGGGAATGACGTTAAACTCTATCTGATGGTGAGGTTCCAGTTCTGGAGGTTTGGGGAATGTGGAGCGCCCCTTCATCACCATTGCTCCCTGGTCCACTCTGACCCGGAGTGGTAGTACCTGTTAGGTTCCCATTTATGGGTTAAATAGAAAAATGTATTTATAAAAAAAAATTATATTATCCATTAAGAATTGATTTATTTCAAAACTTTATCGGCATTAAATGACCCACTGAGTTTGATATGCCGTAAAACAAAACAAACCAAACTCGTCCAGGATTTGAACTCTGATTGCTGATTCCATTTCTTATGAAGATAACCGTTACACAATGAGCACCTCTAATTGATTATTGACTGTTTTGAAACCCTGTTAATAATTTTTTTTTTTTTATATGAAATGATGCTGTCAGTAATTTTTCTTTCTTCTTTGTAGCTATTGAAAGGAGACGGCTACGGAAACTTGATAAACCGCTTAAATGCTACAACCATCTTCTACCAGATGTTGATGTTGAACCTCGTTCTGTGTAAGTATCTTGTGTTATATAGCAATAGCATAATCTTTACAGATCACTGTCATCCTTACATAATATATATACACACACACACACACACATATAGCAATAGCATAATCTTTACAGATCACTGTCCATCACAATCATAAAACCCCACAACCGGAACCTTTCCTCTCGTGAGCCCTCAAATGACTCAAACCTGCTGCAGATCCACAAAGTTTGATGCAAATATGACATAGAAAGGACGTCCTTCCCGTTGTATCAGATGATAAAATTTTATGCTTATGTACCACATGTCTCTTAAGACCAGAAGCTGACTTACAGACTTTGTTACAGATTGGACATGTCTTTCATCGCTCCAAGAATAGCAATGTTGGACCATATTACCTTTAGGCAACCCTTTTTGATCTCGATTAAGAAATATTGTCAGATTGATTTCCATATATATATATATATATATATTTATATTTATTTGTTTATTTGTTTTTTTTGTTTTTCTTTAACAGTCCACATAAAACTGTCAAAAGATTATCAGTATTTAAAGCAAAACGTCTGGCTGAAAAGGGTCCAACCAAACGAGAACTTGAAAGTGTCAAGCGGCAGGTGAAGGCGATTCGAGAGACAAAAAAGAAAAAGGCTGCTTATAATGCAAAACGTGTTGTTGATTTTGATCTTTGGGATAGTAAGTCTTTCTCTCACTCTCTTTCTTTCTCTTTCTCTCACTCTCTTTCTTTCTCTTTCTCTCTCTCTTTCTCTCTCTCTCTCTCTTTCTCTCTCTCTCTTCTTTCTCTTCTCTCTCTCTCTCTCTTCTCTTTTTCTTTTTTTCTCTTTATTCTTTTTTTTCTCTTTTCTTTCTTTTTTCTCTTTATTCTTTCTTTTCTCTTTATTCTTTCTTTTCTTTTCTCTTTTATTCTTTCTTTTCTCTTTATTCTTTCTTTTCTCTTTATTCTTCTTTCTCTTTATTCTTTTTCTTTTCTCTTTTCTTTTCTTTTCTTTTCTCTTTATTCTTTCTTTTCTTTTCTCTTTATTCTTTCTTTTCTTTCTCTTTTTATTCTTTTCTTTTCTCTCTCTTTATTCTTTTCTTTTCTTCTCTTTATTCTTTTCTTTTCTCTCTCTTTATTCTTTTCTTTCTCTCTCTTATTCTTATTTTGTAATATACACTTTTATTTTCAATATAGATCAGGATGGGAACATTTCCCTGTTAATATGCCACCCTTGTAGGCTGGGGCTGTAAAATGCACCTTTGCATAAGGATATCCCCCTTACCCGATGGGGGTCACCTGTTGCCCATGGGTGGGACCTGTGATGCTTAACCCACTATCTACCACTGCCATCCGCAATAGCCATGTCCCAAATGGTTGACAAGCTAGTATCCTATCACTGATGCTTTACTACTGAATAGAAATGTATTTATTAAATTCATTTCTCCTTTTTTTAACTCTTAAAATATTTTCTAAGAGCTGATGATCTTTGGTGGTTTTGGGCGGTCCGGTATTTTGATCGTCGGGCAGTTTGGTGCATTCTGATAGATAAAGGGTTGAATTGCCTTAAGGAGTATTTGTTTAACCCTTTATTTACCACTGTCATCCGCGTGGTGAAATGGTTGACAAGCTAGTATCGTATCGCTGATCCTTTACTACTGAATAGAAATGTATTCATTTAATTCATTTCTTTTTTTAAACTGTCATTTTGATAGTCAGGTGGTTTAGGATGCTCTGGTAGATAAAGGGTTATGGACAGTATCCTGGTAGTTGAGCAGTCTATGACTTGCAACACTCCAATTTGGCCTTCACGTGAACTGATGGGTGGGTGGAGAGGCCCCTCCAGTCAGTCAGCTGGTCATGTCAAGCCCTAGCACCTATATTATTGTTCAGCCGTATTCCACAATTTCTCTTGTGACAAACCCTTTTATCACATATGTGCTAGAAGGCGTTGGTTGAGTGTCTTAGTGTCCTGATATGATGTTAAAATTTAACCTAGTGGTGAGGTTCCAATTCTGGAGCTCTGGGGAGTGTGGAGTACCCATTCATTGCCATTACTCCCAGGTTCACTTTGACTCAGAGTTGTAGTACCTGTTAGGGTCCTATCTATGGGTTAGATCAGTGGTTCTCAACCGGGGTTCATATAACATTTTTTAGGACCCAGGCAAGCAAAATATATCTAACTATAAAAATACAATGGAATTTTTAAACCTCGAATGGCTATGGGAGGGTCCACCAGAGTAAAATAGGATTAAAAGGGGGGGTCAATAGGTAAAAAAAGGTTGAGAACCATTGGGTTAGATAGATGAAAAGATGAGTTTTAAAAAATTTGTTGTATTAAAAAAAAATACCCAACAAGAATTGATAAAACAAAATGTCTTCGGTATAAAATAACCCAACAAGGGTTGACATGCCTTAAAAACCAACCCAACCAATCAAGGTGGGAACTTTCCCTGTTTATATGGTAGAAAAAATCTCTGGCACATGTGGGGTTCATTGTATGAAGATACAGTTGAGATTATCCTCTCTTTTTAAAAAAAAAACCCTTTCAATGAGGGCTTAGAATACAAGAATACACTGGCTCTATCCAGTACAGTGAGAAACCCCCTCCCACCCCTTCGAAAAATTGGTGTTCAGGCTCTGACACTATGGGTCAAATAGATCTGTCTAAACATTTAGTAGGAATACTTAACTGTGTGCAAAAAAAAAAAACTATTATTAAATAGAAATAATTTAAACCGGATAATTATTTGTATTAGATAGGAATACTTGAAACTATACAACTGTGTGCAAAAAAGATCTTTATAATCAGTTACACAAAAATGTAAATATAAATGTACAATTAACACAATTCCCTAACCTCTTGGCATAAACTAACCCTAGACAGGTTGACATTTAAAACTTGCAATCACGATCGACGTATTGGGTACCTTAGTTTAAGATATAAAAATATTTGAATGTGATTAACTAAACCGATTGATTGACTGAAGTATTTGTTTTTTTTTTTTCCAGATTTCAAGGATGAATATGAAGGTGAAGATCCTTACTATTTAGAATACACAAATAAAAGAAGAGTCAAGGTAAATTTTACTTTAAGTCATGCTATTTAATTTATTTTGGTTACAGAATAATTGGATCAAGTCTCCAATAGGCACCCCAAATAATCAACTTAATGGAAGGTTCACATTTTAACTTGTCACTGGTAACTTCCGTTTTCAAGTTTTTGTAAACAAACTAACAATTTTAATCAGAAGTTGCGATAAATAAATAGTTAGTTCATGTTATTATTAACAGACAAAACACGTTTTCATATTAAAGTAGTTATGGGTACAAATGCAGAATAGCGAGCAAGAGATAATATCATTAGAATCGCATTTTATGGAAGTTACCAGTGATGAGTTAAAATATGAACTTTTTATTAACTTAATGATTTGGGGTGCCTATTGGAGACTTGGTCCGAATAATTGTTCTTTAAAACAGTATTGTAATTACTCATGTATAATATGCGCTTTTAAAAAAAAAATCTTTTAGGATTTTTAAGCTTAAAAGCTAGGTGTGCGTATTATACATGAGGAATAAATTTTTTTATTTTATTTTTTTTTTTACCATGTTGGTTGTCATATTTGGACGGCATGATTGAAAGTAAGTTATATCTATAGTCCAAACTAGGACTGTATTAACTCTACACCTATATCCGTTATTCTATGTGCTCTACACACTTTTATGGGAGCAACAATCATAATACTGAATGTTGCTGGCTGGAAAACTGGGTTTATAGAACATCATTATGCAGAAATAATCGTTTCATCTAAGGGTCGTTTCCCCTAAAAAATCAGCAAGTCGAATTCAAAGAAAGATAAATTTTATATATGAATCGGAATTTTTTAAAAAATTAAATAATTTCAAAATTACACAGTGTTGTAAATAGTATTTGTTTATTTACGATAAAATATATCAAAGAATAAAATTGATTCAAGAAGTATTTTTAAAATAAAATACCTTTTTTTTTTTTTTTTTTTTTTTTTTTTTTTTTTATCCCCCCATAAATTCATTGCTAAATTTTTTATTAGCATGAAGCTTATTGTTCTTAGCTTTGTGATTTAGTAAAAAATCTGAACAAAAACGGCTTAAAAACAAGTTTGGAGAACTTTGAAAATAAACATTGCATCCTAAAAATATTCACTTTTTTTTTTTTTTTTTTTTTTTTTTTTCCAAGAAATTATTTCATTCTTTTACTTTCTTGTAAAATTTAACAGATCTCACAAATTGGTGGGATTTATTGACCCAATAGGGCCGGGTTAGCTCAGTCAGTAGAGCATTTGGCTAGAAACCACAAGGTTCCTAGTTCAATACCGACCCTTGCCAACTCAGCATATGAATAGCACAGTGATATGTGCGGTAAATTAAGTAGCTGATGGTAGGTGTGGTGCTCCACCACAGATGCAAAAACAATCTCCTTGGTCTAGCGCTAGTGAAAAGGGGATAGACTCCCTCGCTAATTGGCTGATACTGACTTTAGGCCACCCCAACAATATTACTTATTGACCCACTACCTAATAAGTTTTTTTTTTTTTTTTTTTTTTTTTTTTTTACGATTCCGTAACCTGTTGGCACTTAACCTCTATTAATTTTATTCTGATTGAAGTGAAGAATTAGTAAATAAAAAAATTATACCATAATTTTTTTTTTTTTTTTTTTTTTTTTTTTCAGACTCCTGCAACTTACACCAAGAAACCATCAGAACTGCCAGCAGTTGTGGTTCCACATCCTGGTGCTTCTTACAATCCTGCCTATGATGACCATCAAGTAAGAATACTGCACTTTTATTCTATGATTTCTTTGGACTAATATCCTTATCTTTTTGTTTCTATAATCACAGTATTTTTTGCCCTTACTTCTCTCACATGTCTTACTTGGATGGTTTGTGGAATGGCGCGGGGGGTGGTAAGTGGTTGTAAAAAATCATTTTCCAATGCATCCCTATAGTAAACCTCATTTTCTCATTGTGCAGCTATTTATAAATAACAGTATGGTTACTATAATAATAAAGATGAGGACAAGTCTGAAAAGTCTAAATATATTTTTATTTTTATTTACACTTGGTGGAGTGAGAAACTGAAATCTATCAAAAAATTTATCATTTTGATGTAAATTTTGCTATATGTCTTTTTTGTAATTTTTGCTGTATTTGTTTTTTTTATTTTACCACTAGGAATTATTGGATCAAGCTCGTAAGATTGAAGTAAGACGAGAAAATAAACAGAAGATATTACACAAAGCATTAGATGCCATGTTCCCAACAGCTGAAAATGCCCCCACACAGGTTAGTAACAATTTTTTTTTTCTTATATTCCTTTCTTGGCCACATTGTACTTCCATTTTATTCTTTCTCTTACACTTCTTCTCCAAGTTGGAGAAGAATGGTGAGATTTTAACAATCTTGTCTTCCCATCTTAATGGAGGATTTCCGATTGATTGTTTCTGGTCTAATGTCAATTTGGGAGAGAGAAAGTAATTCCATGTCAAATCATCCAGAAATAAGTAAAATTGTCACCCAACCCCCTTCAAATTTTCTGAATTTTTTTCCAGGTGTGGACTATGTTAACGTTAGAAAATTTGAGCTGAGTTATGACGCATTTTAGCTCTCCAAATTTGGTGGGGTTTGTGAAAAATGGCAACTTTTTGCAATCTATTTTTGTCTGTAAAATGAGTTCTAGAGCTTCCCTACTACTAAAAATTGTTTTATAAAAGCTTTTTTGCCCAAGGAATCCAAAAAATGCTATCAAAAAAGTCTTAAAATGAAACAATTTTAAGTTATTGATGATTTCTGATTTTTTCATAGCAAGATCAATATCCCGATGTGGCATTGCATCTATGACAAACATTTTTTTTCTATTATTATTTCACATATTGAACATTATTTGTACCAAAAAGATAGTTTCGTTTTTGCTCAAAGGGGTGTCCTGGGTATGGCTCTAAACTGGCTTCAGTTCTGGGTAATGTGGAGTACCCATTCATTGTCATTATACCCAGGTCCACTCTGACCTGAAGTGGTAGTACTTGTTAGGGTTCCATCTATGGGTCAAATAGATTTGTTTGAAAATTTATATTCAATAGGAATACTTGATGCCATATAACTGTAAATTATTTGTATTAAGAATGGTTTGTTGAAGATATAATTGGTTACTAAGGATTATTATTAGTTACATGAAATAATATAACTGTGCACAGACAAATAAGTATTAATAAATAGAAATAATCACTCAGAACCATATAATTATTTGTATTACATAGAAATACTTAGTAGCATATAACTGTGCAAATTATTTGTATTAGGAATAGTTACTTTATAATTGTTTACTAAGGATTATTATTATTAGTTAGTTGAAGCTATAATTGTTTACTAAGGATTATTATTATTAGTTAGTTGAAGCTATAATTGTTTACTAAGGATTATTATTAGTTAGTTGAAGCTATAATTGCTTGAAGCTATAATTGTTTACTTATTATTATTAGTTAGTTGAATATAAAGTTAGTTGAAGCTATAATTGTTTACTAAGGATTATTATTAGTTAGTTGAAGCTATAATTGTTTACTAAGGATTATTATATTAGTTGAAGCTATAATTGTTACTAAGGATTATTATTATTAGTTAGTTGAAGCTATAATTGTTTACTAAGGATTATTATTTATTAGTTAGTTGAAGCTATAATGTTTACTATTATTATTAGTTGAAGCTATAATTGTTTACTAAGGATTATTATTATTAGTTGAAGCTATAATTGTTTACTAAGGATTATTATTATTAGTTAGTTGAAGCTATAATTGTTTACTAAGGATTATTATTATTATTAGTTGAAGCTATAATTGTTTACTAAGGATTATTATTATTATTAGTTGAAGCTATAATTGTTTACTAAGGATTATTATTATTAGTTAGTTGAAGCTATAATTGTTACTAAGGATTATTATTATTAGTTAGTTGAAGCTATAATTGTTTACTAAGGATTATTATTATTAGTTAGTTGAAGCTATAATTGTTTACTAAGGATTATTATTATTATTAGTTAGTTGAAGCTATAATTGTTTACTAAGGATTATTATTATTAGTTGAAGCTATAATTGTTTACTTAGTTGAAGCTATAATGTTTACTAAGGATTATTATTATTATTAGTTAGTTGAAGCTATAATTGTTTACTAAGGATTATTATTATTAGTTGAAGCTATAATTGTTTACTAAGGATTATTATTATTAGTTGAAGCTATAATTGTTTACTAAGGATATTATTATTAGTTAGTTGAAGCTATAATTGTTTACTAAGGATTATTATTATTAGTTAGTTGAAGCTATAATTGTTTACTAAGGATTATTTATTAGTTAGTTGATTGTTTACTGAAGCTTAATTGTTTACTAAGGATTATTATTATTAGTTAGTTGAAGCTATAATTGTTTACTAAGGATTATTATTATTAGTTAGTTGAAGCTATAATTGTTTACTAAGGATTATTATTATTAGTTGAAGCTATAATTGTTTACTAAGGATTATTATTAAGATTGTTTACTATTATTATTAGTTAGTTGAAGCTATAATTGTTTACTAAGGATTATTATTATTAGTTGAAGCTATAATTGTTTACTAAGGATTATTATTATTATTGAAGCTATAATTGTTACTAAGGTTATTATTATTAGTTGAATATAATGTTTACTAAGGATTATTATTATTAGTTGAAGCTATAATTGTTTACTAAGGATTATTATTATTAGTTAGTTGAAGCTATAATTGTTTACTAAGGATTATTATTATTAGTTGAAGCTATAATTGTTTACTAAGGATTATTATTATTAGTTGAAGCTATAATTGTTTACTAAGGATTATTATTAGTTGAAGCTATAATGTTTACTAAGGATTATTATTATTAGTTGAAGCTATAATTGTTTACTAAGATTATTATTATTAGTTGAAGCTATAATTGTTTACTAAGGATTATTATTATTAGTTGAAGCTATAATTGTTTACTAAGGATTATTATTATTAGTTGAAGCTATAATTGTTTACTAAGGATTATTATTATTAGTTGAAGCTATAATTGTTTACTAAGGATTATTATTATTAGTTGAAGCTATAATTGTTTACTAAGGATTATATTATTAGTTAGTTGAAGCTATAATTGTTTACTAAGGATTATTATTATTAGTTGAAGCTATAATTGTTTACTAAGGATTATTATTATTAGTTGAAGCTATAATGTTTACTAAGGATTATTATTATTATTAGTTGAAGCTATAATTGTTTACTAAGGATTATATTATTAGTTAGTTGAAGCTATAATTGTTTACTAAGGATTATTATTATTAGTTAGTTGAAGCTATAATTGTTACTAAGGATTATTATTATTAGTTAGTTGAAGCTATAATTGTTACTAAGGATTATTATTATTATTAGTTAGTTGAAGCTATAATTGTTTACTAAGGATTATTATTATTAGTTAGTTGAAGCTATAATTGTTTACTAAGGATTATTATGAGTATTAGTTGTAGGAAGTGGACTCTGCTACCCAAGTTATTTCATAGGATATGAATCTGGAACAGTGCTTATTTGTGTGTGTGTGTGTAAGGGGGGGGGCAGGTCTGAGTCTGGTATATCGCCTATTGGTATAACTGACACAGTATATGATTTGACATAAACATAAAATGGCCTGATAGTATATTTATATTTAAAAATTCAATTCTTAAACATCAACATTCCAATTAATGTAAACATTTATTTTTACAGTGTCAACTTATTGATCACCAGACACTGGCAACAATTTTTCTGACATAAACATATTTATAATCCCAGGGGTCATAAATTAAAACTCACAAAAAATTTTGCAAACTAAATGTAAGACAAAAAATTATTTTAGTAACAGGGTAGTGGATTCATGGAATAAACTACCATCATCAGTATTGAATGCTCCATCTCTGAACTCTTTTAAGGCAAGGTTGGATAATCTGTAGAAAGAATATAAATATTCAGTGGAAATAAGATAAATGTTTTGAATATAAGGAACAGCTGACAGCCTAATATACTAACTGAAAAGATATTATTATTACTGGAAAATATATGCACCCTCCAGGGCAAGTATTTAAGTTTTAATGTAATAGAATATTATATTAAATTAGAAAGGCTAATTAAACTAAATAGGAATGCAGATAAACAGATTTGAAACAGGTTTATTAAAATCAAATTCTTTATATCAGTATGCAAATTAGCCTTCCCGTTCACAATGTAAACCACTATTTTGTTGTATATATAAATACAAGTGTATGTTATTAGTATGTAGATATGGCCAACAGTATTAATGTAAAACAATTTTTTATCAATAATTGAGGTTTAAATAATTATGAAATCATGGAGAATGTGATGTAAATAACTAAGGGAACTGTGACTTGAGTAGTTATATAGTTTTGGTTACAGACAGACAAACACTGGATGAAGACCTCATTGTGTAACATGCCTTCATTACATGTCACATGCCATATTTTTGTTACTTAAAACGTTGATTGCTAGAAGGCGGTGGCTGCGGGTCTACATGTCCTGGGAATGACGTTAAACTCTATCTGATGGTGAGGTTCCAGTTTTGGAGGTTTGGGGAATGTGGAGCACCCCTTTATTACCATTGCTCCCTGTCCACTCTGACTCAGAGTGGTAGTACCTGTTAGGGTCCCATCTATGGGTTAAATAGAAAAATGTATTTATAAAAAAATTGTATTATCCATTAAGAATTGATTTATTTCAAAACTTTATTGGCATTAAATGACCCACTGAGGTTGATATGCCGTAAAACAAAACAAACCACTAAAAAAACCATTAAAACGTTGATGTAATAGAGAAAAAATGGGGTAATGTTTTGATTCAGAGTTCAAAAGTTTGTCAAAAACCAAAAAACAAGTGTCAGATCTAACTCAACAAAATTTGTGAAGCCTAGTGTAATTTTTTATTACTTCCTATTATATATACATTTTTAAAACATTCCATAAAATAAGCAAAAATTTGTTAGATGCTGTATATATATATATATATATATATATATATATATATTTATATTTATTTTTTAATTTTTTAGAAAAATCGAGGGTATCCCGTAGCTCAAAAAGTTGATGTGATATAGAAAAACTAGGGTCATTTTTAGATTCAGAAGTCAAAAAATAGTGTTGGATCCAATTCAACGAAAATTGTGTTCCCAGTGTTATAAAATAAATCATCTGAATTTTTTTATTTTTCACTCTTACTCATTTTTCAACATATCAAATGTTGTAATAGTTAAAATATATCAGGTTCTAGTTTTTAATGATTTTCAGGATTTTTTTTTTTTTTTTTTTTTCCAAGTTAAATACTGTGGATCCATTAATCGAAACACCTAGTGTTGGAACATTTTATCAAATTACACTGGGGAACAATTTTTTTTTTTTAAGCTAAGCTTGATGTTTGATGAATTTCCTGATTCCTGAAAACTATCAATCTCTATTCTGATAAACCGTTATAGTTTTGGTTTTAATAGTAATTTTATTTATTACATTGCAGGAAACTTGGCTGTCCGAAATGTCAGCAGGTCTTGGTATCGGAAAAGACGAAAAAGATAATGACAATGATGATGACAACAAGGCTGAGGTAAAAGAAGGTGGTGGTGGTGATGATGATGATGAAGAGGAGAAAGTCACTACTCAACCCAAAGCAAAGACAAAGAAACAACGACGAAAGGCAAAAGAACTCAAAGTCGAGGTTTGCTATTGTTTTAATTTATTTATTTTATTTATCATCTAAATCAGTGGTTCTCAACCAGGGTCCATGTACTCCCTGGGAGTTCATAAAAGATTTTTCAGTGTCTACGCAAGAAAAATAGTAAATTGGGAATCCACAATAGTATTTTATTGGTCGGTGAGTTCAAACCCTGAACGATGCTGTTTGCATTTCATATAGCACTTATACCCTTGGGAAAGGTATGCATCCAACTATTCTCCCTCCAACTGGATAAATAGTAGGACAGACCAAACCAGGTTATAGCATACGTCTAAGACAACATTTGGTTTATTTACGAACACTTTCTTCACAGCAACCCCACAAAGTGAAGTTTAGATTAATGTTTTTTTTTTTTTTTTTTTTTGTCTTTTCCAAATTCTTTCAGTAATAAATAAAACAGTTTTTGTGAAGAAATAGGAAATGGACTTGGAATCCCGAGATTAACTCATGGACAAAGCTATTTGTATTTCACATAGTCCTTATACTCTTGGGAAAGGTATGCATCCAACTATTCTCCCTCCAGCTATGATTTACCCTCTGTCATTTGAGTGTGATAGCTGCATTAGTAAACTGGTTCTACAATGTGGGGGTAAATTAAAATACCACCGGTGTAGTAGTAAAGTCTGCTTGATGTTTGCATCAGCTGGAACATGAGGGAGTTTATCCCCTTTTCACTAACACCAGACCATGGAGATTGCTTTTGTGTCTGGGGTGGAGTGTGATATCTACCATCAGCTCCCCACTTTACTGCACAGACCCAAGCTGTTCTAGTCATGCGCTGAGTTGGTGAGGGCTGGTATCGAATGTTGAACCTTATGGTTCCTAGGCGGATACTCTACCGACTGAGCTAGACAACTGGTTAAGAGGGTTAAGTGCCATACTTTTGTCAACATAAGAGGACATATTGGTTTTATGATATTTTGTTCATATTGTTTTTTTTTATTTTGAATTTATTTTTGTTTTTGTTCTTCATCCTCTAGGCAAGAAAAAGGAAACAAGTAAAGTTAGAAAAAATCAGGGAAAATGAAGTCTTCAAGTAAGTACATTTTTGTCCATTTAAAATTATAGATTTTTCCTCTGACCCTACACTTTTTATAAAACTTAGGCTTTTTTTTTTTTTTTTTAAATACAAAGCACTGGATAAAATGCAAGACCAGATTGTTGGGGAGTGGTAGTACCTTTTAGGGTCCCATCTATAGGTTAAATAGGAAAATGTGTTTATAAAAACAATTGAGTATCCATTAAGAATTAATTTATTTCAAAACTTTGTTGGCATCAAATGGTCTCCCGGAGTTGATATGCTGTAAAACAAACCAAACTATAACGTGTAAAGAAGTTATATTTAACTTGGAAGGCTTGGAGTAACTTTCCAATGTGGGTACAAATGTGTACATAAATCACTCCGACAAAAGTGTAAAACGATAACCATATTTATTCCATAAGTGACGGAGATACATTATAGACAAAGATATACAAAACAGATACATAAACGTATTATGAGGAAATAGGCGTATGACTTGTGTCGCAGGGAATGTCCCTTACTGGTAGCTGGTTGGGGGGCAAAAGCCCCCCACCTAAGGGTTAGAACAAAATGTGTCTTTCCAAGACATTTGTGGCCAGAGGAAAGAAAGCTCAAGGCTTATTGTTGCAGTTTTTTTGTATATAAGGTGTGCTAGAATCCACCACTTAAACTTATTGACTCAGCATGGTTACGTGGATTAAACAACACCCAATCAACAGCTCAAATACGTGGTTAGTTAACATTTAATTGTCGATATGGACAGCCGTTCATTTGCATGTTATTCGACATTGACGAACGGACCTACAACCAAAGGATCATACCCAACACTAAGGGCACCAAGGAACAACCAAAGAATCATACTCAACATTAAGGAACAACCAAAGGATCATACCCAACACTGAGAGACACCAAGGAGCAACCAAAGGTTTCTTCACTAAGGATTGTGCTCTGCTTAACATATGGCATTTCTGCTGGAGAGTGCTCTTGATTGAAGCCTAAGGATGGTCACCAAAATCGTAACACTTATCTATTTTCCAACCCACAAAAGTGAGATTTGACACAAGGCCATCTATACGAAAATACTGAATTTTTATGCATCTGTCTCCCCTTAGCATATAGTTTCCATTTTATTTTCATATTTGGTCAGCCATAACCTACTTTCCTATTTCCCTTCGTACCACTGCTTTTTGATGTATCTCTATACGGCATGACTTGCCTCTGTATACTTTGCCACAGCTGCATGGGATGGAATATAAACAATTCTTGATCATGTTGTATTCTGTTGGGGACTTGACTCTGAGAAAATGTTTACATTTTTTTTTTTTTTTTTTTTTTTTTTGGTATTATTCGGACTATTGTCCTCATCTTCATTGTTATCTGTACAATGATTCGTGATTGGGAGCTTTCGTGATTGGGAGCCATCACGGAAATTTGAACCGAAACGTTGTACAGAAAACAATGAAGATGAGGAGAATAGTCCAAATAATACCAATTATCAAGCCTCATCACAAAAATTCAGAGAAATAGAATTTTTTTTTTTTTTTTTTTTTTGCATGGATTGCGCTACTAGACGACTATGTTGTATGAATTGGTTTCAAATTTGTTTTATATCAAATCAGTTGATCCATCATACAAATGTACATATTGGAACTAAGTATGAAGTTTTTATCTTTTTAAAATTAAATAACACAACAAAGATTGATGTTAGGTCCTCATCTCTTGGTCAAATACATGTTTGATAGTGTTTATAAGGATTGAACTTTATCAATATATTGGCTCTTAAATCATTGATATTGAAACTAAGCATGAAGTTTTTACCTGTTTTAAATGATTTTTGTACCGTATATAATTGGAGACGATAGTTGTTAAAAATGACTTCAGCATAAAATAACCTAAAGGTTGACATGCCATAAAACTAACCAACCAACAATTTTATTCAATAAAAACTAAAATTTTATTTTTTGTTTAAGACAAACATCTAAAAAAAATTTTAATTTTTCACCATCTAAAATTTTAATTTTTCACCTAAAACAAACATTAAATTTTATTTTATTCTTTTTTTTTATTTTTCACATAAAACAAACCTCTCAAATTTTATTAAAGTTTTCACCTAAAACAAATATATCAAATTTTATTAATGCTTTATTTTTTTTTTCACATAAAACAAACATCTCAAATTTTATTTTATTCTTTTTTTATTTTTCACAAAACAAACATCTCAAATTTTATTTTATTCTTTTTTTATTTTTCACAAAACAAACATCTCAAATTTTATTTTATTCTTTTTTTATTTTTCACAAAACAAACATCTCAAATTTTATTTTATTTTTTTGCCTCAAACAAACCTCTCAAATTTCATTAATGTTTTCACCTAAAACAAATATATCAAATTTTATTAATGCTTTTTTTTTTATTTTTCACATAAAACAAACATCTCATTTTATTTTATTTTATTTTATTTTATTTATTTTTCACATAAAACAAACATCTCAAATTTTATTAAATTATTTGTATTTATTTATTTTTTTTTTTTAACCAACAGAGTACGTTCTCTTCGAAAAGAGATTAAGAAATTTGATGAGGAGGTTCAAGAGAAGAAGGAAGATAAGAAAAAGGAATGGAAGGAACGAGCAAAAACACGGACGAAACGTCTTGGCAAAAGATCGTATCCTTTTTTTATTGTACAGAATGGTTTGTTGTTTAGTTGTTAACTGTAATTGCAACTCCAGTTAGATTTGAACCCCCCCCCCCCCCAAAAAAAGGGTGGGTGGTGGGGTGCTGAAGTGATTTCTTGGGAACATCGTCAGGGTGGCTTAAAGTCAGTATCAACCCAGACAGTGAGGCAGTCTATACCCTTTTCACTAGCGCTAGACCAAGGAGATTGTGTTTGCGTCTGAGATGGTGTGCCACACTTACCACCAGCTCCTTACTTTACCACACAGATCCCTGAGCTAATCATACGCTGAGTTGGCGAGGGCTGGTATCAAACCAGGAACCTTGTGATTCCTAGGCAGATGAAAAGCATGCTTAGCGTTGTAGAAAATGGAATCTGTGACCCGAGTTTCAAATCCTGGACAAGGTTGTTTGTGTTTCACTTCACACTAATACCTTTGGAAAAAAGCATGAATCTATCCGTTGCCCTTCTAAATATGGGTAAATAGTAGGACAGACTTGGTTCATTAGCATTGGTTAGGCAACCAGTCTAAGAGAAGGAAAACTCTGGATTCAAACCAGCTTTATTCCACTTAGAAATTGAAATGCTCAAGGTGGGGCTTAGGTAAATATATACATTGGCGTAACTTGTTTGACTGGAAGATCATTAAAGAAAATGATCTCTTTTATTGATGCAAACAAGAAAAAGGCTGTTGAAGCTGTTGTTTTTCTATTGTAACAACAGTCCATGTGGATGTTTTGTATTTTTATCTAGGAAGGAGTGAAAGATTCTGATTAGCATTTCAAGTTATCTCGATTATATCAGATTTTATTTTTACAAGTGTTTTAATTGTATTGCTCTAATAAAAAAAAAACTCACTTTACTGCACAGATCCCTGTGCTAAGTTGAACCCTTAGCCTTGTGGTTCCTAGTTGGAAACTCTATCAACTGAACTAAACTGGCTCTTATATGATGTTCTCCTATAGGCACCCCTGTGTTGGTCAGCCAGCAAAAACCTACATCGATCAGTTCTGCGCAGATACTGGATGCTGTGTAGAGGGCCTTTCTGATAGGGACAGATGGTGAGGAAGAGTCATGGAGATTCATGCTGTCGCCATGACCTGATGATATATATATTTAACCATAATGCAACAAAAGTGACAAGATTTTTATTTGACTAATTTACAGTCCAATTTGGAATTGGATAATAATTTTGTGGGGTCTGCATTCATAATGAACATGATTTTTTAACCAATAATCTTAATATAATGGTGATAACCAGGGTTGCAGAGTTAAAGGTTTGGTATGGAGTTGGAGTCAAACCTTCCCAATCTGTAACATCATTAAGTACTAGAAGTGGCTACCCAGCATTGCCTGGGTAGAGGAGGGGCATAAAAAAGTTTGTCTCGCAGATCCATTGATTGTTTTGGTCTTCCATAATTGCTTTGTTTATATTTTAATCATGAAAGCCACCAATGACTTTCCTTCTTTCTCTTACTATTTAAATTCTAATTTTCAAATATCTTCACAAATATAAATAAAATCATTATTTTTTGCACAAAAAGCAAACTCTGGTGATAGTCAATGTGTATGTATATTTACTTTGTTGTTAATTGTTTTATTCTAGTAGTTTCCTCAGGACATACATACACGCCAACTGTCCTTTATATATGTACAGATAGATAATTGGTTATTTCCTATAACTCCAACATAAAAAGGGGAACCACTCTGAATGAATTATTTATTTATTGATCTACTAGGAAAAAAGAAGATGGGGTTAGGGTTAGTTTAATGGGAAAATAATGGGTAGATTAATTAACAGATAAAATTCATTCAGAGTGGTTCCCCTTTTTTTAAGTTGGAGTTATAGGAAATAACCAGATAATTTTATTGAACTTTTTTTAAAAGATATATAAATTTATCAAAAATACATAATTTTACAAATTTATCTTATAAAACGTGGTGCACCCTTAAGGTGAGAAATAGAGCCAGGTTCATGTCATAGTGTAGAGCATGTGTCAAGTGACAATGATGAAATTATATATATATAACCTCCTCCCATTTCTCCCATATATATATTTATTTTATTTTATTTTATTTATTTTATTTTTTTGGTAAAATTCTTCTAGTTAGCTTAATTATAATTATATTAAGGAGTTAGAATCATATGAATCCTTGGAGTCGGAGTTTGAATACGAGAAATTTGTAGTCGACCTTATAATTTCCGACTCTGCAACCCTGGTAATAACTATGAAATACTAAATAGAATCCTTCATTATTTCCTAAATTGATGTACCAATATTGCCATGGACAGCTGTTACATCCAATTGTGGAGCTTAGGACTTCAGCTTCAGCTCCTCAGTTATGTTGTAGGTCTTTAGTGGGCTGCTGGAGTTGCTAGCTTGACAACCATAATTTCACAGTAACAGTTCTAAACTGATTGGAAAATATTTTTTTGCTGTTAAATGTTATTTGAATGAAATTTTCTTGGTTGAATCCTTTACTGAAATTTTAGCTTTTCAAATGCGGAATTAGAAATAAAATTGAGCGAGGAACTCCCAGAAAGTCTACGATCTTTAGTGGTAAGTTTACTTTTTAAACATTTTTAGGGGGGAAAAAAAAGAATCTTGAATGATACTAAGACATTTTTGGACATACATACACACACACACACACACACACACAAAGAATTTGGAGGAAGATATCACCAGGTATACAACAGAATGGACAAATCCTAGCAACAAGGTAACAGTTCCAGAACTTAGCTTTCAGAAATCTTCTGATGAAGGGATCTTTATCCCAAAATATTAAGAGAATAGATCAAAGGTAAATGAACATCTGTTGCATACCCTTTCTTACTTCTTACTTCTAGTCTTCTGGCTGGCTTTGGTTCTATCTTCTAACATCTTGACTTGGTCTGGTCTAGCGTCTCGGATCTCCTAAGGTCTGGTTTTCTATTGCTATGTTCCTGCTGGCTGGTCGTCCTGGATTCATTTCTTAGTCTTGTTACCAAGACATTCATCAACCACAAGAACATATTACTTATACAAACTTTCATTTCCTTAACTATACATTTCATGTAAGTAAATATCTGACTAACATAGTGCGCGTGAGTTCCAGTTTTAGGCAGGACCTAAAATGGTCGACTTCTCTGCCTGACGTCTAACTGAAAAACTGGGGACTCTGAAAAAGGTCCCACGTGACTTCACGTATTTTGGCGGGCTTCTGTAATTTTCCATTGAAGGACCCGGCCATGGTATGAAAAGGGTCATCCCCTCAGAATTACAGGGGACCGACAATAATCTTATGCAACCGCATAGATTATGTAACACATCATAATTTTCTTTACACTTGCATTGTGATAGCCTTCAAAACCAACCACCAAGCCAATATAAACAATGCTTCAAGCAAACTATAAAACTCTTTTATTTTTATTCATTTTTTTTCCAAGTTTAGTTTTGCAATATTTTGATACCTGCATGTTTGTGCGAACATATATCAAGTGACCGGAAGCTGTGGTGTAATGGTTAAAGTCATGGGAATAGACTCGTCGCCCCAAGTTCAAATCTGGACGTGGAAATTGCAATTTCACTTAGTGCTAATACCCTTGGGAAAGGTATGAATCCTACTCTCCCTCCAGCTATGGGTAAATAGTAGGGCAGACTGGGCTCTTTAACCTTGATTAGACAACTGGTCTAGGAGAAGGAAAACTCTGAATTCAAACCTGTTAAACTTCGCTTAATAAATTGATCTTGTGTCACATCCTACTTGTGCGGAGGAGCTGGTAATATATATATATATATATATATATATATATATATATATATATATATATATAAGTAACCTAAGCAGTTCAAGCTGTGGAACGTACCCTTGGGGGTTGTTAGTATCAGGGTGCTTTGACACATGCATTGCTTCACTCCATGTATGATTAGCCCTGTTGGCTGGGGTTTTAGAATACACCGACTGCACCTCTGCCGAGGGGTAAGACCCCCCACACACACCAATGGGGCCATCTGCTGGCTGTGGGTGGTGACCCGTGATGCTTGAGGACGGAATCCTGGTGGATAAGCAGTCTATGACATGCAACACTTTATACCATTACTTGGTCTAGACGGGCAGTCAGAGGCCTCCTCCGATCAATTGGCTGGTCATGTCAAGCCCTAGCACCTATACGATTGCCCAAATCCTATTGCTCTTATGTCAAGCCCAACCCTTTTTATCATATGGGTGCTAGAAAGTGGTGGCTGAGGGTCTTCATGTCCTAGAAATGATGTTAAACTCTATCTGATGGTGAGGTTCCAGTTCTAGAGGTTTGGGGAATGTGGAGCACCCCTTCATCACCATTGCTCGCTGGTCCACTCTGACTTGGAATGGTAGTACCTGTTAGGGTCCCATCTATGGGTTAAATAGAAAAATGTGTTTATAAAAAAAAATTGAATATCCATTAAGAATGAATTTATTTCAAAACTTTATCGGCATTAAATGACCCACTGAGGTTGATATGCCTTAAAACAAACCAAACCAAACCATGTTTGATTTGAAAGCCGCACCGATGAATGCGCAAGTCTAATTAGGTTAATTACTTGAAATCTTATAACTGTGTGCAAACAAATGACTATTATTAAATAAAAGATAATTATTTGAAAGTATATAATTATCAGTATTAGAAAAGAATACTTGGGAAAATTATTTGTATTAGATAGGAATACTTGATATATAACTGTGCAAAGAAAAAAAGAAATAACTACACAAAAAATGTAAAATGGATTTACAAGGATTGCAGTTTCTTAACCTCTAGGCATAAAATAACCCTAGACGGGTTGACATGCCATTAAAATCAATTATAAAATGATGTAATTTTTGAATTGTATGAATAAATTTAAAAAAAATGTAAATTCTCTTTCAGCCTGAAGGTGATGGATTGATGGACAGATTTGTTAGTTTACAGCGTCGTAATATCATTGAACCTCGTGTGTCATTCCGAAAGAAGTAAGTATATTTTCCTTTGATCTCATTTTGAGAGTTTGTTTTAAGTTTATTTCTATTCCGATACTGATTAGATCCTCTTTTTTTTTTTTTTTTCTTTTCTTTTTTTTCTTTTCTTCTTTTTTCTTTTCTTCTTTTTTTTTTGCTTATTTCCTATAACTCCAACATAAACAAAGGGGAACCATTCTTGACTGATAAATTATTTATTTATTATCCCATTAAACTAACCCTAACCCTATCTTTTTTCCTAGTAGATCAATAAATAAATAAATGATTTATCAGTCAAGAATGGTTCTCCTTTGTTTATGTTGGAGTTATAGGAAATAAGCAAAAAAAAAAAGAAGAAAGAAAAGAAGAAAAGAAAAAAGAAGAAAGAAAAGAAGAAAGAAAAAAGAAGAAAAGAAAAAAGAACTCTAACAGTTATAGGAATAACCTTTTTTTTCTTTTTTCTTTTTCTTCTTTTTGAATTCAAAACAGCTTAACTCTGCTTAAAAATTGAGCTTGTGTCACATCCTTTCTGTGGCAAAGGGGTTGGGTAATATACACAAATATCATTATAGTTTAGTGATATATTGGTTATTTGAAATATAAGGGTAATCTCAAAAGTAAGGTCTCAGATGCTGGGGATGCAAAGGAAACTGTTTGTGTGGCTAGAAATTTAACTTGATAGAATCAAGGATAACACTCCCAGAATAAATCATGGACCCTCATTTCCACAGTTCTTACAAATTTTGAAATATAAGGGTAATCCCAAAAGTAAGGTCTCCAAAGCACTGGGGGGACTCAAGGAAACTTTGTGTGGCAACACTTTTGTGTTTGTTGTGCATGTGCTTGTGAAAACTCCTGAAATCTTTCATAAATAATATTAACTTTTAAAAATGAGTAAATCTCTTTTCTGTTATGTAGATTTCTTTTGTCGTAACATTTACCATTTGTAACATATTCACTGTAAAATATACTTTTTTTTAAAAAATGTCTAAGTAGTAGGGATTTTTAAAATTTGTCTGTTAGTTTCTCTGTGTCAATGAACTAAAATCTTGACATTTTACCCTGTGTAGGTAGGTATTTCAGCTAGTCTATATATTTTGTTCATTTGTGTCTTTAGATCAGTTTTAAATTAAAAAAATTGTTTTCTTTTCTTTTCTTTAGGAACCAGAAGAAATACAAGCACAAGGTTTATGAGAAACGATCTCATAAGGAAATTCCGTAAGTTTATTCAGCTCATTTTTGCTTTTATTAATGTATTTTCTTCACATGCCTTTTATTAATTATTATTTATTAATAAAATTTTATTACATTTTTAATTTTTTTTTCTTTTTCTTTCAAACAATATATTTAAAAATGATTATTTCTATTAAACATATATTTAAAAAATGATTATTCCTATTAAACAATATATTTTAAAAATGATTATTTCTATTTAAACAATATATTTAAAAAATGATTATTTCTATTTAAACAATATATTTAAAAAATGATTATTTCTATTTAAACAATATATTTAAAAAATGATTATTTCTATTTAAACATATATTTTAAAAAAATGATTATTTCTATTTAAACAATATATTTAAAAAATGATTATTCTATTAAACATATATTTAAAAAATGATTATTCTATTAAACAATATATTTATATTTAAAAAAAAAAATTATTCCTATTAAACAATATATTTGAATTTGGTTCCACCCTTTGGTACCACCCACACCTCCTTTTTTGAAAAAAAAAAATACTACAAGTACTAATAATATTACTAGTGAATGAAGTTGCATAAAGCTGGAGTAAAAAAAATTTAAAAAATCTTACATTGAATTTCTTGCTTTAGAGTCTAAGAGGCCAAGGTCAATTTTTGTACATATTCTGGTATAATACAATAATTGTAAAAAATTTTTGGCGTACAAAATTTTATTAGAGCTTTAAAAAGACCCAATAATAGGTTCATTATTTTTTTTTTTAAATTAACAATAGAGGTGGGGGGTGAAAGAGAGAATCCTTGCTCAATAGAGATAAATATCAAGGATAATGTATTTAAATATAAGAACAATTAAAATAAGCAAATGGGACGTAAGAAAAAGAAAAGAAATTCTTTTCTTTTCTCCCAAAAGGGGAGGAAAATGAGAGACTATGGAGTTATAATATTCAAACCAAGTAAGCCCTCCCTTTGTTTGTAAATAGCTGGCTTACTAGTCAGAATATATAAAGTCTCTAAAATTTTTAGATGGTAAAAAGAGTGCGACCTGCTCTCAACAGAGAACTCGTCAACACTAAATGAATTGGTGCAACTATGGCTATTAAGTGTTCGCCTATGGATACAATAATTGTATCATAATTAGTTTTAATTAGATAACAAAAGCTGTTGTAAGTAAATTTGTTGGTCTTTATTAAAATGAATTATTTTAATATGATTTAATATAATACGTTTTTTTTTCCTTTTAAATTGTTTTAATTTTACATACAGTCAGTGACACCATTGAGGCTGATTATGTGTTTTACTCAGTAAGGTTTTGCTGCTAGTTTAAACCCATTATATCGTTGAATTGTTCATAACTTTTGAATTAGAATTGCAAAACTACCAAACTATAATTTATTCTACTAATCAAACCTATATTTATCTCTCAATAACAGTAAAATATTGTGTTAGTTTAAAAAAAGAAGAGCAACCTCCATGGACTGTTAATCTAATTTTCAAAATAAATTTTATAAAATAAAGTTAAACCACTTCATTTATTTCGCTGGTGGCAAAAGGCGTCCCATCATGGTGTAATGGTTAGCAAGCTAGTCTTGCAGATCTGTTACTACTGAATACCGAGTTCAATCCTCACTAGATGCCTCATACTTGCAACCTTGTGTCACATCCTACCTGTGGTGAACAGGTTGAGTTAAAGAGGGCATCTCATCATGGTATATTGGTTAGCAAGCTAGTCTTGCAGATCCATTACTACTGAATAGTTTGATTCTCACTGGATGCCTCATACTTGTAACCCTGTATCACATTCTACCCATGGTGAATTGGTTGGATAAATACCTATTTCACTAGTCATAGGAAATGGACTCATTGACCCGAGTTCAATTCCTGGGCAAAACTGTTTGCATTTCACATGGCCCTAATATCCTTGATAAAGGTATGAATCCAATTTCCCTCCAGCTATGGGTAAATAGTAGGGCAGACTGGGCTCTTTAACCATGGCTAGGTAACTAGTCTAAGAGAAGGAAAACTCTGAATTCAAACCAGTTAAACTCTGCTTAAGAAATTGACCTTGTGTCACATCCTGCTCGTGTGGAGGGATTGGTAAATATATATATTTATTTATTTATTTATTTCACTAGAACAATAGATGAGACGGATTTTTTTTTTTTTTTTTTTTTCTTTCCAGATCCCATTGCTCTGATAATGTAATTTTCAGTGAAAAATAAAACTATTCAATTAAATCAAACTTAACGGGCCTAAATTCGCCATCATATGTCACCCCGCCAAAAGAAAAAAAAATACCAAAAATCAGGGAATTAACCGAATTTAATTAAATTTTCATTGTTGATATATTAATGAATAAAAGACAATGCACCAGTTCTTTTATTTAAAAACATTTACGCTTTTTAAGGTCAGTTAACTTTGAACCACATATCTTTGAAGCGTAACATAGATTCTCAAAGATACATGGTATGTCCATTAAGTTCAATTTAATCAACTATTCTGTGTATCTAACAGATTTATTTTTTTGTTTTTGCAGGCAACCAAATGGAACTAAGAAGTGAATTTTTTTTTCTCGCTCTCTCTCTCATCTTTCTTCCTGTCATTTGTACACTGACTAAATAAACTGTCTACATTTTCATATTTGTCTTGTCATTTTGTTGTTTTTTATTTTACTCTTTTTTGGGGTTTACTCACTTATGATCCAGTGTTTTTTTTGTTTTTTTTTGAAAGGTTGGATGTAAAATGTCATTTTTAGTTAAAAAATGAGTACTTTCTTTATTAAATAACTTATATGTATACATATACCTGTGGCAAACAGGTTGGATAAATACAAGGGTCATACAATAAGTAAGGATGTTTGCCTCTCATCCCACTTATGAGCGCTGGACACAAGGTTTTGTTTTAACGTGGGCCCACCCATAAACCGAAGCTCATTCAATAAGTAAGGGTAAGTTGTTTTTTTGTTTTGTTTTGTTTTGTTTTTTTGGAAAAGAAATCAAAAATAAAAAAAATTTTCTCCCATAAATGTAAACTGCATTCTTTGGAATTGGTTTAGAGCAAAAATTATTTTAATCTTGCAGAAATATTTTTGTGTACAGAAAAGCACATTATAGTAAAAAAAAAAAAAAAAAATCATCATCATCATCAGCATTGCAGTCTCAGAAGACTATATAGTTCTTGTGCCCCTGAAGTTACAGTGCCTCCTGTGAAGTCCAATGTTTGAAAAACATTCTCAACCACAGATGTCACATGTGAAGGCTGTCCCTGAAGATGTTGATGTGCTTTATTGCCGCTGCTTTCTTCTGGACCTCTTTTATTTGAAAGAAAATCAAAAAGAAATTTTTTTTCTATAAATGTAAACTGCATTCTTTTAGAGCAAAATAAATTTTTAATTTAACCTTGCAGAAATATTTTTGTGTACAGAAAAGCATGTTTTAGTAAAAAAAATACAAATGGGCTTTTCCACTACAAGTCGGGCCAGAAAGATAGTCTATGGCAGGGTTTTTCAAACTGTGGGTCCTGACCCATCAGTGGTTTGCATGAAAAATAAAATGGGTCTCGACAAAGAAGAAAGGAAATCAATACGCAAGTGAGAGCAAAGTGAAGAATATAAGCAACTTAAAATATTGCACAGCACTTATAAATAGTGTATAATGAATGCATTATACAAATTCAAAATGGATGTTATCGCAGTCAAAATAATTTCAAGGTTTTGTTACAGACTAGGGACAGTCTCTCTCTCTCTCTCTCTCTCTCTCTCTCTTGTCTTGAATCGTTACACATCAAATAATGTTGTTCCAATATTGAACAACCTTATTTGATATGTAACGATTGAATAGCTAATTGTCAACAGTTCTGTACCAAACATTTAAAATTTCCCTGTATTTACTAATTTCACATGCTTACCTTTTATATTCCTGTCAGCCTTTGCTAATTTTTTACTAAACTCTGACTTACTCATTGCACTTTTAGATATCATACTATATCTATATATATATTATATATATATATATATATATTATATATATATATATAATGTGTGTGTGTGAATAAAAGGAAGTGAATCCGACGGTATGTAGTATAATAAAAAAAATTGAATAAAACACAGGTTTAAATGAGTTAAGTGGTGAGTTTATTGGGCGATGCTGCAGTGTTTCGATCTATTAATTAGATCATCTTCAGGGCTTTTGTTGGTATGTGGAAGGTGATAAAAATTTTTATCTCAGAATAAGGAGAAAGGTGAGTATATATATATATATATATATGTGTGTGTGTGTGTGTATATATATATATATATGTATATGTATTTTTTTTTATTCAGAAATTTACCTTTTGTGTTGGAATTTCCTTCAAATTTGTTTTTCTAAAAGTAATAATGTAATATTCATACAAAAAAAAAAAAATTGTGCAGATCATAAAAAAGATATGCATATAAATTGTCGATGGTAATAAATGAACCTAGTGAACAGAGTTTGTCTTCTTACACCTAAGTATTATGGGTCGTGATGCAAACTGGTTCTTGCTGTGGGTCGCAGTAAAAAAAGTTTGAAAAACGCTGCTCTATGAAGTGGAAACACGCAAACTCTCTGTTAAAGACAAAGTTCTGAACAGAGCAATCAGTAAAGAAGATCAGTCTTCTGGAATATGTGAAAGGACCCATCACTATTGATTTCCTGTTAACAGTCCTTTGTGTTGCCAACTCCTTCGGCAAAATTCAATTTATACTGTAAGTACTAACAAAAATATGCACCGTTGAGAACAAGTATTTAAGTTTAGTAGTAAAAAAAACAGTAAAGTCATCGAGTGGCCTAAAGTCGTATCAGCCAGCCAGCAAGGGAGTCTATCCCCTTTTCACTAGCGCTAGACCAAGGAGGTTGTTTTGGCCTCTGAGGTGGAGCGCCACACCTACCATCAGCTCCTCACTTTATCGCACGGATACCTGTGCTACTCATACGCTGAGTGGGCGAGGGCCGGTATCGAACCGGGAACCTTGTGGTTACTAGTCCGATGCTCTACCGACTGAGCTAAATATAATTAAATATATTGAATTAGAAAGACTAATGAAATTAAATAAGAACACAAAACAGATGGCATTTATTTTACTTTATTCTAATTGATTTCACTGTAAAATTATATAGGATTAATTTTAATACATTTTGAGAATAAAACAATAATATTAGAAATCAATTATTTATTAAACGCATTTTAGTTAAAACTGGTATGCAAATTATTCACACCATATTCTATGAAAAACTTTATTTCTTAATGGTATATAACGTACATTGCAGGATTTTAAATATATTAATAACTTGGGCTGTTTTGAGACAAATCTATTTCAGCTAGACCTTAATAGACATCTTATTATAATGGAGATTGTGTGTTTTTCTGTCTGTAACCGAAACTATATTACTAATCGAGTCACAATTAACATAGTTATTTTAATCACATTCTTCATGATTTTATTTATATTTAAACCTCAATTATTAATAAAATTGCTTCACCTTTTTATTAGTGTTGTCCATATCTACATACTAATAACATGCTATTGTATTTATATATATAAATAATAGCGGGTTGCAGTGTGAACGGGAAGGCTAATTTGCATATTGATACTAAAAATGTGATTTTATTAAATATGTGCTTAGTATTATTGATTTCTAACTGTTTGGTTTTATTTTAATAAATATAAACAAAAATCTCTCCAATGACTCTTAAATGAAATCCATTAACAAGAAAAAATAAGTGTAATTTTATTCTTTATTCCCTAATTTAACTAAATAGTTAAATAAGTAAAATTCAGCAATGAAATACGGCAGTGATGGAAGAGTAAGTTTCATTTCTATTTTTCTATTATACCCCCACTTTGTTTCAAATCTTTTTATCTGCATTCTTATTAGACTTTCTAATTTGATATAATATTTCATTACATTAAATACTTGCACCCGGAGTGTGCATATATTTGCTAGTATTAATAATATATGATGTTAATTAACATTAAAATAACGGTTATTTAATAACCATTGAGAATACAACGTAAATAACTAAGGGAACTGTGACGGTGGAGGTGAGTTAGTTTCGTTTACAGACAAACGGTTACATAATCTCCATTATGTTAAGATATAATGGTGATAAAAGTATTTTAATAGTTCATCTTCCATTCTTAAGTAAAGGTTTGGTTTGGGTTATTTGTTTAATGGTATATGAACCTTCGTGGATTATTTAATGTCAAATCCATCCTTGTTGAAGAACAGTAGTGGTACTATTTAACCCATAGCTGGAGGATGAGTGGGTTCATACCTTTTTGAAGTGTATTAGTCCGAATGTAAAAATAGTGACTAGAGTTTGAACTTGCTTACTATGATGTCCCAGTTCAGCACATTAGCCACTACACTATGGAGACTCGGAACAACATGAAATAACTAAAAAACGTGTCTTTCATTTAAAGTTTTATAATTAGAAAAAAAATGCCATTAAATTAATACCAACACGAAATAAGTACCATATAGGACTCCTTTTTTTTTTTCCAAAATTTTGGCTCAAAAAAATTGCCCTGCGTCTTATACATCATAGGTGAAGTTTGAAGTTTTATTATTATCAATTTTATTATTACTAGCAAATATATGCACCCTCCGGGTGCAAGTATTTAAGTTTTAATATGATAAAATATCATGTTAAATTAGAAAGTCTAATGAAACTGAATAAGAATGCAGATAAACAATTTGGAGCAGAGGGGTATGATTGAAAAAATAGAACAATTTGAAAGTAACTCTTCTATCATTTTCCCTTACTCCCCTCTTTCATTGGTAAATTTTCCTAATTTAACTATTTAGTTAAAATAGGAAGTAAGAATGATATTAGTTTTTCTTCTTGTTAATGGATTTCTTTTAAGATTTTCCCCGAGATTTTTGCTCATATTCAAAAAATAAAACCAAACAATTAGAAATCAATAATACTAAGCATATATTTATTAAAATCAAATTTTTAAGATCAATATGCAAATCAGCCTTCCTATTCACACTATAATCCGCTATATTGTTGTATATATAAATACAATTGCATGTTCTGTGTATGTAGATATGGTCAACAGTCTTAATGATGTAAAACAATTTTATCAATAATTGAGGTTTAAATAAAAATAAAATCATGGAGAATGTGATGTAAATAACTAAGGGAATTGTGATTTGTATAGTAATATAGTTTCGGTTACAGACAGACAAACACACAATCTCCATTATAATAAGATTATTTCCTGCTATTGATATGTCTTGTGTATGCTTATTGCTTACCTATACTGCCAAATTGCTTTTATACAGCTATGTTTCTGCTTGTGTAATGCACAGCTAGATTGTTTTCAACAATATATGCTTAAATACACTAAAAACTTTTTTTTTCCTGAATCTGACCTGCTTAAATAGGGGTGCGTCTTATATGCCATAATTTTAATCAGAAGTTATGGAGATGTTGAACTTACAATAAATTAGATAAATAGATGGTTGGTACACATAATAAAATTAAAATTCAATAGCAAAATTTTTTTTTGAATAAATACTTTTTAATCAGAAGTTTATGAGTATTTTTCAACACTTACGAAAAATTAAAAATAGATGAAAGACGTTTTTATACTAAAATAGTTTTTACTTAATCAGAAGAGAAATGCAATTATGTTTATTTGAATAGAAATACAGTTTTTATTTGCAAAATATTTGTTTTGTTTATTTAAATAAAAGGATGCTGTTCAGAAATAGTATCACAAAATTTGTAAATAATTTTTTGTCAGATACAATATAAGTTAAAAAATCATCTGTACATTTATTTTCAAATATTTGAAAGTCAAAGTTACCGGTGATGAGTTAAAATATGAACCTTTCATTAAGTTGATGATTTTGGGTGCCTATTGGATACTTGGTTCGATTATTTTAATGTAAACTGGGTACTCATTTAAAAAGGGCCGGTTTAGCTGAGTCAGTTGACTGTGCGCTTCAGAACCACAAATTTCCGTGTTTGATACTGACCCTCGCCCACTCAGCGTATGAGTAGCACAGGTTCTGTGCGGTAAAGTGGGGTGTTGACGATAGGTGTGGAGCTTCATTTCGGACACATAAAATAATCTCCCTGGTCTAGTCACTGTTCAACTGATACTGACAATGCCACTCTGCCTACTTTACTTTTTTTTTTTTTTTGAAGGTGGATAGCCCTCTTGGTATAAATACTTTAATCAGAGCGCAATTCTAAATAAGTTTCCAGATTTCCAATAAAATAAGCCATGTGATTTATTAAGAAAAAAAAAATGGACAATTTTTCTTTTTTTTAAAATTACTACAGACATTATTTTTTAGGGGGCTATTTAAAATAAGTTCCCAAAACGGAATTTTTTTAGAAGCTACATATTTTAAAATAATCCTGACCTTCCACCAGGCTGTATTAACAAAAGGTCTTTTTTATGTGGGGATTTTTTATGGGGCATCCAGCGAGGATCAAATTTGCTATTCAGTAATAATGGATCTGTGAGACTAACTTGCTAACCATTATACCACGATGGGACGCCCCCCCCCTTTTTTTTTCAGAAGCTAAATGGATCAAACAACTTTAAACAAATAAGTCCCAACTTAAATGAGAAAGAGAGAGGGGGTGGTGGGAAAAAAAGTTCAAGCTTCGATTCCTGAACGGCTTCTAGGGGGCAGCACCCGTCTCTTGCCAACATGATCATAGGTCAGGTTCATTATCTGAGGCAACGCCCCCTAGCGAGAATCCTGATGGAGCCCAAGCAATTTTTAGCACTCTGCATTTGTGTATAATAGGGCCTCCTCCTTAAAATTTGACCTTGTGTCATATCCTACCCGTGGCAGAAGGGTTACCTAAATACCGAAGGGTAAAAAGAGAGAGACAGACAGACGAAGTCGATTGATATAGGGGAGGTCACTCTAGCTTCTAATCGCTTAGGGTGTACACCGTTTTAAAACACCGGGTCGTCCTTCTTACAGCTGAAACTATAATAATTGGACCAGGTATATATATATATTAAAAAAAGGTGACCAATATTACCGTTCGAGGGCCTCGTAACCCACAAGATAAAACTGGCTTTTATATTACAGTTCGACTGTGGCCGTCGTAAATAAGTACGATGAGAAGCCACCGTATTTTAATAACGCTTACAACCGGTCTTTCGCTTACTGCCGGCAGTGCCTTAGGTGCTTACCTTGAGCGATTTCGACAGAAAAATGCCCCTTCTTTGGGGTTCGACATTCCTTCTGCGATACCCGCGCTACAAGCCTCCGAAAAGTTAATTCCCTCGGGTCCCAATGTCATACCCACCGAGCCCATGCCCGGTAACCGGGTCGCTCAAATAATGCGGTTTGGTTTCCCGAGCATGAGCAACCTTCGTTCGTATGGTAATTACATTCTGTCTTATGATCAAAGGACCAGGTGCCCAAATTGGGTCTTTGAACATTTGACCCCGGACAGTTTACGGGAGAAACATGCTGACCGGACGTCTTGTTCTTTTGAGGAAGATCCTTCGATCCACGCATACTTTCGGGCGACGGATGCGGATTTTAAGGGCAGCGGTTTCGACCGGGGACACATGGCAGCTGCCGCTAACAACCTTCAATCGTGGAAAAATTTACAAGAAACATTTTATTATACCAATGTGGCACCCCAGGTAAGCTTAACTGCTGAATTTGTATATATACACATTTCATTCACAATAAATGTTAAAACAATTATTCTATTGGACAGAGTTAGTTTCACTTTGATTTGTGAAGAGTAAAATTAAAAGCAAAATTATTATTTGTCATTGACGTTGATGAAAGACACGTATTAAATTCCTATAATTTTTTTTAAATATTGAGTTTGTGGTGGTCATACAATATTGACAATAAGTACTCAACAAAGTAATGAGATTCGTAGTCATTAGTTCTTCAACAAAAAAATTACCTAATATTTTAAAAAAAAAACCCACAACAAACAAACAAAAAAAACTTAATATTCCAGGTATATAAATAAAAGCTACTGTATATTTCGAGTATATAAAAAGTTACCAAATATTCCAGGTATTAAAAACAAAACTTATCAAATATTCCATGTTTAAAAAAAAATAGCTACCAAATATTCCAGATATTAAAAAAAAAAAGCTACCAATTATTCCAGGTATTAAAAAAACTTACCAAATATTCCAGGTATTAAAAAAAAGCTACCAAATATTCCAGGTATTTAAAAAAAGGCTACCAATATTCCTATTAAAAAAAAAATACCAAATATACCAGGTATGAAAAAAAACCACCAAATATTCCCGGTATTAAAAAAACAAGCTCCCAAATATTCCAGGTATATATTAAAATAAAAAAAACCAATTATTCCAGGTATTAAAAAAGCCTACTAAATATTCAAAGTATAAAAAAAACGCTCCCTAATATTCCAGGCAGGTTTTTTATACCTAGAATATTTGATAACTTCTTTATATATACCTAATATTCTAGGTGTGAAAAACAAACTATCAAACATTTCGGGTATAAGAAAAATCTACTTTAATATTCCAGATATAAAAAATATGCTACCTAATATATTCCAGGTATAAAAAAAAAACATAATATAATAATTATATACAGAAAATATATGTCCACAGACACCGTGTTTCAACGTTTCACGTCTCTTCAATGTGGCTAGACACAGCAACTATGTCTGACGAAGAAGCGAAACCCTACTGACTTTTTGTCCGCCCAATTCATTAACCTCTCAGCCATTTGACAGCTGCCATCAAGGGGTGGTGTTTAAACTATTAAATACATACATTTGTTTATATATTTTATGATCACCAGAGAGATCCAATCTGTAAACAGATGATCATTGCTCTATGCTGGCAGTGATAGTTAATTTAAGTCACCCCTAGAGAGCTCTACTGGGTTTTGGAAGCATATGATAAGTCATCCACAGACACATGATCAGAAAAATATTATTAATTATATAAAAAAATCAATTCGATTAACTAGAATTAGTATAATGTAGATGCAAAGTCAATGGTGCTTGGTGTCTCAATTTTTCACCTATGATGATCCTAACTTATATATATATATATATATATATATATATATATAAAGAAAATTTGAAAAAAACAAGTGTTCCGAAAATGGGATGAATTTAATATGTAGATCGCGACTTGCCTTTCATAAAATAAAACACTGATCAAATACAGTTACATAACTAAAAAGATTTTCATCTCCTGTCACATATAAAAACATCCATCATTTTCTTCACCCCAAGAGACATCCTGATGAAGGTTCAATGTAACCGAAAACATCGATAATTAAATTCATCCCATTTTCGGAACACTTGTTTTTTCAAATTTTCTTTATATTGTCGGATTTAATTTCCATATTTACTCCATATATATATATATATATATATATATATATATATATATATATATATGTATGAAAAATGAATGGAAGTGAATCCGACAGTGTGAAATAAATATTTAGAAAAAACAAACACATGATGTTAAATTCGCTGACAGAATTCTGTTTCGACCCTTTATTGAAGTGGTCTTCATCAAGAGCGAGTTGTGTATGATAGAGAGAACGGTGAAAGTGGACCGTTATGAGATGAAAGTGGTACAGATGAAACGTTCAATATTATAGCCGGAATTTTTTTTAAAATTAAAAAAATTAAAAAAATTTTTTTTTTTTTTTAAATTATGAAAATGCGTATTCTGTTTTGAAAATAAAATAAAATAAATTTTATTTTATTTTATTTTATTAAAACAGAAGCATCATAGTCCACAAAGAAAACTCAAAAGAGTTTGATGTAAATGTGTATAAAAATGTATAAGAAAGTATCATAGTATGTATAGATAAAAGAGTATGAAAACACACAATGCTGTTAAAATGAAAATATTTTATATCATTTTCATAGCTAATATTGCCCAATATTTTGATTTATAAAAAAGCATCATCAGAACATAATGATAATTAGGTCCGTTTTTAGATGTAAATGTTTTCAATCCAGACTCATTGAGAGAGAAGCAGAAAATAATTTGAATTCAAATCGGAAGCATTGTTGTTCCAAAAAGTGTGCAAGCCATGCAATTGCTTCGTCATTTACACATCCGCCGTGCATTTCTCTACCAACGTCATAATTGTATATCTCAAGTGTAATAATTTTTGAAAGAAAAAGACATATTTCAAATTCAAAAATAGAAAAATTCTCTTTTTCAAAAAAGAAGACTTTTAACCCGTTCATGGTTGGTTAGTAACGGATTTATATCCCCATCCCCTAGGGTTGAGCACTCTGGGGGGGATCTCGCTGACGGCCGCCAATTCAAGTGTAAACGCAACACTCTTCTAAGGAATGGAGCACTATGTGACGGCCTTTACACACAAAGCGATGTGTGTATTAAAAACAGTTAAAATCCCCTTCCCATTCTGTAGGTGAAGACAGCCTAATGGTTAAGGTGCCGGACAGACACCCAACCGATCGGATTTCAATTCCGGCTGTAGCTAGCTTACAAAATGTCTAGCTACACTGAGGAGACTTGATAAGTCGAAACACGTGTCTGTGGATGACCATTATATATATATATATATATATATATATATATAAACTCTATCACTGATATTGTGCACTCTAAATATAGCAAACTTCATTTTGAATAGTTTGACTGTTGATCAAATATGGTGTCAAAGAACTTTTGAAAGTCTCATTTAAATAATGACGTTATTATTTTTGCATGCCTATCAATTGAAGATGCATCATGAAGAAAACAATAATGTCATCATTTGAATGAGATCTTTGACACCTTGTTTGATCAACAGCCAAACTGTTCAAAATGATTTCCCATGTTGGGTCATTGCTATGCTCAGATACACAGGGAACACCTGAAGAAGGCTGGAGGATACAGCAGATGAAACGTGTTTTTTAGATACCACAATAAAAATGAGGATTCAACTCCAAAAAATCAAAATAATACACATCAAGTCTCATCTCAAAAATTCAGATGAAGATTGGTACAAATAAATATATATATATATATATATATAATCAATGGTAATATTATGGTTTTATAAATGTAAAACCATTATATTACCATTGATTATAAATCTGCTCTGCTTTATTAGCATTGAGCACCTTTTCATGCCAATACATTTCTCATTTTTTCATTCATTATATATTATATTATATATATAAAGAGTTCCATTCAATTTTGGGTACATTGGTGGGATCTAAAATATATATATTTACCAACCTTTCCGCACAAGCAGGATGTGACACATGGTCAATTTCTTAAGCAGAGTTTAACAGGTTTAAATTCAGAATTTTCCTTCTCCTAGACTGGTTGCTTAACCAAGGTTAAAAGAGCCAGTCAGTCCTACTATTTACCGATAGCTGGAGGGACAGTTGGATTCATACCTTTCCCAAAGGTATTAGCGCTATATGAAATGTAAACAGCCTTGTCCAGAATTTGAACTTGTCTCATCATGTCCATTTCCAATGATGGTACCCATTACACCACATGCCTCCATAGGGATCTAGAGAATATAGCAATATTGGACCATATGACCTTTAGGCACCCCTTTTTGATTTCGATTAAGAAAGGACATGTTTTTCATTTACACCGTCAATATCCGGTTGTTTTAACAGACGATTTTTAGATTTAAAAAAAAAAAATTATAAAACTAACCCCTAACTCCTAACAAACAACTGGATATTGATGGTGTAAATGAAAAACATGTCCTTTCTTAATCAAGATCAAAAATGGGTGTCTAAAGGTAATATGGTCCGCAATATTTGTAAATGTCCCATAAACGAGATGGTTGTGCCTGTTGAGTTAATTGAACTCAGCTTTACATAAATCTCATTAAATAAGATCAACTGACTCGGATCAGAAATCATCAGCTCATCCAAGTAATTATATTATGTTATTTCTTTCCTTCGGATAAAACAGTTACAAATTTAAATACTGTAATGTTCAATAATTTTCAGATTACCAAAATTCAATCAGATAATAAAGAAAATTAGTGAAAATATTGGCCTTACTTTCTAAATGTGGTTTCTTTGAGTGTAAAATACAATACAAGGAATACTGATCATAACTTGATCTTGTGGAAGTTGGTTGTCCCTCTCACCACCAGTGACAATCTCCTGCTCTTCTTTCTCTTGATTATGGCAATGTTGACGTTTCTATCTTCCAAGCAGAAGAGCTTCATAAGGTTTCTTATGGGGAGAATCAAGATCATATACAAATTCCCCTGATGTTGTCACCTGGAAAGAAATTTATTTATTTTTTTTTAAATCTAAATGTTTGGAAACTTTCCAGTTTTCATTTTCCCAAATCCCAAATTTCCCAAATCCTATATGGCAGAAGAAAAAAAAATGGCACAAATCAGATAGTTTACTTGTGTTGGGATGTAAATATATCAATACACCTGTAACAAAACCATCTAAGTTGTAGTTTTAGGCACTTTAAATAAAGATTTCTAATCCATTCTTCCTTGTGGCCCATTTTTGGTGTCAAACAATGATCATAATGATCATTTAAATCAGTGGTTCTCAACCAGGGTCCATATAGACCCCCGGGGACCATATAACATTTTTTGCGACCCATGCAAGTAAAATGTATTTAACTCTAAAATTACAATGGGATTTTTAAACAACGAATGGCTATGGGGGGTCCACCAGAGTAAAATAGGATTAAATTATTTATTAAATAGGTCAATAGGTAAAAAAGGTTGATTTAATTGATTTAAATAATGATCTTAAATTGAAGGTGCATGAGATAGCAGAGGAGTTGAAGATATCAGAAGGCGGTGTATTCACCATTTTGCATGAATATTTGTCAATGAGAAAGCTATGTTCAAAATTGCATAAATATGTGACAATGGATGAAACATGGATCCACCACTTCATTCCGGAGTCAAATTGGCAGTCAGCTAAGTAGACAGCAGCAGGTGAAAGCCGTCCAAAGCAACCAGAGATGCAAACATCAGCAGGCAAGATTTTGGCCTCTGTATTTTGGGATGCACAAGGTATTTTGTTCATCGTTTACCTTGAAAAAGGAAGAACTATCAATAGCAAATATTATATAGCATGATTGGTGCGTTTGAAGGAAAAAATCGTCAAAAAACGGCCACAAAAGAAGAAAAAAGTGCTCTTTCACCAAGACAATGCACTGTGTTACAAGTCGATCGCAACAATGACAAAACTACATAAATTGCACTTCGAATTGCTTCCACATTCACCCTAGCCCCCAGCGACTACTGGCTGTTTTCAGACCTCAAAAGAATGATCCAGGGAAAGAGATTTGGCTCCATTGAAGATGATATTGGAAACTAAGGCGTATTTTGAGGCCAAAGACAAATCGTTCTACAAAAAAGGCATCAAATTGTTAGAGAAGTGTTGGAATCAATGTATCACTGTGAAGTAGACTATGTTGATAAATAAAGTCGAATTTTGCCTAAAAGATATTGTTTTATTAGGTAGGCCTGAGACTTATTGAGTGATGTGTTATTTATTACCAAACTCTACAGCATTGAAACTGCAATGCACTCAATCAAAACGAATGTTATTAGGTATTATTTATTACCAGACTCTACAGCATTGAAACCTGTAATGCACACAATAAAAACAGATGTTATTAGGTATTATTTATTATGAAACTCTACTGCATTGAACCTAATGAAAACAGATGTTATTAGGTATTATTTATTACCAAACTCTACAACATTGAAACTGCAATGCACACAATCAAAACGAATGTTATTAGGTATTATTTATTACCAAACTCTACAGCATTGAAACTGCAATCAAAACATATGTTATTAGGTATTATTTATTACCAAACTCTACAGCATTGAACCTAATGAAAACAGATGTTATTAGGTATTATTTATTACCAAACTCTACAACATTGAAACTGCAATGCACTCAATCAAAACATATGTTATTAGGTATTATTTATTATCAAACTCTACAACATTGAAACTGCAATGCACACAATCAAAACGAATGTTATTAGGTATTATTTATTACCAAACTCTACAGCATTGAAACTGCAATGCACTCAAAACAGATGTTATTAGGTATTATTTATTACCAAACTCTACAGCATTGAAACTGCAATCAAAACAGATGTTATTAGGTATTATCTATTACCAAACTCTACAGCATTGAAACTGCAATCAAAACAGATGTTATTAGGTATTATCTATTACCAGACTCTACAGCATTGAACCTGTAATGCACTCAATCAAAACAGATGTTATTAGGTATTATTTATTATGAAACTCTACTGCATTGAAACTGCAATGCACACAATCAAAACGAATGTTATTAGGTATTATTTATTACCAAATTCTACAGCATTGAAACTGCAATCAAAACAGATGTTATTAGGTATTATCTATTACCAAACTCTACAGCATTGAACTGCAATGCACTCAATCAAAACAGATGTTATTAGATATTATTTATTACCAAACTCTACAGCATTGAAACTGCAATGCACTCAATCAAAACAGATGTTATTAGGTATTATCTATTACCAAACTCTACAGCATTGAAACTGCAATGCACTCAATCAAAACAGATGTTATTAGGTATTATTTATTACCAAACTCTACAGCATCTAAACTGCAATGCACTCAATCAAAACAGATGTTATTAGGTATTAGTTATTACCAAACTCTACAACATTGAAACTGCTATACACTCAATCAAAACAGATATTATTAGGTATTATTTATTATGAAACTCTACTGCATTGAACCTAATGAAAACGGGTGTTATTAGGTATTATTTACTACCAATCTCTAGAGCTTTAAAACTCTGTAAACAAGAATATGAATATGTAGCAGTCCAATTGTGGAATGTGCTTAAACTGAAAGTAATGCTATCGAGTTTTTTTGTTCATTTTTTTTTTCTTTGGTGCTAAAATTATATGAGGGAAATAAAAAAACAGTGGCAAATCCCTCATCTTTTAGGATTAAGCAGATTATCTACCCCTCTGGTCGAAAATGATATTATCCTTTCTAATTGGGCAACAGTAAACATTGTAAATTACTGAAAAGATCCTAATCGGCTTATTAATGTGAAAGCTTCAATCAAATAATGTAATATTTCAACTAATAATCAGATATTAATTTATTTATGTTGCAAAGTGTTCCTAATCTTTTCTTTTTCTTTTAAGAGACAAAGAAAAATGCATAGAGGATTTGTTTGTTCTCTTACACTGTATGAACCCAATAGGTTTAATTTTTGTATAGATGTGACACTATAAGCTCTTCTGGGTTATTTCTTATTACTCCAACATAAACAAAGGGGAAGCACTCAACTGATAAATTATTTATTTATTTATTGATCTACTAGGAAAAAAGAAGACTGGTTTGGGTTTAGGGTTAGTTTAATAGGAAAATATATAAATAATTTATCAGTCAAGAGTGGTTCCCTTTTGTTTATGTTGGAGTTATAGGAAATAACCCTCTTCTGTCATCATCATCATCACCAAGGCATGCCAACAGCATGGAGCCCTGTCGGTTGGGGCTTTAGAATACACCGACTGCACCTGTGCAGAGGGGTAAGACTCCCCCAATGGGACCATCTATTGGCCATGGGTGGTGTCCCATGATGCTTAAGGATGGAATCCTTGTGGATGAGCAGTCCATAACATGCAACACTCCACTTTGGCCCTTACTTAGGCTAGACAGGAAGTCGGAGAAACCGCCTCTGATCAATCGGCTGGCCATGTTAAGCCCTAGCACCTATGATTGCCCCAGCCCTATTGCCCAACCCTTTTTATCATATGGGTGCTAGAAGGTGGTGGCTCAGGGTCTTAATATCCTGGGATTGATGTTAAACTCTATCTGATGGTGAGGTTCCTGTTCTGGAGGTGTGGGGAATGTGGAGCACCCCTTCATCACCATTGCTCCCTGGTCCACTCTGACCTGGAGTGGTCGTACTTTTATGGTCCCATCTATGGGTTAAATAGAAAAATGTGTTTATAAAAAAAATTGAATATCCATTAAGAATGAATTCATTTCAAAACTTTGTTGGCATTAAATGACCCACTGAGATTGATATGCTGTAAAACAAAACAAACCAAATCAACAGCATGGAATCCCTTGACTCTGACTGTTACATAATCATTGGATACCTAATGATTATGACAATAGTGTAGAAATCATATTAGTGCAGCTGATGGCCTTAAGAGTGAGTGACAGCATTTGACCTCACTCTGACCTTGCGTTCTGGGGATGATCGTGAGAATCGGAAGCCGATAGAAGGCCCTTCCAGTTTAAGGGGTAAGCAACTCAGTTAGTTAGAGTTAGAACTTAGAAGCGAAGCTAGCAAGATGTGAGTCTCACTGCGCAGTTGTCTGGTCTGGGGTTTACGAATAAAGTAACATCATCGTAAATCGAAGTCTTGTGGTTATTACTAAAAGCTAACAATGACACAGGGCTTCTGATAACGAGAAACCCCAACAGAGACCAGACCCGAAGTCCCCAAGAAACACCACGACAAGACCAGACCAAGATATATGATAGAAGAACCAAGCCGGCCAGAAGAATAGAAGACCAGAATGAGAAGTATATAACATATAGATATATAGGGCCGGTAAAGAGGCTATGCAACATGACTCTCTCTCTCTCTCTCTCTCTATCTACGCTTAGTAGGAGACGCAGGGAAACTATTCATGCAGCTATTGGCAAAACTGTTGTGTTTGTTGTGCTTGCAACTGCACCTGCTCCTGCACGTCATGCTCAGTCTTGGCTTGGCAGTCGTTTCTGATGGAGCTCATGATTGATGCTACCACTGAGTGTGAAGTCTGCGCAGTTATTCAGTTTTTGAATGCAAAAGTCATTAAACCATAGTATCAGCGAGCACTTTTTTACATTTTTATCATTATATGGGATATATATATATATATATATATATATATATATATATATATATATATATATATACATACTAGCAAATATATGCACCCTCCGGGTGCAAGTATTTTAGTTAAATTTTATAATAAAATATCATATTAAATTAGAAAGGCTAATGAAACTGAATAAGAATGTAGATAAAAAGATTTTGAACAGAGGGGTATGATTGAAAAATAGAACAACTTTGAAACTAACTCTTCCATCATTTTCCGTTACTCCCGTCTTTCATTGGTAAATTTTCCTAATTAAACTGTTTAGTTAAAATAGGAAGTAAAGAATAATATTAGTTATTTCTTCTTGTTAAGGATTTCTTTTAAGATTTATTGAAGAGATTTTTGCTCATATTCAATAAGATAAAACCAAACAATTAGAAATCAATAATACTAAGCATATATTTATTAAAATCAATTTTTAAAGATCAACATGCAAATTAGCCTTCCCATTCATACTGTAAACCTCTATTTTGTTGTATATATAAATACAATTGCATGTTATTAGTATGTAGATATGGTCAACAGTCTTAATGATGTAAAACAATTTTATTAATAATTGAGGTTTAAATAAAAATAAAATCATGGAGAATATGATGTAAATAACTAAAGGAATTGTGACTTGTATAGTAATATAGTTTCGGTTACAGACAGACAAACCCACAATCTCCATTATAATAAGATATATGAAAGTAAATGGAAGTTAATCTGACAGTATGAATTTGACATTATATATATATATATATATATATATATATACACAGAGATGCTAATAGGAACACGTCCTGCGTCCCTGATGCACAAAAATCTAAAAGGACACAGTAAAATCTTATCCATACATCCCAGTGTTTTTCTTTTTTCTTCCCTCACCATTTCAAGCTAACATAAATACATTTCAACAGTTTCTTAGAAATGAATTACACAGGATAGGTTAAAAGGTAGGAGTTAGACGGCTTTAGTTGGGACTGGGTTAGCTCAGTCGGTAGAGCGTTCAGCTAGAAAACACGAGGTTCATAGTTCAATACCGGCCATCGCCAACTCAACATATGAGTAGCACAGAGATCTGTGCGGTAAAGTAAGGAGCTGATGGTAGGTGTGGCACTCCAGCTCAGATACAAAAACACTCTCCTTGGTCTAGCACTAGTGAAAAGGGGATAGACTCCCTTGCGGATTGGCTGATACCAACTTTACGCATCCCCGACGACTTTACTTTACTTACTTAGTTGGGACCGATAAATTTTCCCGGCGACTCATTCAAAGCAAATATGTGTGTCCCAGGATGTACTAAATTAAAAAGCTATCAGCATCACTGTATATATATATATATATACAAGGGTAATCCCAAAGGTAAGGTCTCCAAAATATTCAGCTATCACAGAAACTTTTATTGTTTATTGTCAATGATTATAGACAAATTACAAAAAAGACTGATTTTTCTTAAGAGATTGATTTAAAGAAAAAAATTATTATTTTTATTTTGTTCATGTCAGACTAGAAACCACAAGGTTCCTAGTTCGATACCGGTCCTCGCCAACTCAGCATATGAGTACCACAGGGATCTGTAGTAAAGTAAGGAGCTGATGGTAGGTGTGGCGCTCCACCTCAGATGCTAAAAACAATCTCCTTGGTCTAGTGCTATTGAAAAGGGGATAGACTCCCTCGCTGACTGGCTGATACCGACTTTAGGCCGCCCCGTCGACTTTTTACTTTCACTCATATCAGACGGACAAAAAAGTGAAGGATTTGCCTAAAGACATAGAGCACTTTGAAGATAATTGGTCGTATGTCTTTTCTTTGTATTAGTAATTATTTAAATTAGACTAGGAATAAAAAAAAAAATTGCCCTATATTTGATGAGAGCCCCAGAAACATTCTCCTCTCTTACCTTTTAATTTTTAAACCTTGCTTAATAATGGCATATCAATTTAATCTTTTTATGAATATATATATATATATATATATATATATATATATATATGAAAGTACGTAAATAAACATTGTGTTTATTTGATCTGGCTTTTAGCCGACAATTTTTGGAGGATATGTGCTTAATTGAAGTCATACCTAATTTTTGAAAATTAATTAGTTAATAATTAATGAATTTAAGCGGGCATATATGTTCAAATGTAAGGCTAAACAGATCGAGAAAATGTCAATCTCTGAATAGGTCGAAATGTACATTCAGGGATTGACATTTTCTCGATCTGTTTAGCCTTACATTTGAACATATATGCCTGCCTAAATTCATTAATTATTAACTAATTAATTCTCAAAAATTAGGTATGACTTCAATTAAGCACATATCCTCCAATATATATATATATATATATATGTGTGTGTGTGTGTGTGGTTGAGAGTAGAGGAAAATGTGGATATAACAACACAAACGACTACGTTCAATTGATATTTTGCCTCATTATTGGTTGAGGCTTCCTCAGAAGTTTATTGATTTAAGCACTTAAATCAATAAACTTCTGAGGAAGCCTCAACCAATAATGAGGCAAAATATCAATTGAACGTAGTCGTTTGTGTTTGTTATATCCACATTTTCCTCTACTCTCAACCACATTTTGTCGGATTTATTCAATCTTTCACTCCTCATACATATATATATATATATATATATATATATATATATTGGCAGCAAGTTATCTAGGAAAGTGTTGTCAAAGACACTGGAATATTTATTTTTTATGATCTGAAGTTACAAAACACACAGACAAATTTACCTCCTCTGATATGATAAAAATCCTAACCGAAAATACAAAAATCTTCTATAAAAACGCCTACATATTCTTGAGACAATCTATATAAAAAAGAAAAACCCAACAAATAAAATAGCATTTAATATTGGTTAACAATATACTAAATATCTTCAATAACTAACACACTAATCTTAGCAACCCCATAAAAATAATAGAATCTCCTAATTTGAAAATGCAATACATAAAAGAACAAGAAAAAAAAACCTAACACACTACAACCTACTGATGACGAGCGAAGAAATGGTTGAAAGCGCTAGGGTAAAGAATATGGGACAAATCCTATACTAATTGAATCCTGAACTACAAAAATAACTAGACGACTAGAAAAACTTCAGATAAAGATCATTAAGAATAAATATTCCGTCATCTTTAACAACACTTACCTAGATAATATATATATATATATATATATATATATATATATATGTAATATTATAAAAATTGAAAAAACACAAGTTTCATTTATGAATGATGTTTAATAAGCCAATGCTTCAGTGTTTTGGTCTGTTTAAAACCTTCCTCAGGGCCTTCTTTGGTTTAAAGAAAAATGAATTATTAATGTAAAGAAAAGTCTGCGAGCCTCTGCTTTTGGTATATATATATATATATATATATATATATATATATATACCAAAAGCAGAGGCTCACAGACTTTTGTTTTCATTAATAATTCATTTTTCTTTAATCCAAAGAAGGCCCTGAGGAAGGTTTGTTAAACAGACCGAAACACTGCAGCATTGGCTTAAGTGTAGATAAACTTTATGGAGACTCTGTATATATAGGGAAAAATATTCAGCCATCTCAGAAAAAATTACTGAAAAAATTCATATTACATTTAGCTCTCATGAGCTTTTCATATTCCCCAGACTTTTTGGTAACATAAAAAATAGACATTTTTGATATAAGATCAGGTAAAAAATTTTTTATCTTTTTTTAAATTTATTTATTTATTTATTTTTTCAGATTGGTGTTGGCTTTAACCGAGGAATTTGGAACAGGCTTGAAAAGTATGTTCGGTCCATGGCCAGGCGGAATAAAAATGTATATGTCTGTACTGGACCTCTTTACTTACCAAGGTAATATTCGTTACTTGTTGATTTATTTATTTTTTTCAGAAATCTCTTTTTAGTAGCCTATTGTGCTTACGGTCAAGTCACGTTAAAATCACTGGCTCCCACTCGATCACTGAAGTTAGCTCTTAGAAAATGGTTTAGAGTAAAAAAAAGATAAATTAATTAAATGAATACATTTCTATTCAGTAGTAAAGGATTAGCGATATTAAACTAGCCATTTCACCATGCTATTGCTTGCGGGTGGCAGTGGTAGATAAAGGGTTATGAAACAAAAAATGTAAATATGAACATGATACTCTAACCTCTAGGCATAAAATAACCCTAGATGGGTTGACATGCCATTAAAATCAATTGGTCAATCATCTTGCTACATAAGACCAAGGAGGTGCATGGTCTAATGGTTAGAGTCATAGGAAATGGACTCGCCGACCCGAGTTCAATTCCAGGACGAAGCTGTTTGCATTTCACATAGCACTGATACCCTTGGGAAAGGTATGAATCCTACTCTCTCTCCAGCTATGGGTAAATAGCAAGGCAGACTGGGCTCTTTAACCATGGCTAGGTAACCAGTCTAGGAGAAGGAAAACTCTGAATTTAAACCTGTTAAACTCCACTTAAGAAATTGACCTTGTGTCGCATCCTGCTCGTGCGGAGGGGTTGGTAAATATATATAAAACCCAAGAGATATGTTTTTAGCCTTTTATCTGGTGGTGGTGTTGGGATAGTATTGTATATATATATATATAAACACGGGCATTTTATAAAACTGTTATAACTGGTGTAATTGTTCTGATATTAAAACCTATCCAAATAGCATTACAAGCATTTAGCTGAAAAATGCTGACATTTTCAAATTTGCGACCATAATCAGTTAAATTTGCAATTTCTCGAGTATTTCTTAACCAGTCTTAAAATATCTATATGGTTAGAAGAGAATAGTATAATCTTTCTAAATATGGAATTTTTATCGGTTTTCATCAATTGAATTATTTTTTACTGCTAATAGGTCAACCAGTGATCAAGTCTTGTCTATCAAACGACATGAACCCTGCCTGAGTCCTTACTTTTAAAACCATTATTTTGAAATTAAATAAATTTTATATGACATTAAATCCAGTTAGATAACTTTTAATGGATTCTTCTCTTTTTGCAGGGCTGAAGAAACGGACGGAAAACTTTACGTGAAATATCAAATAATTGGCAAGAATCACATTGCAGTTCCAACACATTTCTTCAAAGTGGTTCTTATCGAGAATGAAGCTGGGGAGTTTGAGTTGCTCTCTTTTGTTCTGCCAAATGAAGCCCAATCAGAAGAAGCTCAACTCAAGTATTTCCTTATGGACGTTGAGCAAATCGAGAGGTCAGCAGGTGTTCTTTTTTTCGACAAATTACCCCACAACCAGATCAAGATGATCAACAAGCAAGAAACCAAAGTTCGAAGATGGCGCTGAGCAGATATTGTTTCCGTTAATTTTTATAAACATTTATTTCAGAAATGTTTTTGTTTATTTACTTTTTAACTTAAACATTGTTTTTTTTTTTTTTTTTTTTTTTTACAATTTTATATATGAAAGTATATTAAAAAAAATGGAATCAAATCTGACAGTATAAGGTATAGATAAAGAAAAACAACAGTATATATTGTGCTAACAAGCGCCTGTTTCAATTCTATGGTGTTTATAAAATGTAATTCAATTGAAATCCTTTTGAAATTAAAATGAAAATAATTGTAAAAGACATTTTATAAAAACACTAGACATCATCAGAGCACATTTTTTTCGTTGTAATTCAATTGAAATCCTTTTGAAATTAAAATGAAAATAATTGTAAAAGACATTTTATAAAAACACTAGACATCATCAGAGCACATTTTTTTCGTTGAATGAAGAAAGGGAAATTTAACGTTTGACATGAGAAGTTCAACTAATGCTCGCGTTCTGGGATGGAATGTCTTTTAAAAATTTATAGAAATATTTATATATATATATATATATATATATATAAATATATATAAATATATTTTATGTATATATAAATTTTTTTTTTTTGATTAATGACTTGATTTCTTATTTTAAATGGAACTTATGACAAACAAGAAGAAAATCTTTCTCTGAATTTCTGAGATGAGATATTATCATCGCTAGCAGTACTTCCCCTTATTAAATACAATTTGCAAGATAATCATTTAATAATAATGGATATTTTTTTACAATTTCATTAATGTATTTTATTTGAATCAATGATCTGGTTCTTACTTTAAATGAAACTTAAAACAAGAAGAACAATTTTCTCTGAAATTCTGAGTAGTAGTACTTCCCCTTATTACATACAGATTGTACAATAGTCATTAATAATAAAAAGACATAGTCACTTTCATTCAAGTTTAGGATAACTGTTCATATTTAAAGGATGTTTTACTTGTTTTTATCATTTTATTTACAATGAATTACTGCCTTGTTTATACTGAGTGTACAGAAGAAGGATTTTCGGTTCATCAAAAAGGGGTGCCTAAAGGTCATATGGTCCAAAACTTTTTTTTTTTTTAATTTAGGTTAATGCTACCCACTTCAAATCTGGAAAATAAATATTTATTTGAAACATCTATTAATTTTTAGTTTTCAAGAGTATCTCTGATACTCTTGAAAACTCCTAAAAATTAATAGATGTTTCAAATAAATATTTATTTTCCAGATTTGAAGTAGGTAGCATTAACCTAAATTAAAAAAAAAAGAAGTTTTGGACCATATGACCTTTAGGCACCCCTTTTTGATCTTGATTCAGAAGTACATGTTTTTCATTTACACCGTCAATATCCGGTTGTTTTAACAGATGATTTTTAGATGTTTTTTTAATTATAAAACTAAACCCTAACCGAACCCCTAACAAACAACCGGATATTGACGTGTAAATGAAAAACATGTCCTTTCTTAATCGAGATCAAAAAGGGGTGCCTTAAAGTAATATGATCCAAAGTTTCTAACCCACTTTGGTCTAAGTGCACATGGAAATATAGAGAGCCTTGTAATGATTACCTAGAAAGTGGGTATGGGCTGTGAGATGGGCACTCTTTTACAGCAATTGGGGACAGACAGATCCCATCTACAAAAAGAAAAAAAACAAGTAAAAAAACCCTACATTCTGAGCAAGATATTTTTGTATAGATTAAAACCTTTTCAGGCATGACTCTAACAATCCCTGAAAATATGGTTCAACAGATTGTACAGACATTTGGTAAATTATGCAGACTATATACTGAAACTGGTGTCCTCATCTTGATAGAAGTTAGTATTGTTTGAGAGCTTTAGAGTGGGCACAAAGTCCCTGGGAATATTTTAGTTTCTATTTATTTTGTCTTTCTCAGCATGGAACACCCAAAATAATTTTTCTGATTTCTATAAATATTGATCATTGGGTCATTTTATTTATATATATATATATATATATATATATATATATATATATTTATATATGTTGAAAGGTTAAATAAATACAGGAAAGAAAATGTTGAATGGATAAAAATGGTGTAATGAAATGCCAACACGTGTTTCAGCCGAGAGTTTGTCCATGTACACATTGTATTCTATTTATTACTATTTTAAATATGAAATAAAATAAAAATAATAGAAAAATACAATTTTTAAGTATACAAAGAAAACAGCTTTCCTCAGGGCAAAATGTTTGATATTTGAAGTTAAAATGGTCAAAATACAGAGAATTTAGAAGTGTTCGAAAAAATAATTTTTTATTTAAAAAAAATTTTTTTGAGATGCTTACGGTTAGAGAATAAAGAATATTCAATGATGAGTGACATTTGAAAAAAGGGGATTTTAAATTTTCGTAAATAATATTATTGACTTGTGCATGAAAGTTGAAGTACAAAGTTTGAGTTTATGTTATTATTATATAATTATATTTGTTTATTAATTTAATGAAACTTATATATATATATATATATATATATTCAAGAGGTAGAAAAACTTTACAAAAAGACCTTTATAATCAGTGTCAGTTGAAAACATTATTCATTAGTTATTTACTAAGCATGGTACCATATGGCACAAGGCCAGAAAGATGGGGCACACAGTGAGAATCAAACTCACTAGTAATGGTCTGTCAGTCTAGCTTTCTTTTTGATTTTTAATTTGTACATTTTATATGTAGTGATTTTATTTGTGATTCCAATAATGAGCCTGGGAAGTGGTTCTCTTGTAAATATGTTTCTTATTTCTTTTTGGAAAAGCAATCATTCCAATTTTTTTACTTTATTCTCAAAATAAAGAAGGATCCATGAAAATTTCTTTTACAAACAAGGTAAACCAACGAATAAAGCTTGTTTTTATAAGACATTTTTTTCACGTTTATAGGTTGAAATCTTTTACATAAATGGGGTCTATATTTTTTTCCTATATATGGGCTCTATCTTTTTTTTTTTTCTACATTTATGGGTTTTGTAAATTTAACACATTTATGAGTTCTATATTTTTATTTATTTATGGGCTCTATAAACGATACATTTATTTTACATTTATGGGCTCCATTTTTTTTTTCATATTCATGGATTCTTTTTTACATTAATTGGCTTTAATTTTATTTACATATTTATAGGCTCAATTTTTTTACATTTATGAGCTCTGTAATTCATTTTCATATTTATAGGATCATTTAAAAAAATATTTATGAGTTCTATAACTTCTGTTAATATATATATAGGCTCTCTTTTTTTTTAAAATATTTATGAGCTCTATAATTTTGTTCATATTTATAGGCTCTTTTTTTACATTTATGAGCTGTATAATGTTCACAAATTTAGGAACTTTATAATTTTTTCATTTTTATAGGCTCTATTTTTTCACATTTATGAGCACTATAATTTTGACACATTTATGACCTGTATAATTTTTTCTATTTTTTCTTTTTTTATGAGCTCTGTAATTTTTTTTATAGTTATAGACTCTATTTTTTATTTTTTTACAATTATGAGCTCTGTAATTTTTTTTTGTTTTTTACATTTGTTGTCTCTATAAAACAATGTTTTTATATATATATATATATATGGGCTTTTTTTTTTCATTGAGTCTATATTTTTTCAACTTTATTGGTTCTATTTTTCTTCATTTATGGATTCGTGGGTTATTTTTACATTTTATGAACAGTATTATTTTTTCACATTGAGCTCTATTTTTTTTTTTTTTTTTTACATTTATAGGCTCTATTTTCTTTCTTTTTTTTTTTTTACATTTATAGGCTATTTTGTATTTTTTTTTTTTTTTTTTTTTTACATTTATTGGCTGTATTTTTTCTTTTTTTTTTTTTTTTTCATTTTAAGCTCTATCTTTTTTCTTTTTTTTACATTTATAGGCTCTATCTTTTTCTTTTTTTTACATTTATAGGCTCTATTTTTTTTCTTTTTTCACATTTATAGGCTCTATTTTTAAATTTTTTTTTTACATTTATAGGCATTATTTTTTTATTTTTTCACATTTATAGCTCAATTTAAAAAAAATTTTTTTTTACATTTATCATCATGATTATGTTGCGCTATTAGCATGGATATTCATGACAATCTCTCTCCAGCCGTCCCTATCACTCATTCTTCTCGGGAGGTCCTGTACGCAACATCCAGCATCTGCACAGAGCTGGTCAGTGTACGTCTTTGCTGGTCGGCCCACACTGGTGTACCCATGTGCTGGCTTCCACAGGAGGACGTCACTTATGATTTCATCCTTGTTTCTCCACCAGTGTCCTGCGTGTCTTGTCCATCTTACTCAGATGGTTTTGTATATGAGGCAGGTGGCCGTACAGCTGTTTTCTTGTGGGGTATTATTTCCATGATTTATTTAAGACCGCACGCAGTATTCTTGTGCAATTCTCTAGTCGCTTTGTTAGGGTCCAAGTTGTGCAGCTGTAAAGCAGCACTGATATGACAATGGCTTGGAAGAATTGTCTCTTTAACTTGTCTGTGAGATAGGCTCTATTGTTTTTTTTGTTTTTCTTTTTTTTTACATTTATAGGCTCTATTTTTATTTTTATTTTTTTTACACTTATAGGCTCTATTCTTTTTTCTTTTCTTTTTTACACTTATAGGCTCTATTCTTTTTTATTTTTTTAAATTTTTTACATTTATAGGCTCTATTCTTTTATTTTCTTTCTTTTTTATATTTATAGGGTCTATTCTTTTTTTTTCTTTTTTACATTTATAGACTCTATTTATTTATTTATTTATTTATCTTTTTATCATATGGTTATTTTTTTTCCTATTTACGGGTTGTATTTTTTCACATTTATAAGTTGTGTTTTCCCTTTACCTTTAATTGCAAAGCTGGTTTTCAAAGTCAAAACATTTCAAGAAAGCCAATTAAAAAAAAAAAGTTAACATTTTCAAAGAAAAGAAAAAAAAAGCAGTGTGTGATTTATGGCACATTTTGTAACTTTTTTGTCACCCCCAAATATAAAATGCAAAAACTTTTTTTAAAAATATTTTTTATTCACTCTTTACAACTAATTTGAAAAGGGGGGGGGCAGTCTTGTGGTGTAGTGAGTAAGGTGCTGGACTGTGAAATCAAAGTAAGCGAGTTCAAACTCCAGTTGTGCTTATACGTTCACTTTTGGACTATACCCTTTGGAAAGGTATGAACCCCCCCCCCCATACCCCCAATTTTGTGTTAAATAGTACCACTACTGTTTTTCTACAAGGATGGTTTTGGCATTAATTAACCTATAAAGGTTGATATGCCATTAGACAAAGACAGAAAGAACTAACTTTACAAAAAAATTAATTTGAAAAACATTTGCGTCCTCTTCAATTTTGTCAAATTTTTTGATAATAATATCCATTTTTAAACTACGGGTTTGAACAAAAATGGTTGCCAGCATTGATGGTTGAGTCGTTCTTCTAAAATAAAATCTGAAAATTTTCAGCTTGACTTAGTTTAAATTCTACTAATCCATTATCAAACACCTAGTCTAATATTTAACTGTGCCAACATAATTATTTATATACGATTTTTAGATTGTTAGATTTTTTTTTTAAATATAAGATTGTTAGATTTTTTTGATTTTTTGATATATAAAAAAATTATTTTTCATTTTTTATTGCAATAAGATTATTAGATGTTTTTTAAAGATTTAAGAGAATATTATATCACTAAGATATATTAAAAATGTATAATTATTTGTATAAGATGTTTTATTATTTGTATAAGAATATACAGGGTGTTCACAAAGTCTTGAAACAGTTTTAAAATTGAACATTTATTAACTCACATTGTATAAATGATCTTTTAGTAAAAACAACACACATATATATATATATATATATATATATATATATATATATATATATATATATATATAATATATATATATATATATATTTTATAAAAAAGAAGGTCTGCAAAATGTATTATGTTTTCAGAAAAAGAATAAAAAATTTTTTTCTGAAAACATAATACATTTTGCGGACCTTCTTTTTTATAAAATATTGAATTTTCTCCCGTTGGAACCAGAACAACATTTTATATATATATATATATATATATATATATATAACTTAATAGAACTGTAATCAACAATTTAATGTAAAATAAGTGTTCGAATCGTATTTAAAAAAAATCTTTCCTTAATGTATGCAATGTACTATGTTCTGAGATCAAATTTAACCATTCATTTTCAAAACTCTCAGAATTCCTACAACGGAAGCACATTTATTAGTAGTATATGAACATTATATAAATGATAAAATCTTTTAGTAAAAAAAAAAAAACATATAAAAGTTCAACTCTTGAAGTTTTATTATTGATGTTTTTTTTTTTATTATCTCACTTCAACATGACCGCCATCTTTGTTGATAGATTTTAAACCTGCTGCAAGACTTTATGGACATCCTGTATATCATTTGGAAATATGTTAAAAATGATTAGCTATTAGCTCAACTTTTAGGATAATAGTTTTAATATAAAAAAGATGAAAATACTTTTTATAAAACCTAATATAATAATAACAAATAATGTGAGGTCTTTAGTAGCATACTGACAGCACCAATTCCCTTGACTCCTTGCTCCTGGCAAGTCCTCTAAACAGCATCCATTGTCTGTATAGAGGTGATAAATAAATGTAAATTTTTGCTGATCGGCCAACACTGGTGTGTCCACATGTATGTGCCCTTAGGAGAACATCACTTATGAGTTCATGCCCAGCATGTCTTGCTCATCTTACTTGGATGGTTTGTGAGATGGGAGATAAGTGGCTGTACAGCTGCTGTTTTGTAAAGGTGCTGCTTCCAGGATTTGTTCAAAACGGCATGCAGCATCTTTGTGTAGTTCTTGTCTAGCTTTTTCTCCAGGCGTTTCATTAAAGTGGTGCAACTATACAGTAGTAATGACATGAATACAGCTTGGAAGAATTCCTATTTTTAAAAAAAGCATTAGTCAATAAAATAGTTTTTTTTTTCTTATACATCCTGATATATAATAATAGAAAGCACTGTTTCTCACTAGATCATTGAAGTTAAGCAGTGATGAGCCTGTTCAATACTTAATTGGGTGACCACTTAAGCAACAGCAGATTCTGTAAGCAAACTGAGTTGTTTGTTTATAAAAATGACTTGATTTGGCATTAAATGACCTGAAAAGTGTTGGTGTGTTACATTTTTACGTACAAATATAAGATGAACACTGGATTAAAAGATGGACTCATATGTTGATAATGAACAAGAGATTTATTTAATGCAAGGCAGAGCTAATGCTTCTACCCGCAACAGTCACTTAAAAACTCAACTTTGTGGGAGACCCAAATAAAGTGTCATGGCTGAATCTCCCCTCACTTCCTATCTTTGACCCACAATGCACTATTATGGGAGGAAATATTCATCAAGGGAAGCAACTCTAGATTGGTCCAACAATATGCTGTAAAACAAAACAACCAAACAACCATATAATAACAATAATAATAATAATAATGATAATAATAAATGGACTCATATATAGTCTTTAGATGTATATAAACAATCTTTGAGGTAATGGTCTGCCAAAAATAATATTATAGATAAATCCTTGTCAAGTCATAAATAGAGGTGTAAATAAGATAAACTTTCGTCATTATAGCATTTCTAAAAAAAAACCAAGCGTTCCTGTTTGAAAAAACGGTACTGAAAATTTTGTATACAACATATTCCAATCACATACCTATTTATAATGATAATAATAATAATAATAATAATGATATAGCAGTGTCCTAGATTGTCTTTAGATGTCTACATAAAATAAGTTTTGAAGTGAAGTAATTAAAATACTATTTGATACTCTTTAATAATTTAGTACAAATTGATTAAAAGAACCCTTGATTAATATTTTGTTTGGATGTGTAGGGGTGGAGAAAAGTTTTAATGTATTGAAATATATTAAATTAGAAAGACTAACGAACGCATATAAAAATATTACACTTAGTATAATTATATTTTAATTGGATTCTATATAAAATCATTCATAGGATTGATTTTAATATGTTGAAGAATAAATCAATAATATTAGAGATCAATAACACCATGTAATTATTTATTTAAACCTGGTATTAAGATACTTTTTTATACTCTGTAATAATTTTGTTACAAATTGATTAAAAGAAGTCTTGATTAATATTTTGTTTGGATGTGTTGGGGTGGAGAAAATGTTTCAATAATTAAAAAAAACAAAAACAACCTTATCTCCGAAATCCTTGAAAAAATCCAAGATCAATTTTGACGGTAGATCTGCAGTCAGCAACCAATGGGAGTTGATGCATAAAAGTGGCTTTCTGTGTTGGCAAAGTTTACAAAGGGGGTAAATTGATAAATAAAGGAAATTTAGAATTTAATGAATGACTCAATAATTATCAGCTGGTAAAAATTAGTTAAAATTAGTTTATTTCAATTGCTAGAAAGAATTATTAATGATTTTTACCTATATTTCAATTTTTTTTTTTCAATCTTGGCTGAAACAGAAAATGATTTACAAATTTACCTAAATCTGTCCATATCTACATATACACCATTCTCTCCCATTATATATCAGTTCAGATCTATCTCTATATCTATCTCTGTTCAGATCTATCTCTATCTATTCAGATTTATCTCTTAGTCTATTCCTCTCTATCTATCTGTTCAGATTTATCTCTTAGTCTATTCCTATCTATCTGTTCAGATTTATCTTTTAGTCTATTCCTCTCTATCTATCTATCCAGATTTATCTCTTAGTCTATTCTTATCTATCTATCTATCTATCTATCTATCTCTTAGTCTATTCTTATCTATCTATCTATCTATCTATCTATCTATCTCTTAGTCTATTCTTATCTATCTATCTATCTATTCTATCTATCTATCTCTCTAGTCTATCTATCTATCTATCTATCTATCTATCTATCTATCTCTTAGTCTATTCTTATCTATCTATCTATCTATCTATCTTATCTAGCTATCTGTTCAGATTTATCTCTTTGTCTATTCTTATCTCTATCTATCTATCTATTCTTATCTAGCTATCTGTTCAGATTTATCTCTTTGTCTATTCTTATCTATCTATCTATCTATCTATTCTTATCTAGCTATCTGTTCAGATTTATCTCTTTGTCTATTCTTATCTATCTATCTTTTAGTCCATCTATCTCTTAGTCCATTCCTATCTATCTCTCCATTCTGGTCTGTCTGTCTGTCTGTTAAGATCTATCTCAGTCTATTCTTATTTATCTATCTGTTCAGATTTGTCTGTCTATCTATCTATCCATCCTTTCCTCTCTTCCAGACTGTTCCCTATCCATCCATCCATGTTTGTCCAATTATCTTTATATCCCTTCCTCTCTGCCTGTCCCTATCTATCCATCCATTGATATTTTCCCTCCACCCCTCTATGTCAGTTATTGAACTATATTGCCCCTCCCTATATTTATCTAACCCTCTCCCACAGGCTGTCCTATGTATCCATCCATTGATCCCCTATTTGTACTAATTATCCATGCCAGTGGTTCTCAACCTTTTTTAACCCATGGACCCCTATATCTCTTAATTTTTTTTGTAGACCCCCATAGCCATACCACAGAAAAAAAGAGGTATGATTATGCATTATATGAAGGAAAACTCATTCATTGCAAATAAACATATCAAACAATTCTATAGAGCATCTATGTACACTAAACTAACTCATTTAAGATATGTACTCTTTCTAGTGATTATTGTATAAAAATAAATATATCTAGTGATTATTATGTAAAAATAAACATATTAAACAATTCTATAGAGCATTATGTACACTAAACTAACTCATATAAGATATGTACTCTTTCTAGTGATTATTGTGTAAAATCATTCATTAAACTTGCCACATTTCATATTGTTCACGTCAGGTCAACTGCAAATATTTAATGACACTGTCAAATATAAAGTTATTTTCTTCTTCTTCTACTTGATTGCCATAGAAAAATTCATAGCTACATGAATATTTCTACTTTTAGTATTTTGATATAGTGTAGATTACTGTAGAGATTTAATTCGCAGTAATAACAATTGTTCTGAAGTAGAATTGCTATATGGACCACTAATATTTCACTGTGGACCCCAATTTGATATTTTATCTCTTTTTTTGTGTGTATGGACCTTCAGTAATGTTACATGGACCACCAGGGTCCATATAGACCTTGGTTGAGAACCCCTGATCTATCTAATCCTCTTTCCCAGATTGGCCCTCTCTTTCCATCCATTGATCCTTCCCTTCACCCAGTTTGTCCGAATTATCGTTCTTTCTTTCCCGCTTAGTTGGTGATTTGTCTAACTTTTTTGATAATTGAATTTTTTCCTTATAGTTACAGTTAAATTTTGATTCGTTTTTCATATTTTTAAATGATATAATTGAATGATGTTTTTTATTACAAAAAAAAGAATTTAAAGAAAAGATTTTTAGTTTGAAAAAAATAATGCTGTTTTTTTTTTTTTGGGGGGGGGGGGTTATAAATCAGTTTTATTGTGTATATGTTTTAATTTTTTTTTTCCAAACCTTTTAAAACACAATGATGTTTTCGTTACAAAAAGAAACAAAAAAAAAAACAAATTGAATTTTTTTTCTCTAACAAAATAGAAACATCTACCCAATGAAACTGATTTAAATACAAAAAAAAAATAGGATTGTTTTTTTTAACCAAAAATTTTTTTCTTTGCAAAAAAAAAAGATTTTTGGTGTAAAAAAAAAAAAAAATTCCATTTTTTATTTTTAAATGTTTCATTGGGTATATGTTACCATTTTCTTAGAGCAAAAAAAAAGTGTATATATATATATATATATATATATATATATATATTCCTCCAAAACTTTTTAAAACACAGGAAACAACATTTTTTGCTATGTACAATCTCCTTGATATTGTATCAAATAATTTTAACCTGACCCAAACAAAATTGTTTTGTGATGAAGGGTCACAAAATGAAGTGATATTTTTCCTCTTCAATGTGTGGAGGAAAACACATCTCAGATTTTGGGGATTGCAGCCTTATCTATCATGTTCGTCAGGGTAGGGGTTGTAATAAAAGAAATTTACCAGTCACAGGAAAACTAAAAAAAAACTATCTTTGGCATGAAGGAGTGACAACCAAAGTTAAAATTGTACTCATGTCTGTTTATGTTTAAGAAAATATTTTCTTGTCGTATTTGTTAACTAAATTGATGAAATCCAGTTCACTTAAAAAAAACGAATATAAATTTTTAAAAACTTTCCAAGTTTGGATATGTAAAACATACTGTGATAACTTTTCCTTCTGACTACAATTATTCTTTGTGTTCAACATGCACTCCTGTATAACACACACCTAACTACAAAATTCTGGGGGGAGAAAATTCTTCTGTATAACACTAGCTATGGGCAATTATACTGTGTAAGGGAGATGAATGCATTAATGGGACATAGAAAATTAGTACATTTCTGTGTGCAAATAAGTAAAAATCTATGGTTGCTCATACAGTAAAATTATGACATATTTTTAGTCAGTCATAAAGGGAGATAACTTTTTTCAATGTTAAAATTGTACTGGTTCAATACCGGTGTTATATAGTCATAATGTTATATACCCTTCTGGCATATTTGGGTATATATAGAGAGAGAGAGAGACTGTTGAGATTTTGTGTATATAAGGTGTGTGCCAAATGTCCACTCTTATTTATAGACAGAGACAGATATATATTAGAGAGGAGATGATCTTAGTTGTTTCATTACTCTGCTGGTTACTGGTTTTGGTTGCCATTTTCTTGTCTAGCCGACTTCTATCTGCTGGCTTCTCCTTCCTTGCTAATTCTTCTTGGGCTGAGTTGGGCATTGCTTGTTTTTAATAATTAATTAACAAGACTTTGTTTTTCTTGATCAAGTTTTTATTAGCCCATATTTATTGGTTTCACTGCGGGGAATGAGATTGGACCCCGGGAGAGACAATCTCTCTCCTTCAAAAGCTAGGTCACATCTAACTAACTCTGACTAAAAACTATCACGTGTCTGTCATGACACCCAAATCATGCCTCTAAGGGTCAAGGGTTATTAACAGTCCCCAGTAATTTTCCACGGAGACTCCCTGATCCCAAAGTTAACAGCCCTTACTTTAAATTCTTAGCTACAGGTCTGTTCACAATTTATGATCTCTCATTAATTGTAACACCCGTCCCTGCCAGCTCAGTATATGAGTAGCACAGATTGGGTAACCTAATCTGTGCGGTAAAATGGGGAGCTGATGGTAGGTGCAGCACTCCCTCAGCAAAAACAATCTCCTTGGTCTAGCGCTAGCGAAAGGGTATAGACCACCTCACAGTCCAGCTGATACCGACAATAGGCCACTCCACCAATTTTACTTTACTTTGCTTACTTAAGAGCTATTGCAATATAGTTCAATATGTAAAAGGTATGATAATCTTGATTTAACTCTCTCTCATTCTTTCCTTTCTTTTTTTTTCTTCTTTTCATCTATTCATTATGTTCAGTTGAAACAGATTAACTTCTGTACATTCACCTCCTCTCTCTATCTTTTCTTTACTTTCTTTCTTTCTTATATTTTTCTGTGTAGCATGCCTCTTTTCTTCCCTTTCTTTCTTTATAATAAAAACGGAATGGCCCATTATTTAGCTGAGGTGACGACACTCATAAGAAATAAGAATTTGGCAGATAAGCAACACAAGATAATCAAGACTTACATTTTTGTATTTCATCTTGGACAATTTGGACTGTCTCATTTGTAATCAGAGGGTGTTGCAAGATGTTAACGGTCATACAATTAAGGAACACGAGTATTAATATATAGAAAAGGGAATTCAGATGTAGTCTTTTGATTCATATAAGAAATAGGCTTTAGAATAATTCTCTCTAAAAATATATATATATATATATATATATATATATATAATTTATACATTCTAATAAAATTTCTTTAAACGTTAATGCTACTATGTTGAGTCAAGTGTTTTTCAATATTTTGGTAACGTGAGTCACATTGATCCTTACTTAAGCTAGACGGGCGGTCAAAGAGGCCTTCTCTGATCAATCGGCTGGTCATGTCAAGCCCTAGCACCTATATGATTACCTCAACCCTATTGCTGTTATGGCATGACCCAACCCTTTTGATCATATGGGTGCTAGAAGGCGGTGGCTGAGGGACTTCATGTCCTGGGAATGACATTAAACTCTATCTGATGGTGAGGTTCCAGTTCTGGAGGTTTGGGGAATGTGTTCCACATTGCTCCCTGGTCTACTCTGACCCAGAGTGATAGTACCTGTTAAGGTCCCATCTATGGGTTAAATAGAAAAATATGTTTATAAAGAAAAAACTGAGTATCCATTAAGAATGAATTTAATTCAAAACTTTGCCGGCATTAAATAACCCACTGAGGTTGATATGCCGTAAAGCAAAGCAAACAAACAAAAACGTGAGTCACAATTCAGCAGCTCCAGATTCTTTTGCCAAGGGCATGAAGGTGACCAACCATACTGGACTGGGAGATGCTGAGCTCACCTGATACTCTGTAAGTGCTCCTTGCTCAATTTGCTTCTATGGCTTGGAACAGGGTTTTTTTCTTTCTTTTTTTTTTTTAAATTTGAGGAGTAGAAACTTTGTTATTGTTGTTGGGAGTGCATTCATGCAGTTTTTTGCAGCAACTGAAAAAATATGTTAATCTCACTTCTTAAACACAGACATAAAGTAAGGGTTCTCTTTACTATAGCAGTTACATTCTAAACTGAACAACCTTTTAAAACCTTAGAAAAGTTGATTAAATTTAAATGCTGGAAATCTCCAACGGTAATCATGAATGAGACTTTGGTAACTGTCCGCTTCTCCTTTGCAACGGATTTGATCTTTCTTTTTCTGTGACCATATATGTTTGTTATTATTTTGTGCCAAGAAGGGTGGCAACTCTTCCATGGAAGATTTTGTTGAGACCCGATTCTATTCTTGGACTTTTGAACCAGTTCTATGTGGACTTGATCTACTGCTAAAATGATTTTGAAGAAATGATGAGGATATTCGTCCAAGATAAAAATAAAATTTCAACAAAAAGAAAAAGAAAAGGATCTTTTATTTTAGGTTGGTTGGTTGGGTTTTACTGAAAAATCCAGCAGGTCATGTCAAGCCTTAGCACCTATATGATTGCCCCAACCCTATTGCCCTTATGGCAAAACCCAACTCTTTTTATCATATGGGTGTTAGAAGGCATTGGCTGAGGGTCTTCATGTGCTGGAAATGACGTTAAACTCTATCTGATGGTGAGGCTTCAGTTCTGGAGTTTTGGGGAATGTGGAGCACCCCTTCATCAACATTACTCCCAGGTCTACTCTGACCCGGAGTGGTAGTATCTGTTAAGGTCCCATCTATGGGTTAAATAGAAAAACATGAGTTTATAAAAATTGAGTATTCGTTAAGAATTTTATTTCAAAACTTTGCCGGCATTAAATGACCCACTGAGGTTGATATGCCGTAAAACAAAACAAACCAAACCAAACTATCTGATGGTGAGGTTCCAGTTCTGGAGGTTTGGGGAATGTAGAGCACCCCTTCATCACCATTGCTCCCAGGTCCACTCTGACCTGGAGTGGTAGTACCTGTTAGGGTCCCATCTATGGGTTAAATAGAAAAAATGTTCTTCTAAACTATCACTTCGAATCTTTCAAAACTTGACCAGCATTAAATGACCCACCGTGGTAATTATACCTGTCCTAAACAAAATGGCATTACTTTTTGACTCACCCTCGTATATATGTGTGTGTGTGTGTGTGTGTATGTAGGCAAAAAATGATGTATATTTCCTCCTTGTATCACTCATTAGAACAGAAACCAAAACCAACACATGATATTTATTACCCTGAACAAGATTAGAGACACATACTAAATACATATTTATTTCAGAATTTTTGAGATGATGCTTGATAATTAGTATTATTTGTATTATTCGGACTATTGTCCTCATCTTCATTGTTATCTGTACAATGTTTCGGCCGATGTACCCATCCGGCCTTCTTCAGGTATTTCTTGTTGCACTCGGGAACCTTTTCGGACTGGGAACCTTCTTTTCGAACTCGGGAACCTTCTTGTCGATTATGAAAAAAATATCAGAGGAAAAATAATAATTTGCCTTTTTCACACCATAGTTTTATAATTGAAACATTCTTTTTTTTTTATGTGAAACTTTTTAAAAATCTTTTTTTTTTTTGGGGGGGGAGGGTATTGATATTTTACTGTGCGACATAGTTTTTCTTGTATATAGCTGCCAGATCTCTGCTTAAGGATGGAACCCGGGTGGCTGAGCAGTCCATGACATGCAACACTCCACTTTGGCCCATACTTAGGCTAGACAGGTGGTCGGAGTGGCCCCCTCCGATCTATTGGCTGGTTGATTTTTACGGAAAATCTGGCTGGTCACGTCAAACCTTAGCATCTATATGATTGCCCTAACTCTATTGCCTTTATGGCAAGCCCCAATCCTTTTTATGATATGGGTGCTAGAAGGCGGTGACTGAGGGTCTACATGTCCTGGGAATGAGGTTAAACTCTATCTGATGGTGAGGTTCCAGTTCCGGAGGTTTGGGGAATGTGGAGCACCCCTTCATCACCATTGCTCCCAGGTCCACTCTGACCTTTTTTTTTTTTTGAAATTTTTGATTTAATTTTTCTCAATTATATTGACTGTAAAAATAACCGTTACTATATTTTTCAGTTTGTATTATACGACAAAGTGATATAATTCTTTCCAGATTTCAGCAAATCATTATTTTTTTCAATAATAAAAATAATTTTATAATTATTACAGGTTTTTATAAAGGAAGATAAAGGTGGTAGTACCTGCTAGGGTCCCATCTATGGGTTAAATAGAAAAATGTGTTAGTAAAAAAAAATTGAGTATTCATTAAGAATTCATTTATTTCACAACTTTGTTGGCATTAAATGACTCACTGAGGTTGATATGCCGTAAAACAAATCAAACCAAACCAAACCAATATATGGGGAATACTACATCCAGGTCCGATATGTAAAGTTGATTTATTGGGTAGGCTAATATTTACCCAGGTGCTATAACCTATAATATCTTGTACCAAACAATAAAATAATGTAATGTGGGTGGGCGGTCTTATATATTCTCAAATACAGTACCGATACTAAAGTATTTAGAAATCTGGAAAAATACAGCTATTTTTGGCGCTGGCTAGTTTTGAATTAGGCTCACTCTGGAATTGGGATCCAGATAAATGAATTATGCTAAAAAAACAGATTCTGCTTTAAAAGTGTACAGGAATTAATTTGAATATGTTAAATACTGTGCAATATTATGCAGTATATTCTATTTCCTGTGCCAGTGTATTGAATATCTATTAAATAAAATATATTCATTACTTCATTTAATTATATAGGATATTCTATACAGGTATTTTACAAATTTCAACTATTAATTTGAACATATATCTGTTAACTAAAAATTTTGTTTCCTTTTTTTCATTTATTGTTCATCTTATGTATTATATATGTTACAGGGATTCTAGACCAGAGCTGGATTTAGATCTTGGGGGAGGGGGCCTAGGGCACTTTTGATTAGGAGATTACTTAAGTTGCCTCAACATAAAAATTAAATTAGTTACATGAGAAATTTAAAAAAAATGACGTGAATTTATCAATAGAAAAAATATATAAGTTAGGTTCCGAAGAAAATGTTTGATTTCCTTTTTCTCAATTATATTGACAGTAAAAATAACCGTTACTATATTTTTCAGTTTGTATTATACGACAAAGTGATATAACTCTTTCCAGATTTCAGCAAATCATTATTTTTTTCAATAGTAAAAATAATTTTATAATTATTACAGGTTTTTATAAAGGAAGTCTGGATGCCCTCATGATAGGAGGGCTGGGTAATTGCCTCCTTTTGACCCCTTATAAATCCGGCATTGCTCTAGACAGGTATTTTAAGATTTTTAGATGGATTGATGAAGACCAAATCCATCCTAGTTTAGAAGCATATTAATTTGTATCTATTTGGTTTTTTTTTTTTTGGTTTTTTTGTTTTTCATTATTTATTTCATATTTTAAGTATATATTTCACCTGTATCCAGAAATCTGGCAAATTCGGACCACCCCTGGTCCCAATCTTGCCGTATATAAATGTTTCGATAACTGTACTTGTTATTGGGCAAATTAACAAATATAGAAGGTGGTCTGAAAATCTTGTTACCTCTATTGTTTTAATTTTCATTATTTCATATTTTATTAAAATAAGAAAATTATTAAAATTAAGAAAAAGAAAATTACAAGAAAATTATTATTTCTCTGAATTTTTGAGATGAGGCTTGATAATTAGTATTATTTGGATTATTCAAACTATTGTCCTTATCTTCATTGTTATCTGTACAAAGTTTCAGCCAATGTGCCCTCAGCCTTCTTCAGGTAATTCTTGTCGGACTCGGGAACCATCTCAGACTTGGGAACCTTCTTGTTGTAAATGGGAGCCATCACGGAACTTTGAACCTAACCCTTTATTCAGTCCATGGGGTTATCCTGTTCTCATTCCGCTAACCATAGCTGGGGTACAGGTGTTAAGCCAGACTAAATAAAGGGTTAGGTTCAAAGTTTCATGATGGCTCCCCATTATGACAAGAAGATTCCCAAGTCCAAGATGATTCCTGAGTCTGACAAGAAATACCTAAAGAAGGCCGGAGGGCACATCGGCTGAAACGTTGTACAGATAACAATGAAGATGAAGACAATAGTCCGAAGAATACTAAGAAAATTATTAAAATTAATAAAATTATTGAAAATAAGAAAATAATTTCCTATTTCAATTAAAATAAGAAAATTAAAATAAGAAATATATATGTAATATAATATATAATTATTTATATATATATATATATATATATATATATGATATCATTAATTATGATATATTGTAATAATAATAATCATAATTTTCTATTTCCTTTCCAGCAGCTTATTTCATGTAATTATAGTTTGGGTTATGCTCAGTCGGTAGAGCGTCCGACTCGGAACCACAAGGTCCCAGGTTCGATTCCGGCCCTCACCAACTCACCATGTATGAGTAGCACAGGGATCTGTGCGGTAAAGTGAGGAGCTGATGGTAAGTGTGGCGCTCCACCTTGGTCTAGCGCTAGTGAAAAGGGGATAGACTCCCTCACTCTCTGGCTGATACTGATTTTAGGCCATCCCGATGACTTTACTTCCTTTAATTAGGAGTTATATTTTGGTAGGGCTGACAAGATTTTCGGACCACCCTGTACAATGCTGAAATGAGAATTGTAGTCCAATTTTTCACGTGATTACAGCACTTCACTGTTTTTTTTTTGTTTTTTTTTAAAGAATTATAATTGTGATACTTTTTTCTCACTTGTTTGTTTGTTTGTTTTTTTTTTACACCTGATTGTTAATAAAAGCCTTAGAATAAAAAAAAAAACAACATCCCTTCTTATTTATTTATCAACTCTTTTTGTGTTTTTTAATTTGTGTTAATAAAAGTTGACTTGGTTTGTTTGTTATAACATTTCTTATATGCTGGACCCGACAAAGAACACGAAACAGTTGTATTTATAAAAACTAGTACAAAATAAAAAACGATTTTTGAAACATATTGCCTGAGAGGTGGGAGTAAAAAATTCAATGTCAGCGAGTTTGTACCCTAAGTAAGTAAAATCATCAAATTCATTAAAGGATTAAAAAATAAAACAATTTGAAATGTAAACTTTAAATATGTATTAAAATAAAACAAACTATATATAGATATATAATACCAGTCATGTATTTATTAAAACTTGTTTTAAAAAACAATGAGGACTGTCTAATGTTGCATGTTCAAATTTTGAGTGTATTTATTCTATGTTATGATGATTTTGGGTAATGTGATGTAAGCAGTGATGTAATTTTTGTTACAGACAAAAACTGGAAGCGAAACTCCATTATTAATAGATATAAAATTATATCTTTATTCCTCGGTTGTGTGCAGACTGAGAGTCATCAGCAGAGGTTACATATACAACGGAGCGGAGCCTTCAGAAGTTCTTTGCAAGCAATCTCGAACCTAATCTCCATGGGCTTTTTATTATTGTTGAACTCACAGGGTCACGCCTCTTTGATCGTTACATCTACGCAGTTTTTCTGTAAACACACCTCTTCACCCACACAGCCTATTTTCATTGGTCATGGGCTACTCCTACATATTTTCTGTGCCTACACAGTGTCAAATATACACCTGCATTTTTAGGTGCCAAAGGTCAGTTCAATGCCATATCCTGTTTTTGTTTCCAGGCCCATGCTTGACACCCACACATTTCCTGCATGCAGCCTGGGCTCCAAATGCAAACTGATTGACCAGACAATATATTACACATTCATTCATGGCTTTGTGAATGAAAATTAAGGAGGTGATCCACAAGTAAGGAAAGAAATCCCTGGAAATGGATTGCAAAAGCTGACTCCTTACAAACACTGACTCCTGAGAATTGGATATTCTAAAGAAACAAAAAAGCCAACCTACCCACCTTTAGTATAATTATTATGGTCTACGGGGGGGGGGGGGAGAGCCATTGACCGACCAATGACCCGGTACTAGATTTAAAAATAAAAACGGAATTTCTTAATGATAGTAGGACAACTTGTAAATGGGTGCATACTGTTAATAGGCATGATATTTACCGCGTACCCCACTTGTACGGGTCAGGCACAAATCCCTATTAACGTGGGACCACCCACAAGCCGAAGCTCATGGAGTGGCAGGTGAAAAAATTGCGTCGATCCCGTCGGCATTCCCCCTAAGGGGGGCGCCTCAGGCGCTGGGCAATAAACCCAGCCCTGCCCCTTTAAATCAAGGGGGCAGGTGTTGCCTGGATGGCCCCTGGGATGCACGCTATTATTATAACAGAACCGCGTCCAGCGGCCGAAGCTCACTGGACCCCCGGTCGAAACCGGGCGGGGGCTGCATACTGTTAATAGGCATACACAGATGTTGAATACATGGGGACCGAAAACATACATTCAGATACACATGCTTATTTTATAAGCACATGGTTACACTTATTTACAAACATAGGAGGAGATAGCATGGTTAGCGGTGAGACGCCAGGCACCACGGTTCTTAGCCAGGTTGGTTGGTTGCAGGTACCACCAAAATACGTCACGTGATCAGTTTAGGCCATATTGAAGGAAGAAACGTAAATATTTTTGAACTCTAAAAAAAAAATCTCGCAAAAAAGAAATAACGAACATAAAGAGTTGTTACAAAGAAAAACAGTTAATTCAAAGATCAAATTATCCGACTGGGGAAAAATTACTCCACGTTATCTTGAAAATAAGTAAAACAGTCCGTTTTTTTTTACAACAGGGTTAGTTTCTTTATTGATATTTTTTTAGCAGAATTCTGTATTCATGGTTCTTTTACTAAAAAAGCTCTCGCATCGAAACTTATAAAAATCTTCTGATATAATTATTCAGACTCTATCTTTATAGAAAAAGTAAAAATCGTTTTTTCGGTTTATTTTTTCATATTTTATAAAATAAAAAAGGTAGGGCATAGACCTCGTAAAAAATATTTCCACTTAAATAATTTTAAGAAAAAAACTATTTCAGACTTATTTACATCAAAAGGTAAATAATTATAGAATCTTCGTGAAAATCGGACCATTAATTGATTTGTCATAGAATTTTTTAAAAAGCCTCTAGCCATAACTTGTTTTTGGCTACATTAAATTTCAATTGATTTAACGGTGCAAAAATGTAAACATTGTTTTTCGTTCATAATTTTCATTATTTCCGTAAGCTGAAAAAAAAATGTAAAAAATCATCAGGAGTTTTTAAAAAAAATGTTTCTTTTGAATGGACAAGAATTGTTTTACGGCATATCAACCCTTTTTGGGTTATCTAAAGGCCGCTTTACTCAGTTGGTAAAGTGTCTGCCAAGGATCACAAGGTCCCAGGTTCGATACCAGTCCTTGCCATCCCAGCATATGAGTAGCACAAGGGTCTGGTGCGGTAAAGTGAGGAGCTGATGGTAGGTGCGCATTCCACCTCAGGCGCTAAAATAATCTCCTTGGTCTAGTGCAAATGGAAAGGGACAGACTCCCTCACTGTATGGCTAATCTCGATATTAGGCCACCCAATGACTTTACTTGATTCTGATTCAAGTAATTTTGATATTTGGCTTCTTACATGTTGTTGTTTAAATAGTCACCCATCTATGTATTGAACAAGCTTATCGTTGCCTAACTTTGGTGATCTAGTGGAACCTGCACTTTCAACGTGACTTGACTGTAAGGTCTTCTCAGATAGGATGGGGGCGTTGTTGATGACAGGCACCAAGGGATTTTTTTCTTTGGGGCCCTTCTGTCACATGGCCAATAAGAGTTCACTGTACAATGTATTTTTTTTTTTTGTAGAGGAAAGACGTCGCCACAGAAAAAGAGAGCCCGAAGGAAGGAGAGACCTCAGCAATTCAAACAAGTGTTGGGTCAGTAAAATGGTTATTCCTGTATATAGAGTGAATGAGGGAGAGGCTCTGTGATTGGATTTACCAATCACGTGATAGCCCAGAGTTTTGGCGCAATATCCAAAAAAGTACCAGACAGAATACACCCGCGGCTCCAGGAAACCACCCTAATAACTCTTCTCCAACGCGCCGGTAAGTCCTTAAACTCAACTTTATATACAGGAAGGACTTTATATTGTTGTTTGTCTTTTATGCCTAGCAAATAAATTGTTTGAATTAAAGGATATATTAATTCCTTTCTTGTTGTTGTTAGTCTTAGAATTGAATGTTATACTAACACAATACAAGCATCACTGTTCGTTGTGCAGTCACTGCAATAGAGATTGCCATTTAAAAATTGGCCTAGTATTATCTGCGTTATTCGGACTACTGTCCCCATTCATTGTTATTTGTACAACGTTCGGCCGATATACCCTCCGCCTTCTTCAGTATTTTTGTTTGACTTGGACGAGATGTTTACGAAGAGTCGAGTCACTCCTTAATATTGTCCTGATGTCATAGGGATTACATATCTTTTGAATCTTTTCAGCCAAACCTTTGACATAGGCCTCTGGGGAGTTTTCGGGTATCATCCTCTGTCCTGCGATCCAGATTTCTCATAGCCGATGTTATGCTCCTCAGGATAATTGTTACGACGGAGAGTCTCTCTTAAGCTGTCCATTTCTTCTGGTATACCTCATCACTGCAGATGGCTTTTGCTTGATGTTGTAAGCAACGGACGATACCGTTCCTGAGTTCGAAAAGAAGGTTCCCGAGTCCGACAAGAAATACCTGAATAGGGCGGAGGGCATATCGGCCGAAACGTGTACAAATAAACAATGAAGATGAGGACAATAGTCCGAATAACGCAGAAAATACTAATCATCAAGCCTCATCTCAAACATTCAGAGAAACAAAAATTGGCCTGTTCAGCCACCTCGCGCAGTTTTAAAAAATGGATACAATACGCCATCGCTTTGAAAGAATGCCACACAGTATACTCTATAGTGATCTTGGGCAGGCGATGATTCATCCTAGAGATATGTCCTGCCCAGTATAACTGGGATTTTAGTAGTATTCCTCGCTGCTGGCGATTTTCGCCTGTTCAAGTACTTCAATATTGGTGTAGAGGCAACCTGGACAAGGCTGTTTGCTTTCACATTGCGCTAATACCTTTGGGAAAGGTAGGGATACAAACTATTTTCCCTCCAGCTATGTGTAGATAGTTGGTCAGACTGGGCTCTTTAACCTTGCTTTGCCAACCGTTCTAGGGGAAGGGAACTGGTCTTGGAGAATACAAAACTTATTAAACTCCGCTTAAGAAATTGACCGTGTGTTGCATCTTATTCGTGTGGAGGGGTATATATATATATATATATATATATATTATATATATATATATATATATATATATAATAAGATAAATATATAAAGGTTTTACATATCTATTTTATTAGGTGACAAAGGAACAATCACAACCATATTGGTTTCATGCGATGCAATCATCAGGTGAAGATGTTTCAAATGTCTAATAATAATAGATATGTAAAACCTTTATATATTTATCTTATTATATTATATAACAGCTCTATTTATATTGAGCACTCTACCAATAATACTGCCTTTGGTACACCATTCCAGCAAAAGCTGAAACAGTGACCATCTCACACTATAGTATATATATATATATATATATATATATATATAATATATTTTGTGTGTGCGTTGTGTGTGTGTGTTTAGCATCCTTCCAGCTATTGAAGACGATGACGTAGTGTCCATTTTTTAAAATCTGCAACTACGCGAGTGCTGAACAGACCAATTTTTGAATGGAAATCTTTAGTGCAGTGATTGCAAACAAACGGTAATCGTTTGCTGGAAATGCTGTTGTCTCTCCTTCCTTATGACTCTCTTTTCTGCGGCGGCTTCTTCCTCTCTTTACACTTCTTTTGTTCCTCGTTTGACGAGAAGGCGCCAGGTCGTACGGTCTTCTGCATAAACCTCCCATGTGTTGATGTCAATGTGGCATGTCTTCATGTCCTTCTTGCAGACATCTTTTAAAGCGCAGGCATGGTCCCCCTACCGGTCGGTGCCCTCTACTGACTCACCATACAGTAGGTCTTTGGGGATGCGGCCTTTGTCCATCCTCCTCACGAGGCCAAGCCAACACAGGCGTCTCTCGCAGATGATGGCGGGCATGCTGTTTGTTTGCTCGTTCCAGCACGTCTGTGTTCGGCACTTTGTCCTGCCAGTGAATGCGTAGAATGCGGCGTGGGCATCTGAGTGGAAATTTCCAGTTTCCACGTTTCGTGAGTATGTGATCCAGGCTTCGCTACTGTATAGCGAGAGTACATGAGAACACACGCTCTGTAGACGCACAGTTTGTTCTCTTAGTAAGGCTGGCATTGTCCCAGACTCTCTGGTTCAGTTTGGCCATGACTGCCGCCGCTCTCGCGATTCTGCTGTTGACTTCACCGTCAGTGGAGACTGAATTGGCAATGGTGGACCCAAGTATTTGAAGTTCTCTACTGCTTCCAGGCTGTGCCGTTGATGACAATGTTTGGAGGGGTCTCTACACTTGTGCCATGACTTTTGTCTTATTTAGACTTATGGTAAGCCCGAACTCTTTGCAACCTGTGTGAATCGACTGACAAGCTGTTGCAGTCTGTGCTCAGTGTGTGACTTTAAGGCTGCATCATCTGCGAATATCATTTCCCGAGTGAGGACTTTCGTGACTTTGGTTTTAGCTCTAAGGCGAGCGATGTTGAGCAACTTGCCCGTCAGCTCTGGTGTGTGTGTGTAGACTCCCTCGTGCAGTCCCTGAAGGCGTACTGGAGGAGCAAGGAGAAAAATATCCCGAACAGCGGAGGTGCAAGGACACAGCCTGCTCAATCCACTGCTGACTGGAAATGCCTCGATGTTGCACCATTAAAACAAACTGTGCTGTGCATGTTAGTGTGGAAGGAGCTAATGACTCCTAAAAGTCTGAGGGGCAGCCCATCTTCTGTAGCAGTTTAAAATACGCTTCGGCTAACTAGGTTCTTCGTTAGGTCTATGAATGCGGTAAATAGTGGCATCGCCTCTCCTGGCATTTTTCCTGCAACTGGCGTAGTGAGAAGAATCATGTCCACAGTTGACCGCGTTTATTCGAAACCACACTGTGACTCCGGATAGATGTGAGATGAAAGGGTCTGCAGATGCGCTAGTGTAACACGAGCAAAAACTTTTCCAACTATGCTGAGGAGGGAAATGCCTCGGTAATTGTTGCAGTCGCTCCGATATCCTTTGTTTTTGTATAGGCTGACGATATGGTAGCGTCCCGCATGTCCGGAAGGACGTGTCCTTGTTTCCGGCAGCTGCAGAGTAGTTCGTATAGTGGTTGAGCAGCGAGCCTTCCGCTTTTCAAGACCTCTGCAGTATGCCGTCGCCCCGGTTGCTTTCCTATCAGCAAGGCGGTTGATTTCTTCTCCACCATTGGTAGTGTGTCCAGCTCTTCCATTTTCGGTAGATCAGAGATGACACTTAGGGCGTTTCTGTCACTTTCGTTTTGGTTGTGCACAGTTCCAGGTGATGCTCCACACCAGCGTTGCAGCTGCTCCTCCTGGTCAGGGATAATTCCCCCCGTTTTTCTTCAGTGGTGCAGTCTTTATTATGGGTGGGTCTGTAGCTCTTTTTATGCCCTCGTACATGCCTCTTGCATCTCCCATGTTGACAGCGTCTCTATGCCGCGGCACATATTTAGAAGAGAAAAAAAAGAAAAAAGGAAAGAAAAGTTATATAGATCTTAGAGAATTTACGTTGTTCAGCCAGTTCTAATGTCTATTTCTTTCTAAGCACATGCTTAGAAGTGGGTTTTTTTTCTTCATGCTTGCCAAACTAACTTTAATTAATGTTTTTATTCTTGTAATTATTTTCCCCTTCTCTTCAAAATTTATTTTGTCATATATGTAGGCATGACCCCATCACCCTCACTCTCCCTACCCTCCTGTGGTGAATATAACTAGCTAGGATATATATATATATATATATATATAATAATATATATATATATATATATATGAAAAGGTGGGAATGAAAACATCACACAATGCTGTTAAAGAGAAAACAATTTATGATATACATCATAGCTGATATTGATCAATATTTCGATTTTACAAAAAATCATCATCAGAGCTCATTTACTCCGTGGTGTTTGGGTCGGAGAAAAATGTCAAATCAGTTCAAAACAAAAATAATACCCACCCCTTTCGATTAAGTTAATTCGTCTTGTTGCCAACATCTCAAAATCCGCACAATGGCAGAGCTTTACCGAAAAAAAAGCTATACATATCGGCCCATGACCGACAAAAATATGGCGCGAAATGCCCACATTGGTGAATAATGCTAACAACTTTTCGTTCTTTTTTGCCAAATTAAGGTTTTTTTGTTTTTGAACTGCATTTGACATTTCTCCGACCCAAACACCACGGAGTAAATGAGCTCTGATGAAAATTTTTCGTAAAATCGAAATATTGATCAATATCAGCTATGATTATATTATTAATTGGTTTTTCTCTTTACAGCATTGCTGTGCATGTTTTATTCCACCTTTATCTACTCATACTGTCGGATTCATTTCCTTTCTTTTTATATACATATATATATATATATATATATATATACTATATATATATATATCTACTATAATAATAATATAGAGAGAGAGAGCAGAGAGAGAAGAGAACTGGAGGGAGGCGCGCAATGGCCCATAAATTTGTTAGAGCTCGCAGAAAAATGGATTCTCTCGACCCAAATCCTCGACGAAACTGGTTGCATTTTCAAACATTCCGTGCTAATATGCTTCGGAAAGGTATGAATCCAACTATGCTTGTGTTCCAGCTATGCGGCTAAATAAGTAGGGCAGACTGAGCTCTTCAACCTTGGTATAGGCAAACTTGTTCTAGGAGAAGGAAACTGAATTCAAACTTATTAACCAGTCATTTAATTCTAAAAGGTCCATTTCTAAATTTTGAACTGCTCGTGCGGATGGGTTGGTATATATATATATATATATATATAAATTATATATATATAATGATCATGTGGTGACATGTGAAACATGAATAACTCAAGGGGTGCTTTGCAGTTTCTTGATCCATGATTCTTATGTTTTGTGGAAACACTGGCAATTACCAATATATATATATATATAATATTAATATATATATATATATATATATATATATATATGTAATAGTTTCTATTGAATTGCGATTTATTGCGTGCTACCAACCAATGCGATAATCAAAAATTAATATTTCCAGAAATCAAAATGACAAAAAAAAAATGTTTATTCAAAAAAGAACAACATAAACAATATGATTTATCGTTAGTGCAAGAATTTATTTTTCGCCAACGCCAACAAACAAACAACAACACTGGTCTGATTTGCTTGCTCATTGGAGACCTTGATCCCACCAGATTGTATCCTCGCATTCCTCGGGGCGGGGGTCCAGTGGCTCCGGCCCTGGACCGCATTAAATTAACATCATTTGATCCCACGGGGCTATCCCCCAAGGCAAATACATACCCCTCCTGATTTAAAGGCGCAGGGCTGGCATTTTATTGCCCAGTGCCTGAAAGCCCCCTTGAGCGGGGAATGCCAACAGAGATTCAACGCTTCTTTTGACCCCGTCATATGAGCTCTCGGCTTGCTGGTGGCCCACATTAATAGAGGGGCTTGTGCCTAACCCGACCGTGGGGTGCGTGTAATACCATTTAACTTTGGTCGCTACACCTTGCGTTCAGATTTCAAAAAATTGTATCACCCAATTTCTATGGCTGGTGAGCTCCCCTTTCCCTTGTTTTGCTACGTGTTAGACTTGGTCGCTACAGTTTTAAGTCTGGTTTAAAAGGTTCAAACGGGTAATTAAGGGTGATGATTGAAATTTGATATATACAGTTTTTTGTTGTTATTATAACAAGATGCGCTAGAGTGCTGAATCTTCGATTAGAATTGATAGTACTCAAATCAAATTTCAATACATTCTATTAAATAAGTCTTTGCAATGCAAAACTGTTCCATTAGATTCTATAGTAAAATCATTTACTCTACAATTGCCATTTAAAATCATTTGCAATGCATTCTTGACGTCTGGGGTTAAATTAAATAAATTTAAAAAAAAAACAAAAAAAACAGCTTCCCATGAAGCCTTCTAGATAGTCTCTCGATCATCGAAGTTAGGCCTTAACTGTATTTAGTCGCTAGCCACGACAGAGGATATCCCTTCCATCGGGCGACTATGACCGGTGAATAAAACGCAAAGTCATAAAAATCTCTGTTTTTGTCTCTTTCTTTTTTGTCCTTGAATTCCATCCTTTTTTCAGCGAGACCACCAAATTAGATGGGGTTAAAAGGCAAAACCCTAAGAAACGCCACAAGTATACTTACACTACCTTTTTAACGTAAAAAAAAAAACCTCTTGTATCCTCATAATCGTAGAACAATCTACATGCATTCTTATGGTAAAATTACGTACAATGAATTCCTACAATCAGAATCATTTGCAATATATTCCTATAGAAAATCAACTACAATGATTCCTATAGCAAAATCAACTGAATATATTCCCTATAGCAAAATCAACTGGTATATATTCTATAAGCAAAATCACTGGATATATTCCTATGCAATTACTGCAATTAATTCATGTAGCAAAATCAACTGCAATTATTCCTATAGCAAAATTAACTGCAATATATTCATGTAGCAAATCACTGCAATATATTCCTATAGCAAATCAACTGAATATATTCCTAATAGCAAAATTAACGGCAATGCATTTCTAGCAAAAATCACTGCAATGCATTTCATATAGGAAAATCACTGCAATGCATCCTATAGCAAAATCAACTGGCAATTATTTCTATAGAAAAATCAACTACAATGCATTCCTATAGCAAATCAACGCAATATATTCCTATAGAAAAATCAACTGCATATATTCCTATAGAAATCAACTGCAAATGCATTCCTATAGCAAAATCAACTGCAAAATTTCCTATAAGAAATCACTGCAATAATTTCCTATAGAAAAATCACTGCAATGCATTCCTATAGCAATCAACTGCAATATATTCCTATAGAAAATCAACTTGCAATATATTCCTATAGAAAAATCAACTGGATGCATTCTTATTAAAAATCAACCGCAATGTATTCCATAGTAATAATTTACAATTTGAATATGAAATTAATTTTCCTCCATTGAAATAAACTGAAATGCCATTAATCCGTTCTAGCATCTTCTCACCAAACAGTCTACATTTTTTTAAATAAAAAAGAGCACTATATTGTATAAAAAACCAAATAAAATAGAATATAATGGATTATGTCTTGTAATATGTTTTAATGTTTTAGTTTTTTATGAATAATATTTTTCTTTGGCGTAATGAATTAGGAAACTTAAATATTTTAGTGAAAGATATATATATTATATATATATATATATATATATATATATATATATATATATATATAATGTGTGTGTGTGTGTGTGTGTGTGTGTGTGTGTTGAAAGAGAAATAAAGGAAAGAAAGTAAAGAATAGATAAAATAGGATATTTTAATCACTTTTACTTACACGTGTTTCAGTCAGGAGTTTATCCATGTGTACATTATTCAATCTTTTATTATTTTTAAATAACCAAATGAAATGAAATAATAATAATAATAGAAAAAATGTATTATTTCATTTCATTTGGTTATTTAAAAATAATAATAGATTGAATAATGTACACATGGATAAACTCCTGACTGAAACACGTGTAAGTAAATTGATTAAAATATCCTATTTTATCCATTCAATACTTTCTTTCCTTTATTTCTCTTTTCAACATACCGTCGGATTCACTTTCATTTTCATTTTACACACACACACACACACACACACACACACACAATATATATTATATATATATATATATATATATATATATATATATATATATATATATATACAAAATACTGATTTGAATAATCTGAAAATGTATTCCATGGTTGCGTGAAATGTATTACCTATGTATTTGCTCAAACTCTACACTACGGCAGGATGTGACACAGGGTCAATTTTTATTAAACAGTGTACAGCTGGTCCGGTTTAGCTCAGTCGTAGAGCGTCCTACTAGGAACCACAAGGTTCCGGGTTCGATACCTGCCCCGCCAACTCAGCGTATGAGTAGCACAGGGATATGTGTGGTAAAGTGAGGAGGTGATGGTAGGTGTGGCGCTCGTCTCGCGCTAGTAAAAAGGGGGTAGTCTCCCTCACTGTCTGGCTGATATCGACTCTAGGCCACCCCGACGACTAACTTTTACAGCTGGTTTGAATTCAAAGTTTTCCTTCTTCTCGACTTGTTGTCTAGCCAGCGATAAAGAGCCTAGTTTACACTATTATTTACCCATAGATATGGGGAGAACAGATGATTCATGCATTTTCCAGCGTGAAGTGAAACGTAATCAGTTTCATCTAGGATTTGAAATCGAGTCCTCGATTTCATTTCCTACATTGATAACCGTTACGCCAAGCGCACCTCTTATAAGGCCCCATTGAGGGGTAATACAACGGGATCAACGCATTTTTTTGCACCGCCACCTATGAGTCTCGGCTTGTGGGTGGTCCCACATTAATAAGGGCCTTGTGCCTAACCCGTACACGTGGGGTGCGTGGTAAATACCATGTTGAACTTTGGTCGCTACACCTTGCGTGTCAGATTTCAAAAATTGTATCACCCAATCTTCTATGCTGGTGAGTCACCTTTCCCTTGTTTTGCTACGTGTTAGACTTTGTCGCTACAGTTTTAAGTCTGGTTACAAAGTTCAAACAGGGTATTAAGGGTGATGATTGAAATTTGATATATACAGTCTTTTTTGTTGTTATTATAACAAGATGCGCTAGAGTGCTGAATCTTCGATCTTAGAATAGATAGTACTCAAATCAAATTTCAATACATTCTTATTAATAAGTCATTTGCAATGCAAAACCCTGTTCCATTAGATTCCTATAGTAAAATCATTTACTCTACATTGCCATTTAAAATCATTTGCAATGCATTCTTGACGTCTGGGGGATTAAAATTAAAATAAAATTTAAAAAAAAACAAAAAAAAAAACCAGCTTCCCATGAGCCTTCTAAGATAGTCTCTCGATCATTCGAGTTTAGCCTTAACTGTATTTAGTCGCTACAACGACAGGAGGATATCCCCTTCCACGGGCGACTATGACCGGTGAATAAAGCCAAAGTCATAAAACCATCTTCTGTCTTTGTCTCTTTCTTTTTTGTTCCTTGAATTCCATCCTTTTCAGCGAGACACCAAATTAGATGGGGTTAAAAGCAAAACCCTAAGAACACGCACCAAGTATACTTACCAACTACCTTTTTAACGTAAAAAAAAAAACCTCTTGTATCCTCATAATCGTAGAACAATCTACAATGCATTCTTATTGTAAAATTACGTACAATGAATTCCTACATCAGAATCATTTGCAATATATTCCTATAGAAAAATCAACTACAATGCATTCCTATAGCAAAATCAACTGGAATATATTCCTATAGCAAAATCAACTGGTATATATTCCTATAGCAAAATCAACTGGAATATATTCCTATAGCAAAATTAACTGCAATATATTCATGTAGCAAAATCAACTGCAATATATTCCTATAGCAAAATTAACTGCAATATATTCATGTAGCAAAATCAACTGCAATATATTCCTATAGCAAAATCAACTGAATATATTCTATAGCAAAATTGCATAATAGCAAAATCAACTGCAATGCATTCATATAGGAAAATCAACTGCAATGCATTCCTATAGCAAAATCTGCAATATATTTCTATAGAAAAATCAACTACAATGCATTCCTATAGCAAATGCAATAATTCCTATAGAAAAATCAACTGCAATATATTCCTATAGAAAAATCAACTGCAATGCATTCCTATAGCAAAATCAACTGCAATATATTCCTGCCAAAATCAACCGCAATGTATTCCATAGTAAAATAATTTACAATTTGAATATGAAATTAATTTTCCTCCATTGAAATAAACTGAAATGCCATTAATCCGTTCTAGCATCTTCTCACCAAACAGTCTACATTTTTTTAAATAAAAAAGAGCACTATATTGTATAAAAACCAAATAAAATAGAATATAATGGATTATGTCTTGTAATATGTTTTAATGTTTAGTTTTTTTATGAATAATATTTTTCTTTGGCGTAATGAATTAGGAAACTTAAATATTTTAGTGAAAGATATATATATATATATTATATATATATATATATATATATATATATATATATATGTGTGTGTGTGTGTGTGTGTGTGTGTGTGTGTGTGTGTGTGTTGAAAAGAGAAATAAAGGAAAGAAAGTAAAGAATAGATAAAATAGGATATTTTAATCACTTTTACTTACACGTGTTTCAGTCAGGAGTTTATCCATGTGTACATTATTCAATCTTTTATTATTTTTAAATAACCAAATGAAATGAAATAATAATAATAATAGAAAAAATGTATTATTTCATTTCATTTGGTTATTTAAAAATAATAATAGATTGAATAATGTACACATGGATAAACTCCTGACTGAAACACGTGTAAGTAAAATTGATTAAAATATCCTATTTTATCCATTCAATACTTTCTTTCCTTTATTTCTCTTTTCAACATACCGTCGGATTCACTTTCATTTTCATTTTACAACACACACACACACACACACACACACACACATATATATATATATATATATATATATATATTATATATATATATATATATTATAATACAAATACTGATTTGAATAATCTGAAAATGTATTCCATGGTTGCGTGAAATGTATTACCTATGTATTTGCTCAAACTCTACACTACGGGCAGGATGTGACACAGGGTCAATTTTTATTAAACAGTGTACAGCTGGTCCGGTTTAGCTCAGTCGGTAGAGCGTCCTACTAGGAACCACAAGGTTCCGGGTTCGATACCTGCCCTCGCCAACTCAGCGTATGAGTAGCACAGGGATATGTGTGGTAAAGTGAGGAGGTGATGGTAGGTGTGGCGCTCGTCTCGCGCTAGTAAAAAGGGGGTAGTCTCCCTCACTGTCTGGCTGATATCGACTCTAGGCCACCCCGACGACTAACTTTTACAGCTGGTTTGAATTCAAAGTTTTCCTTCTTCTCGACTTGTTGTCTAGCCAGCGATAAAGAGCCTAGTTTACACTATTATTTACCCATAGATATGGGGAGAACAGATGATTCATGCATTTTCCAGCGTGAAGTGAAACGTAATCAGTTTCATCTAGGATTTGAAATCGAGTCCTCGATTTCATTTCCTACATGATAACCGTTACGCCAAGCGCACCTCTTATAAAGGCCCCCATTGAGGGGTAATACCAACGGGATCAACGCATTTTTTGCACCCGCCACCTATGAGTCTCGGCTTGTGGGTGGTCCCACATTAATAAGGGCCTTGTGCCTAACCCGTACACGTGGGGTGCGTGGTAAATACCATGTTGAACTTTGGTCGCTACACCTTGCGTGTCAGATTTCAAAAATTGTATCACCCAATCTTCTATGCTGGTGAGTCACCCTTTCCCTTGTTTTGCTACGTGTTAGACTTTGGTCGCTACAGTTTTAAGTCTGGTTACAAAGTTCAAACAGGGTATTAAGGGTGATGATTGAAATTTGATATATACAGTCTTTTTGTTGTTATTATAACAAGATGCGCTAGAGTGCTGAATCTTCGATCTTAGAATAGATAGTACTCAAATCAAATTTCAATACATTCTTATTAATAAAGTCATTTGCAATGCAAAACCCTGTTCCATTAGATTCCTATAGTAAAATCATTTACTCTACATTGCCATTTAAAATCATTTGCAATGCATTCTTGACGTCTGGGGGATTAAAATTAAAATAAAATTTAAAAAAAAAAAAAAAAAACAGCTTCCATGAGCCTTCTAAGATAGTCTCTCGATCATTCGAGTTTAGCCTTAACTGTATTTAGTCGCTACCACGACCAGGAGGATATCCCCTTCCCACGGGCGATATGACCGGTGAATAAAGCCAAAGTCATAAAACCATCTTCTGTCTTTGTCTCTTTCTTTTTTGTTCCTTGAATTCCATCCTTTTCAGCGAGACCACCAAATTAGATGGGGTTAAAAAGCAAAACCCTAAGAACACGCACCAAGTATACTTACCAACTACCTTTTTAACCTAAAACACCAAAACCTCTTGTATCCTCATAATCGTAGAACAATCTACAATGCATTCTTATTGTAAAATTACGTACAATGAATTCCTACATCAGAATCATTTGCAATATATTCCTATAGAAAAATCAACTACAATGCATTCCTATAGCAAAATTCAACTGGAATATATTCCTATAGCAAAATCAACTAGAATATATTCCTATAGCAAAATTAACTGCGATGCATTCCTATTACAAAATCAACCGCAATGTATTCCCATAGTAAAATAATTTACAATTTTGAATATGAAATTAATTTTCCTCCATTGAAATAAACTGAAATGCCATTAATCCGTTCTAGCATCTTCTCACCAAACAGTCTACATTTTTTTTAAATAAAAAAAGAGCACTATATTGTATAAAAAAATAAAATAGAATAAATGGATTATGTCTTGTAATATGTTTTAATGTTTAGTTTTTTTATGAATAATATTTTTCTTTGGCGTAATGAATTAGGAAACTTAAATATTTTAGTGAAAGATATATATATATATATATATATATATATATATATATTATATATATGTGGTGTGTGTGTGTGTGTGTGTGTGTGTGTGTGTGTGTGTGTTGAAAAGAGAAATAAAGGAAAGAAAGTAAAGAATAGATAAAATAGGATATTTTAATCACTTTTACTTACACGTGTTTCAGTCAGGAGTTTATCCATGTGTACATTATTCAATCTTTTATTATTTTTAAATAACCAAATGAAATGAAATAATAATAATAATAATAGAAAATGTATTATTTCATTTCATTTGGTTATTTAAAAATAATAATAGATTGAATAATGTACACATGGATAAACTCCTGACTGAAACACGTGTAAGTAAAATTGATTAAAATATCCTATTTTATCCATTCAATACTTTCTTTCCTTTATTTCTCTTTTCAACATACCGTCGGATTCACTTTCATTTTCATTTTACACACACACACACACCACACACATATATATATATATATATATATATTATATATATATATATATATAATACAAAATACTGATTTGAATAATCTGAAAATGTATTCCATGGTTGCGTGAAATGTATTACCTATGTATTTGCTCAAACTCTACACTACGGGCAGGATGTGACACAGGGTCAATTTTTATTAAACAGTGTACAGCTGGTCCGGTTTAGCTCAGTCGGTAGAGCGTCCTACTAGGAACCACAAGGTTCCGGGTTCGATACCTGCCCTCGCCAACTCAGCGTATGAGTAGCACAGGGATATGTGTGGTAAAGTGAGGAGGTGATGGTAGGTGTGGCGCTCGTCTCGCGCTAGTAAAAAGGGGGTAGTCTCCCTCACTGTCTGGCTGATATCGACTCTAGGCCACCCCGACGACTAACTTTTACAGCTGGTTTGAATTCAAAGTTTTCCTTCTTCTCGACTTGTTGTCTAGCCAGCGATAAAGAGCCTAGTTTACACTATTATTTACCCATAGATATGGGGAGAACAGATGATTCATGCATTTTCCAGCGTGAAGTGAAACGTAATCAGTTTCATCTAGGATTTGAAATCGAGTCCTCGATTTCATTTCCTACATTGATAACCGTTACGCCAAGCGCACCTCTTATAAAGGCCCCCATTGAGGGGTAATACCAACGGGATCAACGCATTTTTTGCACCCGCCACCTATGAGTCTCGGCTTGTGGGTGGTCCCACATTAATAAGGGCCTTGTGCCTAACCCGTACACGTGGGGTGCGTGGTAAATACCATGTTGAACTTTGGTCGCTACACCTTGCGTGTCAGATTTCAAAAATTGTATCCACCCAATCTTCTATGCTGGTGAGTCACCCTTTCCCTTGTTTTGCTACGTGTTAGACTTTGGTCGCTACAGTTTTAAGTCTGGTTACAAAGTTCAAACAGGGTATTAAGGGTGATGATTGAAATTTGATATATACAGTCTTTTTGTTGTTATTATAACAAGATGCGCTAGAGTGCTGAATCTTCGATCTTAGAATAGATAGTACTCAAATCAAATTTCAATACATTCTTATTAATAAAGTCATTTGCAATGCAAAACCCTGTTCCATTAGATTCCTATAGTAAAATCATTTACTCTACATTGCCATTTAAAATCATTTGCAATGCATTCTTGACGTCTGGGGGATTAAAATTAAAATAAAATTTAAAAAAAAACAAAAAAAAAACAGCTTCCCATGAGCCTTCTAAGATAGTCTCTCGATCATTCGAGTTTAGCCTTAACTGTATTTAGTCGCTACCACGACCAGGAGGATATCCCCTTCCCACGGGCGACTATGACCGGTGAATAAAGCCAAAGTCATAAAACCATCTTCTGTCTTTGTCTCTTTCTTTTTTGTTCCTTGAATTCCATCCTTTTCAGCGAGACCACCAAATTAGATGGGGTTAAAAGCAAAACCCTAAGAACACGCACCAAGTATACTTACCAACTACCTTTTTAACCTAAAACACCAAAACCTCTTGTATCCTCATAATCGTAGAACAATCTACAATGCATTCTTATTGTAAAATTACGTACAATGAATTCCTACATCAGAATCATTTGCAATATATTCCTATAGAAAAATCAACTACAATGCATTCCTATAGCAAAATCAACTGGAATATATTCCTATAGCAAAATCAACTAGAATATATTCCTATAGCAAAATTAACTGCGATGCATTCCTATTACAAAATCAACCGCAATGTATTCCCATAGTAAAATAATTTACAATTTGAATATGAAATTAATTTTCCTCCATTGAAATAAACTGAAATGCCATTAATCCGTTCTAGCATCTTCTCACCAAACAGTCTACATTTTTTTTAAATAAAAAAAGAGCACTATATTGTATAAAAACCAAATAAAATAGAATATAATGGATTATGTCTTGTAATATGTTTTAATGTTTAGTTTTTTTATGAATAATATTTTTCTTTGGCGTAATGAATTAGGAAACTTAAATATTTTAGTGAAAGATATATATATATATATATATATATATATATATATATATATATGTGTGTGTGTGTGTGTGTGTGTGTGTGTGTGTGTGTGTGTGTGTTGAAAAGAGAAATAAAGGAAAGAAAGTAAAGAATAGATAAAATAGGATATTTTAATCACTTTTACTTACACGTGTTTCAGTCAGGAGTTTATCCATGTGTACATTATTCAATCTTTTATTATTTTTAAATAACCAAATGAAATGAAATAATAATAATAATAATAGAAAAAATGTATTATTTCATTTCATTTGGTTATTTAAAAATAATAATAGATTGAATAATGTACACATGGATAAACTCCTGACTGAAACACGTGTAAGTAAAATTGATTAAAATATCCTATTTTATCCATTCAATACTTTCTTTCCTTTATTTCTCTTTTCAACATACCGTCGGATTCACTTTCATTTTCATTTTACACACACACACACACACACACACATATATATATATATATATATATATATATATATATATATATATATATATACAAAATACTGATTTGAATAATCTGAAAATGTATTCCATGGTTGCGTGAAATGTATTACCTATGTATTTGCTCAAACTCTACACTACGGGCAGGATGTGACACAGGGTCAATTTTTATTAAACAGTGTACAGCTGGTCCGGTTTAGCTCAGTCGGTAGAGCGTCCTACTAGGAACCACAAGGTTCCGGGTTCGATACCTGCCCTCGCCAACTCAGCGTATGAGTAGCACAGGGATATGTGTGGTAAAGTGAGGAGGTGATGGTAGGTGTGGCGCTCGTCTCGCGCTAGTAAAAAGGGGATAGTCTCCCTCACTGTCTGGCTGATATCGACTCTAGGCCACCCCGACGACTAACTTTTACAGCTGGTTTGAATTCAAAGTTTTCCTTCTTCTCGACTTGTTGTCTAGCCAGCGATAAAGAGCCTAGTTTACACTATTATTTACCCATAGATATGGGGAGAACAGATGATTCATGCATTTTCCAGCGTGAAGTGAAACGTAATCAGTTTCATCTAGGATTTGAAATCGAGTCCTCGATTTCATTTCCTACATTGATAACCGTTACGCCAAGCGCACCTCTTATAAAGGCCCCCATTGAGGGGTAATACCAACGGGATCAACGCATTTTTTGCACCCGCCACCTATGAGTCTCGGCTTGTGGGTGGTCCCACATTAATAAGGGCCTTGTGCCTAACCCGTACACGTGGGGTGCGTGGTAAATACCATGTTGAACTTTGGTCGCTACACCTTGCGTGTCAGATTTCAAAAATTGTATCCACCCAATCTTCTATGCTGGTGAGTCACCCTTTCCCTTGTTTTTGCTACGTGTTAGACTTTGGTCGCTACAGTTTTAAGTCTGGTTACAAAGTTCAAACAGGGTATTAAGGGTGATGATTGAAATTTGATATATACAGTCTTTTTGTTGTTATTATAACAAGATGCGCTAGAGTGCTGAATCTTCGATCTTAGAATAGATAGTACTCAAATCAAATTTCAATACATTCTTATTAATAAAGTCATTTGCAATGCAAAACCCTGTTCCATTAGATTCCTATAGTAAAATCATTTACTCTACATTGCCATTTAAAATCATTTGCAATGCATTCTTGACGTCTGGGGGATTAAAATAAAAATAAAATTAAAAAAAAAACAAAAAAAAAAAACAGCTTCCCATGAGCCTTCTAAGATAGTCTCTCGATCATTCGAGTTTAGCCTTAACTGTATTTAGTCGCTACCACGACCAGGAGGATATCCCCTTCCCACGGTGATATGACCGGTGAATAAAGCCAAAGTCATAAAACCATCTTCTGTCTTTGTCTCTTTCTTTTTTGTTCCTTGAATTCCATCCTTTTCAGCGAGACCACCAAATTAGATGGGGTTAAAAGCAAAACCCTAAGAACACGCACCAAGTATACTTACCAACTACCTTTTTAACCTAAAACACCAAAACCTCTTGTATCCTCATAATCGTAGAACAATCTACAATGCATTCTTATTGTAAAATTACGTACAATGAATTCCTACATCAGAATCATTTGCAATATATTCCTATAGAAAAATCAACTACAATGCATTCCTATAGCAAAATCAACTGGAATATATTCCTATAGCAAAATCAACTAGAATATTATTCCTATAGCAAAATTAACTGCGATGCATTCCTATTTATAAAAATCAACCGCAATAACTTCCCATAGCAAAATAAAATAATTTACAATTTGAATATGAAATTAATTTTCCTCCATTGAAATAAACTGAAATGCCATTAATCCGTTCTAGCATCTTCTCACCAAACAGTCTACATTTTTTAAATAAAAAAAGAGCACTATATTGTATAAAAACCAAATAAAATAGAATATAATGGATTATGTCTTGTAATATGTTTTAATGTTTAGTTTTTTTATGAATAATATTTTCTTTGGCGTAATGAATTAGGAAACGTAAATATTTTAGTGAAAGGTATATATATATATATATATATATATATATATATATATATATATATATTGAAAAGAAATAAAGGAAAGAAAGTAAAGAATAGATAAAATAGGAATATTTTAATCAATTTTACTTACACGTGTTTCAGTCAGGAGTTTATCCATGTGTACATTATTCAATCTTTTATTTATTTTTAGATAACCAAATGAAATGAAATAATAATAATAATAGAAAAAATGTATTATTTCATTTCATTTGGTTATTTAAAAATAATAATAGATTGAATAATGTACACATGGATAAACTCCTGACTGAAACACGTGTAAGTAAAATTGATTAAAATATCCTATTTTATCCATTCAATACTTTCTTTCCTTTATTTCTCTTTTCAACATACCGTCGGATTCACTTTCATTTTCATTTTACACACACACACACACACACACACACACACACACATATATATATATAATACAAAATACTGATTTGAATAATCTGAAAATGTATTCCATGGTTGCGTGAAATGTATTACCTATGTATTTGCTCAAACTCTACACTACGGGCAGGATGTGACACAGGGTCAATTTTTATTAAACAGTGTACAGCTGGTCCGGTTTAGCTCAGTCGGTAGAGCGTCCTACTAGGAACCACAAGGTTCCGGGTTCGATACCGACTCTCGCCAACTCAGCGTATGAGTAGCACAGGGATATGTGTGGTAAAGTGAGGAGGTGATGGTAGGTGTGGCGCTTCGCCTCAGAGCGTTAGTGAAAAGGGGTAGTCTCCCTCACTGTCTGGCTGATATCGATTCTAGGCCACCCCGACGACTAACTTTTACAGCTGGTTTGAATTCAAAGTTTTCCTTCTTCTCGACTTGTTGTCTAGCCAGAGATAAAGAGCCTAGTTTATACTATTATTTACCCATAGATATGGGGAGAACAGATGATTCATGCATTTCCCAGCGTGAAGTGAAACGTAATCAGTTTCATCTAGGATTTGAAATCAAGTCCTCGATTTCATTTCCTACAATGATAACCGTTATGCTAAGCGCGCCTCTTATAAAGGCCCCCATTGAGGGGGAATGCCAACGGGATCAACGCATTTTTTGCACCCGCCACCTATGAGTCTCGGCTTGTGGGTGGTCCCACATTAATAGGGCCTTGTGCCTAACCCGTACACGTGGGGTGCGTGGTAAATACCATGTTGAACTTTGGTCGCTACACCTTGCGTGTCAGATTTCAAAAATTGTATCCACCCAATCTTCTATGCTGGTGAGTCACCCTTTCCCTTTTTGCTACGTGTTAGACTTTGGTCGCTACAGTTTTAAGTCTGGTTACAAAGTTCAAACAGGGTATTAAGGGTGATGATTGAAATTTGATATATACAGTCTTTTTGTTGTTATTATAACATGATGCGCTAAAGTGCTGAATCTTCGATCTTAGAATAGATAGTACTCAAATCAAATTTCAATACATTCTTTTGATAAAGTCATTTGCAATGCAAAACCCTGATCCATTAGATTCCTATAGTAAAATCATTTACTATACATGGCTATTTAAAATCATTTGCAATGCATTCTTAT
>CM042168.1:28112740-28140091 GCA_023376005.1 Doryteuthis pealeii
GAAAGTGGATACAAAAGCAATATTGGAAGTTGGAAAATGCCGAGCAGGCGCACACAGCTTGGCAAGAAGCCTATTATACTCCTCCACCTTCACGCAAGGTAATTTATCGCATAAGGGATAAATTTGAAACTCTAGGTTCAGTGTGTAATGCTCCAAAATCTGGACGTCCTAAGACTTCCATGACTGAAGAAAATGAGATGTTGGTGGCTATGGCATTTGTGAACAGTCCAAGGAATTCCACACGACGTGCTTCGCAACATCTATCAATACCAAGAACATCCTTGCGACGCCTAATGGATAAGCTGAAATTGAAACCTTACCGTCCAGGACTGGTTGATGGTCATTTGAAGGGCGAACCAGATCGCCGGCTGCAATTCTGCGAATCGGTCTGTGTCCATATTACTAATGAGCTACCAGACTTTCTAGATAAGATAATTTGGTCCGATGAGGCTTGTTTCAAATTGTCCGGACATGTGGACAGGCACAACTGTGTGTACTGGATGGATAAAAATCCACAGTTGACTATTGAGTCCCAACTGAACCAGCCTGAACGAGTGGTGCATTGTCCAACGAAGGTGTTATCGAACCCGTGTTCTTTGATGGAACTGTAACAGTTATTTGGAAATGCTTCGTGACGTGGAACCAAAGCTAACTTTGGCGAACTGTTCTTCCATCAAGATGGAGCACCTCCACATCATGCGCGGACAGTAATAAATGTGTCTAAAAATCAATGTATAATAGTAACAGTACCTTGATTGAATAATTCAATCAGAAAGAAGGCCTGAGAGTACAGTGGCCGTGATTTTATAATAAAAACAACACAAATGAGAGAAATGTGTCTAAAAATCAAGCCTTTCCGCAGCATTGGTTTGGAAGGCGAGGCAGCATTGAATAGCCACTACGTTCACCTGGCCTGACCCCAATATATTTCTTTTTTTGGGGGGGGGGGTGTTGTCAAGAACAAGGTTTATGAAAGAAATCCTCACACAGTGAATGCATTAAAAGAATACATTTCAGATGCATTCACTGAAATTGATGGAGATCAGAATTTGTGTCGTACTGTGTGCGATAGTGTTTTGGACGGATACGAAGATTGTTGCAAGGTTGAAGATGGACACTTTAAGCACTTGAGAGATTAAATGTTCAATGTCTAATATGTAAATATATGTAAATAAATGTCTAAATTTCTAATAAAGGTAAACTGTTTAAGTGTTAAATAAATAAAGATGGACACTTTAAGCACTTGAGAGATTAAATGTTCAATGTCTAATATGTAAATATATGTAAATAAATGTCTAAATTTCTAATAAAGGTAAACTGTTTAAGTGTTAAATAAATAAAGATGGACACTTTAAGCACTTGAGAGATTAAATGTTCAATGTCTAATATGTAAATATATGTAAATAAATGTCTAAATTTCTAATAAAGGTAAACTGTTTAAGTGTTAAATAAATAAAGATGGACACTTTAAGCACTTGAGAGATTAAATGTTCAATGTCTAATATGTAAATATATGTAAATAAATGTCTAAATTTCTAATAAAGGTAAACTGTTTAAGTGTTAAATAAATGTAACTCTACTTTTGGCCCACCCTGTATGGCCGAAATGTACACACAGAGACTGATTTTTCTCGATTTGTTTAGCCTTACATTTGAATAGGTATTCCCGCCTAATTAATTAATTATTAACTAATTAACTTTCAAAATTAGGTACGACTTCAATTAAGCACATATTCTCCCAAAAATTGTCGGCTAAAAAAGCCATATCAAAATACATCGTTTGTATATTTACTTCTCATATATATATATATATATATATATATATATATATATATATATATTTAGGGACTAGCAAAAAAATCGGATATTACGTTTTTAAAAGCGAATTAAGAATAATTAAATCTATTATTTAAGGTTAAACTTGGTCTAAATCGATAAGTAGTAACATAATAACCATCATTAAAAAAAAAGAAAAATATAATTACATATGCAGTTTATTTTTAAAAGATTTAAAACCATTTGTTTTTGTCAATTTCGACGCGATCCGCCATTCAGCCTCTTTTTCAATGGTTTTAGGCGCTTGATTACAATTTTAACGTAACATTTGGGATGGACAAAAAATTTACCAAAAATCAGGTAATTATCCGATTTTAATGAAATTTTCAGTATTGATTTATCAATTAATGAATTTTATAATGCATCCGTTATTTTATTTCAAAACTTTAATTTAGTATTTTTGCTATGAAAAATTAATATATAAAATTCATTTAAAATACTTAAGCCTGATGTTAAGTTTAAAATGTTATATTTTTAGATTCTAAAAATAAATATCTACTTAATGCAAACCTTATTTTTTTCGAAAAAGTATACATTTTGAAGAAAAACTCGATTGAAAATGTACCCCCTCCCCTTTTTAAGCAGAAAAAACATGGATGTATAATTTTTTCTTTTATAAAATAATAGCCAATTAAATAATTATCGAAATGAGTAAAAAAGAAATCTCCAAAAATTAAATTATTTATTATTTTTTTACATTTTATTTTTCGATTTTCGGTACTTATTTTCTCATAGAAGCGCGACCGTAAACATTTTTTTTTTGTTTCTATTCATAAGTTCGGTCTTTTATCTAATTATTTATACTGTAATTAGTACAATATATGACCAACTTGAAAAAAATTTTACGCCCCAAACATAAGGGGGGGGGGGTCAAAATTAAGCGGCCTGAAAAGAAATGAGAAAGTTTTGAAATAAAATAAATAATGTATTATAAAGATCATTCATTGATAAATAAACACTGAAAATTTCATCAAAATCCGATAATTCCCTGATTTTTTGGTAAATTATTTTCTGTAGTCATTTTGTCAAAAACGCATTTTAGGCTCAGTTTGCCAGTCCCTAATATATATATATATATATATATATATATATATATATATATATATATCAAAGAGTTATTACCATTTAAACATTGTAGTAGCATGAGTAGTTAATCCAAAAGGGCTCAATATATATTGTAAAATATAGAGCATTAATAGTTGTAGAAAAGTTATTTCCCTACCACGGTTTCGGTGTTCTTAGTACACCTTCGTCAGGGTAACTCTGAAGTTCCCCTGAAGAAGGTGTGCTAAGAATACCGAAAGCGTGGCAGGAAAATTACTTTTCTATAACTATAACTATAACTATAACTATATATATATATATATATATATATATATATATATTATATATATATATATATATATATATATACCTGAAAAGGGCCGTGGTAGAGCAGCTGAAAGGTTGTGAATATAGAAACCAAGATGAGTACAACTCCTCATATCATATCTAAATATCAATGTATAATAGTAACAGTACCTTGATTGAATAATTCAATCAGAAAGACGACTAGAAAGTACAGTGGCCGTGATTTTATTATTAAAAACAATACAAATGCGAGAAATGTGTCTAAAAATCAATGTATAAAAGTAACAGTACCTTGATTGAATAATTCAATCAGATAAGAAGGCCTGAGAGTACAGTGGCCGTGATTTTATAATAAAAACAACAAAAATTAAGAAATATATCTAAAAATCAATGTATAATAGTAACAGTACTTTGATTGAATAATTAAATTAGAAAGAAGACTGGAAAGTACAGTAATTGAGATTTTATAATGAAAACAACAAAATTAAGAAATGTGTCTAAAAATCAATTACTTTGCCTCGGTAAAGAAATTAAAAAGAAGGCTTAAGAATACGGCGATCATGATAATCAAAATAATAAAAATGTGAAAAAAAAAACAAAACAAAAAAAAACAAATTATAATGCTAAAAAAAATTTTGCGTCCATAATTCTGTCAGAAAGAAGGCTGGAGAACTTAGCATTCGTAATTTTATGATAAAAACAACAAAAATGAGAAAACGTATAGATATATCAATGTATAATAGTAAGAAACCCTCACCTCTAATTCTGGCAGAAAAAAAGGCTGTAGCATACAGCGTCCGTAATTATGTAACAAATATTAGAAAATGTTTCGAAAAAAATATGTGTATAATTCTCGCATGAGAAATCCATTCATAAAAACGTCTCTAATGTACAGTGAACTGCATTTTAAGTAGGCATACCCAATTTTTCATCTGCTTTCCATTTTAAAAACGAATTAAAATTAATTAAATCGATTATTAAAAGTCAGATTTTTGTCTAAGTTGAAAAGTAGTAACATAATAAGCATCAGTAAAAAAAAAAATAATAATATTACACATGTAATTTATTTTTAATACATTTAAAACTATTTTTTCGTTCAATTTTGCTCAAATATATCTTTACATGGCTGCCTGAGTTGCCGTAAAATCCGTGTTTATAAGATAAATGTAACCCTCCTCCAAAAAAATGACCAAAGATTAAATCAACATTCTTGGTAAAATATTTTAAAATGGGGGCGGGGATAAATTTGTGTCGCAAAACACGGGAAACAAAAAGAAGGTTCGTATCGAATATCACGGGAAACAAAAAGAAGGTTCGTATCGAATATCACGATGAGTAATTAAAAAAGTAAATACAAACCTCTCACTTCCACTATTTTAACCGAAAGTATATCGGTCATCTTCTGGTCCAAAGTCCAATTCTGTAGAAACGTCTATAAAAACCTTGTAAAAAATGATTCCATCTTCAGTTGTTCTTCAAGCAAAAGAGAGGACACTCATTTGGCTTTGCCATCTTTTCATCTTATAAGGTAAGCACATTTATTTTGAAATTGACATTTTTGTACCATTTCATACAACTTTTTTTGTTCTTTTTCTTTAATCTGTATATCGTTTTGTTGTATGTGAGATATTTTCAACAGAATTCTTAGAAAGTGCACCAAACTCATTTACGGTAGACTATGAATTCAGAAGCGTAAATGTTTACCACAGTTTACCGGACAGATGTTAGCAGAATATGAAATGAAGTCCAATATATACATTTTTTAATTTCTTAACAGGGGTTAATACTTTGGATAAAAATCAAACTCTAAGGAAAACATAACTTAATATGTTAATTCATTTATAAGTTTAAAAAAATTAAAGGACAGCATTAATGTTGTATAGTTGTTGCGTAGTGATTCAGTTATACATATTTTTGACCTCAGAACTGCAAAAGTTCACTGTTTTATTTTTTTTTAAATATTACTCTGAAATAGAAATACCGTTAAATACTTGGCAAAATTACCAGCGAATAGTAATTTTCAGTTTATTTCAGTATAAGACTTGATAAGTTTATTATCTCAGTTCCCTTAAAATAACAATGCTGAGGTAAAAAAGTGTATAACTGAATCACTATGCAACAATTTTAATTCTATAAAGCATCAGTTAATGCTGTTCTTTAATTTAAAAAAAAACCTGATAAATGAATTAATGTATTAAGTTATGTTTTCTTTATAGTTTGATTTTTATTAAAATTATTAATCCCATTTGAGAAATTAAAAATATATACATTGGACTTCATTTCATATTCTACTAGCATCTGTCCGGTAGGGTATGGTAAAAATTTACGCCCCTGAATTCACAGTCTACCCTGTGTATTGTTTTATTGTATGTTAGATGTTTTAAGAGGATTCTTAGAAAGTATCCAAATTCATTTACAGTATTTCAGCAAAAATCTCCCTATTTAAAAAAAAAAATCATGTTAGATTCCCGTTGTACGCATTTACCCAACTCCTCCGTCACTATCACTATGCGCCACAAGGTCAATTTTTAAGCGCAAGGTCCTTGGTTCAATATCCGTCTTCACCAACTCAGCGCAAAAATTGGGTAATCTGAACTGTGCGGTAAAGTGGGGAATTGGCAGTGGTTGTGGCGCTTCATCTCGCTCTGATCTAGCGCTAACGAAAAGGGGATAGATTCCCTCGCTGTTTGGCTGATACCAACAATAAGCCACTTCACCAAAGCTGGTTTGAATTAACTAGGTACTACCAACATACATCACGTGATTAGTTTAGGCAATATTGAAAGAGGAAATGTAAATATTTTGGACTTTTTTTTTAGACCTCGTAAAAAATATTTCCCCCAATATATTTTAGAAAAAAACTATTTCAGACATATTTACATCAAAAGGTAAATAATTATAGAAATTTTCATGAAAATCAGAGCATTAATTGATTTTTCATAGAATTAAAAAAAACTCTAGTTGTAACTTGTTTTTGGTTATGTTAAATTTCAATTGATTTGACGGTGCGAAAATGTAAACATTGTTTTTCATTAATAATTTTCATTATTTCTGTAAGCTGAAAATTAAAAAAACAGAAGTGAGTCTTTTGTTATATTTTTACTTATAAATTTTCTCTGTGACTCTAACAATAAGAGCCTACATTGAGCTCTGCAAACTGCGACACGTTTAAAAAAAAACTCCTATGTCGTAAGGAAGATTTCTTCTCCGGATTTTTGGATTATATATATATAGGGATTAGCTTAATTGCTTCTCGATAGGGTATTCTTAAGCTAATATATATATATATATATATATATATATATATATATATATATATATATATATATATATAAGTGTACTTTGGCAGCATTTTTTCTTTTATACAAGTTTTGTTGAACTGTACAGACAATTCTTGTCGGACAAGTTTTTGGTTGATCCTTTCTAATTTTCGGGCCATCTTTTTGGTATCGGGGTGTAACTGGTGTAACTGGTCCACCAAAGCGCTCGTTTTGAAACCTTTGGTGGACTGTTACACCAGTTACACCAGTTACACCCCGACACCAAAAAGATGGCCCAAAAATTAGAAAGGATCAACCAAAAACTTGTCCGACAAGAATTGTCTGTACAGTTCAACAAAACATATATATATATATATATATATATATATATATATAGTGTGAACAAAAGTATAAAGACAATCAGGAATATTTCTTGTATGTTGTTTTATTCTCAACTAGTTTCGAACTTAGGTCATCTTCAGGAGAAAATTTCTTATTTGAAGAAATTGTTGATAGATTATTAGAAAGGGAGCATTATAGAAGAACTATAAAAGTTCAAGTGTTTTTGTGGGTTTAACATGCTGTTAAAATCCGGGTAGGCGAGTGTGTTTAATCGTAGCATGTCCATTTGTTCCGTGAAGAACCTCTATGAGGTAGGTTATTTTTTAGATGCTCATATATGTGAGGCAGGGGTTCGTGGGAGTTGTGTGTATGACTGTATGTGTATACATATATATGTATGTGTGTGTTTACATATACGTGTGTGAGTGTGATATATATATATATATATATATATATATATATATATATATATAATATATATATATAAAGATACCCTATTGAGAAAAAATTAAGCTAACTCCTGACACTTCATGCATTGAGTACACATTAAATTCTATAAAATCTGAACTATATTTTTCAAACAACAATTTTCATCAAAACAATATATAATTTGTCTATTTGGAATCTATTGCAAAGTTGAATTATAAACCAAATAACATTAAGGCTATGGTTTATTTCCAATTTATGGAAACTACACGTGGTGCAATGGTTGGCAAGCTAGATTCGCAGACCATTGTTAGTGAGTTTCTTTCTCACTGGGCGCCCCATAATTCTCGCCTTGAGCCACGTCTAAGCTAAGCTATGTAAATAACTATTTCCGAGTTATGAAAATTATAAAGTTGAAAAATGTGACACACTGACCTACAAATTTTACATTTATTATTATTATTATTATTATTAGAAAAGATTTTTTTACCAAAACTTTATTGTTACCCCCGAAAAAGAATATCTAGTTTAACACTTTGCTGGAGTTCAGAGTCGACGAATCATTGGTTAGCATCCGTCCGTCTACTGTAGACGATGGCGTAGTGTCCACTTTTTCTCTCATTATTATTTATCTGCTGCAACTGCGTGAGTGGCTGATCAGACCAGTTTTTGAATGACAATCTCTGGTGCAGCGACCGCAAACAAACAGTGGATGCTTGCGGGGGTTGCTGTTATCTCCCCTTCCTTTTGGCTCTCTTTTCTGCGGTGGCTACTTTCTTCTCTTTCTCACTCCTTCTCGTTCCTTGTTTGACGAGGAATCGCCAGGTCGCACGGTATTTTACACAAGTCTCCCATATGTTGGTGTTGATGTGGCGTGTCTTCATGTCCCTCTTGCAGACATCTTTAAAGCGCAGGCGTGGTCTCCCTATCGGTCAGGCGCCCTCCACTAATTCACCATACAGTAGGTCTTTACGAATCATTACTAGATTTTTAAAAAAATGAGAAATTTATTTATTCAAAAAAATAGACAAAATATAAACTAATAACATAAATTTTGACTTTGTGTTATTCGCAAGAAAAAAATATTTTGTTCAAGCTAGCAGTACTTACCCATAGTGCATACAGGTTGTAAGATGGTCATTATTAAAAAATACAGGACGTATAATCATTTTTATTAGTTTCAAATAATCATTCCTAGTATCAAGCTAACAGTACTTATCCACATTGCATACAGATTGTAAGATGGTCATTATAAAGATAAAAAAAAGGATGTGGAGTCGCTTTTATGAATTTGTAATGCTTATTTGCATTTTAAGTACATTTATTGGGTTTTATCATTTTTCTTTTATCTTTCAAATTCACACAAGGATTTTATAATTAACATTGTCAATATAGAGGTCACTATAGTTTGTTTTTGTTTTTTGTATTTTTCGTCGAATTTGTTCCAATAATTGTTTGCAAAGACAATAGGTAATTCTGTACTATGCTCTGTTTGTATGTGTGTATCTCTCTCTCTCTCTCTCTCTCTCTCTCTCTATATATATATATATATATATATATATAATATATATATATATATATATATATTCTTTGTTGGGGTACCAAGTTTCTTTGGTACAAAGGTGATTCTAGGCTGGCCCTATTCTCTAACAGTAGTTGTTGTAGAGTTCAGGTTTATTCACACACACACACACACACCACACACACACACACACACACACACACACACACATATATATATATATATATATATATATATATATACCGCAGTTACCATTAAATCCACAAAGCAAATAAGTTTACAATCTTATTTACTTCGGAATTTTTCACTAAAATCGATTAAAAAGTGCTCAATATAAAGAGCTAAATATACAATTAAAATCGAGTGGTTTAAAATACGGATTGTTTAAAATATACTAACTCGAGTTTCTCACAATCTTCGAAGATTCCGCTATTGCGAGAAACTCGAATCCGTATTTTAAGCCATTCGATTACAATCATATATATATATATATATATATATATATATATATATATATATCGATCTTTACGCGATGTTTTTGTGAGGAATCTTTTTGTACGATAGAATTTTAATAATTTGGAAATACATCTCAAAGTCTAATAACATTCAATGTACGAAGTGTCATTTTAGAGCCGAAGTCCCAATGAAGAGCCCTCCACAAGAAATAGTTTAAGTGCCACCCGTTAGAGTTGCAATTTTTTTAAAAGAAAGAATGTCTTGTTTTGTATGACTACTGCATTATATTTGTAAAAATGATATAAAACGTACGTTTTACTGGCTTGCAAAAAAGAAATCTAGTGGATTTTTTTTCCGTTCAAACAAACAATACAGTGAAAATAAAAGAAAGCGAAAAGATAAACAAATACCTAGACCTTGCCAGAGAGTTGAAAAATATGCGGAACATTAAAGTGACAGTGTTCCCAATTGAAGTTGGTGCCATTAGATCGATCCCCAAAGGCAGGGGGGAAAGACTGGGGGGACTGGAGTAACAACCAAGACTACAGCACTCTTAAAATCGTCTTGAATACTTAGAACATCCCTGATGTCCTGAGGAGACTTGCTCTCACACAGACTTCAGTAAAAAAAAAACACCCAGTCATAACGCATATAGTTTGTTAATAATAATAATAATAATAATAATAATAGTAATGGAGATAGTGTGTTTTTCTGTCGGTAACCGAAATTATATTACTACTCAAGTCACAATTCCCTAGTTATTTACGTCACATACTCCAGGATATTATTTCTATTTAAACCTCAGTTATTAATAAAATTGTTTCACAATATTTATATTGTTGACCTTATCTACATAGTATTTACCGCGTACCCCACTTGTACGGGTCAGGCACAAAGTCCCTATTAACGTGGGACCACCCACAAGCCGAGACTCATGGAGTGGCAGGTGAAAAATTGCGTCGATCCCGTCGGCATTCCCCCTCAAGGGGGGCGCCTCAGGCACTGGCAATAAACCCAGCCCTGCCCCTTTAAATCAAGGGGCAGGTGTTGCCTGGGGGATGGCCCCTGGGATCGACGCTATTAATTATATCAATGGTCCAGAGGCCGAAGCCACTGTTGACCATATCAACATAGTATTTACCGCGTACCCCACTTGTACGGGTCAGGCACAAAGTCCCTATTAACGTGGGACCACCCACAAACCGAAGCTCATGGAGTGGCAGGTGAAAAATTGCGTCGATCCCGTCGGCATTCCCCCTCAAGGGGGGCGCCTCAGGCGCTGGGCAATAAACCCAGCCCGGCCCCTTTAAATCCAGGGGGCAGGTGTTGCCTGGGGGGATGGCCCCCTGGGATCGACGCTGTTAATTATAGCAATGGTCCAGAGGCCGAAGCCACTGTTGACCATATCAACATACTAATAACATGCAATTGTATTTATATATACAACAAAATAGCTGTTTACAGAGTGAGCGGGAAGGCTAATTTGCATATTGATATTAAAAATTTGATTTTGATAAATATGTGCTTAGTATTATTGATTTCAAATTGTTTGGTTTTATCTTAATGAATATGAGCAAAAATCTCGGAGATAAATCTTAAAAGAAATCGATTAACAAGAAGAAATAACTGTAATTTTATTCTTTACTTCCTATTTTAACTAAATAATTGCCTTCACTTGCCTTGTTGTTTTTTTCCTTTCTTTTCTAATCAAGATCAAAGGGCAGTATCAGTTCACTGTTTAGACAGTAATCTGATACAAGCACACGTAAGCGAACCTGAATTAAATAAATTTAAAGACTGTCTAGCTTAACCCTCTGACTGGGGTCCACGATTCTGGTGGGTTGGGGGGTGGATACGTAGAGAGTTTAATTTCTACTAGATAGACATTGACAATATTGATAATTCATATTTTGTGCAATGAGTAAACCTGTTTGGTTAAATCCTACTTAACGGACATAAATTCCACCATCATAGATGTCACCCCACCGAAAGAAAAAAAGAAAGAAAAAAAACAAGGAATTATCCGAATTTAATGAAAATTTCAGTGTTGATATATTAATGAATAAACAATATAATGCACTAGTTATTTTATTTGAAAACTCTTACATTTTTTCGGGTCAATTAACTTTGAACCATGTATGTTTGTGAATCTGTGTTACGCCTCAAAGATACGTGGTTCAAAGTTAACGGATTTTGAAAGTGTAAAAGTTTTCAAATAAAATAACTGCTGCATTATATCTTTTATTCATTAATATATCAACACTGAAAATTTTATTAAATTCGGTTAATTCCTTGATTTTTAGTATATTTCTTTTCTTTCGGCAGGGTGACATACGATGGTGGAATTTATGTCCGTTAAGTAGGATCTAACCACGTTTTTGTTGTTGTTGTTCTTTCTTTGAACTTTTGATTTTATCGAAATAAGTCAATAATTGTTAACTGCTTCCTAATAATATGTATAGTTGCTAATTAATTAAGAATTTGAGTCCAACCGAATTAAACACCAAAAATTGAAGCGGGCTATTAGAAAGGGTAATTTTCAACCCAGCAACATTCAAAGTGGAGAAGTTCCAACATGTAGTTTATGTGGAAAAGTATGTCTCTCCAGGGCTGGCCTGGTGAGTCATCTGAGAAAAAAAGGATACAGTGTCAAATGCTACTGGCACTCAATATGAAAAAAAAAAGGAAAAGAACAGGAAATGATCTTACTCGTGCACAACTAATTAATTGCTAATTAACTAATTAATTTAATTAATTAATATATACACATTAAATATCACCAGGGCTTGGTTTTGAGCAAAAATAATGAAGATTTGATTAAGATTCGTGAAGATAAAAAAAAAAATTAATTGCTAATTAACTAATTACTGGAAATTACTAGAGTATGACTTAGCTCAGTCGGTAGAGCATCCGCCGAGGAACCACGAGGTCCCAGTTTCGATACCGGTCCTCGCCAACTTAGCGCATGAGTAGCACATCTTGGATGTGTGTGATAAAATGGAGAGTTGGCGGTAGGTGAGGTGCTCCACCTCAGACGTAAAAACAATATCCCCGTTCTAGCGCTAGTGAAAAAGGGATAGACTTCTTCGCTGCCCGGCTGATACTGACAATAGATCACTCTGCCGACTTTACTTACTTTACTAGCGAATTCCTTATAAAAAGAATTCTCTGTAATTACAGAGATTTCTTTTTGTAAGGAATTTTTCAATAAGGAATACATATTATTTGGAAGCAGCTTACAATTATTAACTTATTTCCATAAAATCAAATATTCAAAGAAATAACAAAAAAAAAACAAAACAAAAAAAAAACTAGGTTTACTAATTGTACAAAATATGAATTATCAATACTAGCAAATATATGCATTCCCCGGGTGCTAGTATTTAAGTTTTGATATAATAAAATATTATATTAAATTTTAAAGGCTAATGAAACTAAATAAGAATACAGATAAAAAAAGATTTGAAACCGAGGCTGCCTGAAACTTACTCTTCCATCACTTCCGTCTTTCATTGCTAAATTTTCCTAATTCAACTACTTAGCTAAAATAGAAAGTAAAGAATAAAATTACAGTTATTTCTTCTTCTTAATGGATTTCTTTTAAGATTTATCACCGATATTTTTGCTCATATTCATTAAGATAAAACCTAACAATTAGAAATCAATAATATTAAGCACATATTTATTAAAATCAAATTTTTAATATCAATATGCAAATTAGCTTTTCTGATCACACTGTAAACCGTTATTTTGTTGTTTATATAAATACAATTGCATGTTATTATTATGGAGAGAAGGTCAGCAGTATTAATAATGTGAAACAATTTTTATTAATAATTGAGGTCTACATAAATATAAAATCATGGATAATATGACGTTAATAACTAAGGGAATTGTGACTTGAGTAGTAATATAATTTCGGTTACAGACAGAAAAACACACTATCTCCATTATAATAAGATATGATATTGGTTACTTATGTTTATTTTTTTTAACGTTTGAGTTTAGATTTTTTTTTGTGAATGAAAACTCCCTGTTGAAGTATCATAAACGAACAGTATGAATTTTATTTAGCATTACCGAAAAATTTGACCAAGAAGTATTAATTTTTCCTTGAACCAGTTATTCAAAAATATATACTATATTTTTACCACGTGAACTACGATGGAAAGAAAGGTATATAATTTTGTTTTCGTGCAGCGGTTCCTTGAGACACGTAATTTATTTTAAGGGTTACTCAAGGGTAAAAAGGTTGAGAAACGCTGCCTACGTCAATTGAAAACCTCAGAAAAACCAAGCCCATATCTTTACGATCTATCAAAATACGAAGGTCATTCAATAAATAAGGTGAATTTTACCGAAGGAGTTGGCTATAGGAAACACTGTTTACACTTGCACCCTTTTCAATGAAATCAATAGAGATGGGTCCTTTCATGTCCCAGAGGAGGGTCATTCAATAAATAAGGTGAATGTTGCCTAAGAAGTTGGCCATAGGAAACACTGTTTACATTTGCACCTTTTTCAAGAAAATCAATAGTGATGGGTCCTTTCCCAGAAAACTGTCAATATGACCTTCTTTACTGATCGCTGCGCCAAGAACTTTTTCTTTACCGGTGAGTCAGTGTGTTTTTACTCCATGGACTGTCTTTTTAACTCAGGCTTGTAGTGGCAAACACATGTTTAGCACATTTAAAGACATTTTTTCATGTCATTATTATTGTCTATCTAAATACGAATGTCATTCAATAAATAAAGTGAATTTGTCATAAGGAGTTGGCAATAGGAAGCACTGTTTACAGTGGCACCTTTTTCAAGGAAATCAATAGTAATGGGATCTTTTATGTCCGAGAAGAGGGTCATTCAATAAATAAGGTGAATTTGGCCTAAGGAGTTGGCAATAGGAAGCACTGTTTAAAGTGGCATCTTTTTCAAGGAAATCAATAGTGATGGGTCCTTTTTGTGTCCCAGAAGAGGGTCATTCAATAAATAAGGTGAATTTGGCCTAAGGAGTTGGCAATAGGAGCACTGTTTACAGTGGCATCTTTTTCAAAGAAATCAATAGTAATGGGTCCTTTTTGTGTCCCAGAAGAGGGTCATTCAATAAATAAGGTGAATTTGGCCTAAGGAGTTGGCAGTAGGGTTATAATATAGGTTTTGTGCCCCTGAAGTTACAGCGCCTCCTGTGACTGTAAAGTCCAATGTTAGAAAAACATTCTCGACCACAGATGTCGCATATGAAGGTTGTCTCTGAAGATATTGCTGTGTCGGTGCTTTGTTGTCGCTGCTTTCTTCTGGACTCCCTAGCTTCATGGTGTTGCACCAGGGTGACTTCAGACATGAACAGTCACCCTGGCAATAGGAAGCAATTTTATAATTGCACCTTTTTCAAGGACATCAATAGTGATAGGCCCTTTAATGTCCCAGAAGACTTTCAGCATGACCTTTACTGACCTCTACACCCGGAACTTTTTCTTTACCAGAGAGTCAGTATGTTTCCTCTCCATAGTCTTTTCTAGTCAGGCACGTAGTGACAAATCCATATTTTGCCCATTTGTAAGATTTTTTTTTAACTAGAACATTTTCTCCGTACACATCACACATCTATCTATCTTCTATACATATATAAAGGGCAGTTGTGTGCATGTGTATGTCCGGAGGAAACTTTGAAAATAAAACAATTAACGACAAAGTAAATATATATACACATTAAATATCATCAGGGCTTGGTTTTTGAGTAAAAATAATGAAGATTTGATTAAGATTCGTGAAGATAATAAAAAAAATAAAATGATAACAGCATGGAATTTTTTTTTCATTTAATATTTTAGATAGTAGACATTAAAATTTCTTTTCAGAGTAGCTGGATCAATGTAATGTCTATTTTTTTTACATAGGGATTTAAATGGGGCATCCCATAAGGATTCAAATCACGATTAAATAATAATGGATATGCGGGACTAACTTTAAAAAATCTCCCTCTACTCAGGCGACGCCGGGTAGCCGCTGCTAGTTCTTCAAGAAATTTCACATGGTTTGCACGTTTTTTGCATCCTTCCGTCTGCTAAAGACGATGGCATAGTGTTCACAATTTTTTAACTGAAGCTACTTGAATGGCCGAACAGGCCAATTTTGAATGGTAATCTCTGGTGCAGTGACCGCAAACAAACAGTGATGCTTGCTGGAGTTGCTGTTATCTCTCCTTCTGGCTCTCTTTTCTGTGGCGGTTTCTTTCCTATCTTTTTCACTCGTTTTCGTGCCTTGTTTGACAAGGAGGCGCCAGGCCGCTCGGTTTTCTGCACCAACCTCCCATATGTTGGTGTTGATGTGGCATGTCTTCATGTCCTTCTTGCAGACGTCTTTAAATCGCAGATGTGGTCTCCCTACCGGTCGGGTGCCTTCTGCTAATTCGCCATACAGTAGGTCTTTGGGGATGCGGCCTTTGTCCATCCTCCTGACGTGACCAAGCCAGCGCAGGCGTCTCTCGCAGATGATGGCGAACATGCTATTCATGTTTGCTCGTTCCAGCACATCAGTGTTGGACACTTCTTAGTCACCCAAGATTTGATGACAGACCTCTGTTCAAGCCTAGAGCATTCAGTTTGATTCCCTGCCAATTTGAATAGCCTCAAATCAAATATTCATTTGTGCAAAATTGAATTAAATTTTGATATAAATCAATTTCGAATAATGTAGGGTTTATATTTGTGGGAAAAAATCTGAGTTTCTTCTTATTTTGCTTTTTCTTAAAAAAAAAATTATGACCCCCGCTCCTCGTATATAACATTCCAACTTTCATATTATTTGTCTGATTTTTTTTTAGATGAGGCTTGATAATTTAAATTATTTAGATTTTCGGACTGTTGTCCTCATCTCGAGTGTTATATACACAACGTTTCGGCCGATGTGCCATCTGGCCTTCTTCAGATGTTACTTGTCGAATTCCGGAATCTTCTTGTCAAGATCGAGAGCCTTCACAGAACTTTGAATCAAACCCTTTATTTAAGCCATTTCTCACAATGATAACCATTACACCACGGGTACCTCCTATTTTATTGTACTGTACATACATTTTTATGCGGTTTTATTATTTGTCTGAATTTTTGTGATGAGGCTTGATAATTTGTATAATTTAGATTTTTGGACTGTTGTCCTCATCTTTATTGTTATATACACAACGGCTCGGTCGATGTATTCGCCGCCTTCTTCAGGTTTTTTTTTCCTTTATCCTTTTTTTTTTTTTTTTCTTTTTTTTGACGAACTCGGGAATCGTGTCTATTCCAATGGATTAAATAAAAAGTTCGGTGGGTGCGAAATTCTGTGAAGGCTCCAGATTCCGACATGAAGGCTCCCGAGTTCGACAAGAAACACCTAGTCTTAAACTTTTCTGTCTATTAATGTTTTTTTCTTCTTTTTCTTTCTTTCTTCATAGTGAGACAACATAAAGTTATAAAATTCGAAAATGCTTCTAAAGAAGCTCGATACACTCAATTTGATCACAACTCAAGGTCTGTGCCAAATTGAGCTTCTGATTGGCGACATTACACAAATGACCGAACAAGACAGGGTAGATTTCATGATCGTCTCTACACATCAAAGTAAGTATTCCTTTTTTCCTCCGCCTTCTCGGATTGATTGCCTAGCCCTGTTGGATTGGTTGCCTAGCAGGCTCAGGGTATTTTCCCCTCATCCATCATGACACAAGGACATTTTATGTGGGCCCACCCACAAGCCAAAGCTCATGGGTGGTAGGCACAAAAATGCATTGACCCCGTCAGCATTCACCCTCAAGGGGGATGCCTCAGTCACTGAGCACTAAACCCAACCCTGTCCCTTTAAATCAAGGGGGCAGGTATTGCCTGGGAGGATCAACGCTGTCAATTTTACTTAGCCGGTCCAGGTGCCGAAGCGACTCTGAAGCAGGTTAGGCAATTAATCTGTAGAGTACGCCGACTGCATCTCTAATAAAAGAAATACCCCCCTTTACGCGGAGTATAGCTGGTTTAAATACCAGAGTTTTCCTTTTTTAGTCTAGTTGCCTTTATCCAGACTAAATATCCAGTCTGCTCTATTGTTACATAATTTGTGGGTAACCTACGAATTATGACGGTAGTGTAGTAAAATTTAAATGGCGGTATTGTGGGTGGAAAGTTACCAAAACCGTTATAGAAGTTATTGACAACAGTCAACCTTTCACCTGTTGGCCGTGGGTGGTGACCCGTGATGCTTCAGGACGAAATCTTTATGTACTCCATAACTTGTATCACTCCACTTTGGCCCTTATTTGGCTAGACGGGCGGTTGGAGAGGCCCGATCCGATATATCGGCTAGTCATGTCAAGCCCTAGCACCTATATGATTGTCCCGACCATATTGCTCTTATGAAATTCTCCCAACCCTTTTTATCATATATGTGCTAGAAGGCGGTGGTCGAGGGTCTTAGTGTCCTGGATATGACATTAAACTGTATCTAGTGGTGAAGTTCATATTTTGGAGCTCTGGGGAGTGTGGAGTACCCTTTCATTACTATTACTCTCAGTCCACTCTGACCGGAGTGGTAATACCTGTTAGTGTCCTATCTATGGATTAAATAGATAAGAAATGTGTTTTTAACATATGGGCTAAAAAATTGAGTTAAAAAATTGAATATCTAAAAGGAATGAATAAAACAAAACATTTTCGGCATAAAAGAAGTTGCTGGGTGCCTAAAGTCGGTATCAACCAACCAGCGAGGAATCTATCCCCTTTTTCCTAGCGCTAAACCAAGGAGATTGTGTTTGCTTCTGAAGTGGAGCGCCACAACTAACATCAGCTCCTTACTTTACCGCACAGATCCCTATGCTACTCATATGCTGAGTTGGCGAGTGTCGGTATCGAACTAGGAACCTTGTGGTTTCTAGCCGAACGCTCTAACGACAGCTAAGCCGGCCCTATAAAATAACCCAAAAAGGGTTGACGTGTCGTAAAATCCAACCAACTAAACTAATCAAACATTAATGTCATTTCGTTTCAGGCTATTATTATGTGATGAATGAACCTCTGATGCAGGCTCTCGTGAACAATTTGAATATTAAGGTAGACGAACTCCCGGAGGTAGATCTGAAGAAAAATTATCTCTGTTCGTTATCGAAGACTTTCCCACGCGAGATGCCTTTCAGTCGTCTCATCTGCTATGACAGGTAAGCTAGTTTTTGTATTATGTTTTATGAATGAGAGAAAGTATTTACTCAAAACGTCTTAAAGTGTAGTAGAGTGAGTGAGCTAGTTTTTGTATTATGTTTTATGAATGAGAGAAAGTATTTACTCAAAACGTCTTAAAGTGTAGTAGAGTGAGTGAGCTAGTTTTTGTATTATGTTTTATGAATAAGAGAAAGTATTTACTCAAAACGTCTTAAAGTGTAGTAGAGTGAGTGAGCTAGTTTTTGTATTATGTTTTATGAATGAGAGAAAGTATTTACACAAAACGTCTTAAAGTGTAGTAGAGTGAGTGAGCTAGTTTTTGTATTATGTTTTATAAATGAGAGAATGTATTTACCCAACCCATTCGCAACGGGCAGGATGTGACATAAGGTCAATGTTTTAAAGCGTAGTGGAGTGAGTGAGAGAACGTATTTATCCAACCCCTCCGCCATGGACAGGATGTGACACAAAGTCAATGTTTTAAAGTACTGTGGAGTGAGAGAATGTTTTTACCCAACACCTTGCGGTTAGGATGTGACACAAGGTCAATCTTTAAGCGGAGTACAGCTGGTTTCAATCCCAGAGTTTTCCTTTTCCTAGTCTAATTGCCTTTATCAAGACAAATATCCAGTCTTCTCTATTGTTACACAATTCATGGGTTGCCTACAAATTATGACTGTAGTGTAGAAAAATTTAAATGGCGGTATTATAGATGGAAATTAACCATAACCATTATAGACGTTATTGACAACAATTAACCTTTCACTGCCTAGGCACCGATTTCTCATTGGCAAAGCACGTGAAAGGGAACTGAGAATAGAATTTGGCGGCTAGTCGAAGGGACCGGACGTGATGGTTATCTATTCCCAAGTAAGCCATCTTCTCACCGCACGACTGAACTCTTTTGGGCTTCGGTTTCAATAAAGACGTCTTTGAAAAATACACAAAGTCTTGCGTCATCATTTAAAACCAAAGTTGGATAAGCACAGACAACCGGAGCCAGCATAAAGGAATCCGTATAAACCAGAGGAAGAAATAATACCAAAAGAAATGGTCAGTCGCCAAAATAAGAACACTATCTCACAAAGAGTTCACAGTGATGTGTATACAACGCCTGTCAACTCAGTCAACGCCGATCGTTATGTGTGCCAATATGTTCTAAGTTATGCAAGTCGCTGACAAGATTGAAAAGCCATGAACGAGCTCACAAACGGACAATGAATGAAGGAGTGGCAGTCGCCTGACAAGACGTTGCGATCAATATATGTGTATGTGTATGTATGTGTATATATGTGTGAGTTTATATATATATATATATATATATATATATATATATATATAATCCAAAAGTCCAGACAAGAAATCTTCCTTACGACACAATAGTTTTATTTAAAAAACTGTCGCAGTTTGAGAGCTCAATGTGTGTTTCTTAATTTTAGAGTCACAGAGCAAATATATAAGTAAAGAAATAACAAAAGACTTAGAATGCTCAATCTCTAAGTCTTTGTTATTTCTTTACTTATATATATATATATATATATATATAATATATATAATATAATATATGTGGTGTGTGTGTGTGTGTGCGTGCGTGTGTGTGTGTGTCTCTATACCTACTCCTTAACAAACGAAGAAATCTCTAAGTCCGTTTGGTGTTGGTAAAGACGCTGAAAGCAGCTTGACAGCCAGGTTTCGAATCACGCACGGGCGGTCTTTGTATCTATAGCTCTGCTGATGAGGCTAATAGGCCGAAAATGTACATACAGAGATTGTTTTCTCGATTTGTTTAGCCTTAAATTTAATAGGTAATCCCGCCTAATTAATTAATTATTTATTTAATTAACTTTCATAAATTAGGTCGACTTCAGTTAAACACATATTCTCCAAATATATATATATATAATATATATATAATGTTAGAGCACTTTGTATTGAGCACTTGTATTTGTTTTTTCTCAACCTTAACCTCTGGATATTGTGCGCTTCCAACGATCGTTCTTATACCCACCGGTAAGTTAAATACATACAGACGTGAATGCAATCTCGTAACATTTCCCGTATCTAAAGGAACATATGTGTTGTTTGAAAATAAAACAGTCCGGCCTCAGAGGATTATTAACCCCCCTCGGGCCACCCCATTAACACCAGGCAATACTCCCCTCATCGTCTAAAAGGAGGTAAGGAATGGTTTCATTTGCGACACCTCCATTCGGGGAGTGTGGTGCAGATGGACTAGGACAATTTTTGCACCTGTTTCCTCGGCGGTATCTCTTTCCCTCTTCCAGTATATATCCAACTTTGTGTACATTCGGTTACCGCGGTATTTACAGCACGACCAATCTTTAATGAGCTCTCTCTCTCTATTTTTGTTTCAGACAAGCAGATGCTAGATACCTGGCCACCTCAATCAGAAATATATTCGTGGTTTAGTACCCATCCTCGATTACCGTGATAAACCGCCATAACAAATTTACTTGGCACGTGGTATCAAGTAAGTTAAATAATATATATATTTATAATTTTTTTGGGGGGTAACAAATTTTATTATTGCTGTAAATAGACCTCTAACAAATTCATTATAAGGAGAAAAATAAGAACTAAATATTTTTCTTCTTTGTTATACTATAGAAGGGGGTAAAGGAGAGTAAAAACGAGTTGTCAGCTGACATGTTTCGATCCTCACTCAACAGACTAAATATCGAGGATTATAAAAAATAAAATAGAAAAAACTTGAGGTGAGTACAAAAAAAAAAAAAGCAAAAAAGAATAAGACAATTTCTCTTTCTTTCTTTCTTTCTCCTTTTCCACACCTCAAGTTTTTCTATTTTATTTTTATAATCCTCGATATATATATATATATAATATATATATATATATATATATATATAAATATATATTATATATCATATTAAGCTGATTATCAACTTTTGCTTCCTAAAGGCTTCTTTTTACTGTTTAGTTTAATGACACGAAAATTATACTAAATTATTCCTTACTTTTAGGATTGAATTATGTTTGAAAACAATTCTGTTTTTAATTGTTCTAATTATCGTAATTGCAATTAAGTAAAAAAAAAACGACCAATCTCTTACTTACTCAGTATCTATCTCTTTCTTCCCCTCTATGTATCTCTTGACTACCTCCTCGTTATATATTTAGTTTCTCTGCAGGAGAGAGAGCGAGAGAGCGGAGAGAGAGAGAGAGAGAGATGACAGACACACAGACAAGATAGATTACAAATAACAGATTGATGTGACTATGTTCAAATCTCCTTCTCATAGTAGAATTTCTAAATAGTTAATCTTTTAATACAATTTCATACCACCCTGTCGGCTGGGGCGTTAGAATGCACCGACTGCACCCTGCAGAGGGTAAGACTCCCCAATGGGGCCACCTGTTGCCGTGGGTGGCGACCCATGATGCTTAAGGATAGAGCCCAGGTGATGAGCAGTTCATGACATGCAATACTCCACTTTGGCCCTATCTTGGGCTAGACGGCGTCGGAGAGGCCCCTCGACCAATCGGCTGGTCACATCAAGCCCTAGCACCTATATGATTTTTCCCACCCTATTGCCCTTATGCAAGCCCCAACCCTTTTTTATCATATGGTGCTAGAAGGCGTAGCTGCGGGTCTACATGTCCTGGGAATGACGTTAAACTCTATCTGATGGTAGGTTTCAGTTCTGAAGGTTTGGGGAATGTGTGAGCACCCATTCATCACCATTGCTCCCTGTCCACTCTGACCCGGAGTGTAGTACCTGTTAGGTCCCATCTATGGTTAATAGAAAAATGTTTATAAAAAAATTGTATTATCCATTAAGAATTGATTTATTTCAAAACTTTATCGCATTAAATGACCCACTGAGGTTATATGCCGTAAAACAAACCAAAACCAAACAATTTCATATTTTTTTAAATTGCTTTTCCTTTTTTTTTTTCCTTCTTCTTCTTTAGAATTTCGATCGTCCAAAGTGCTGAAAATGACCGTCAATGCAGCTTGTAACTGGATGAAAGTTGCCCTTCAATTGAGATGTCTTAAGATTGTCCTGCCGAAAAGATTACAAGGGCAATGTCATCGATATCGAAGACTGTCTAGAAGTATTTGAAAAACTCAAAGAAAATGGTCGCTCGAAAAAGTCTTCGGTAAGAACAAATCTTAAATTATTTGCTTTTTATGAAGATGTTAGCATAGCACCAGTTCATGAATGCGTGTTTTATTACGCATTTTATTCACTCCTGTTTATCAAGAATATAATATATATATATATATATTATATATATATATATATATATTATATATATATATAATGATTAAACACTCCTGCTTATCCAGGAATATGATTATATAACATATTTAATATAATGTAATATAATAGAATATGTATTTAATATAATATAATATATAATATATAATATGTATATATATATATATATATATATATATATATATATAATATATATATATATATATATAAATATATTAACATAATCTGTGATAAAAAAAATTCTGATCACATTCCAATATCAACAAATGCCCTGAAGATTGATCTAATTAATAGATCGAAACACTGCAGTGTCGGCCAATAAATTCACCACTTAACCCATTTAAACCTGTGTTTTTTCATTTTTCCTAATATACTACATATATATATATATATATATATGTATACATATATAATGAGAGAGAGAGAGAGAGAAGAGTGAGAGAAGAGAGAGAGATAGGTGGCCCACAAAATTCAGTTCGAAATTAAAGACGCAACTTTGTATCCGTGAAAATGCAATGAATGTACAAGCTTTCATTTTTCGCAAAATAATCCAAAACATATTTCCTTAGATTATATTTCTATGACTCAAAATACTAAATAATAATTTTTTATTCAATTTTTTTTTTGTATTTGTTTTAAAAAAAACCGATGAAAGCTTTATAAATATACAGAGGCGAAATATTAATTGATTGAAAATTGTTTGTGTTTGTTTTATCCACTTTTGTTCCTTACATTTTAATCACACACACCACACACACACACATATATATATATATATATGTGTGTGGTGTGTGTGTGCGTGTTGTGTGTGTGTGGTGCGCGTGCGTGTGTGTGTATGTGTGTGTATGATTAAAAGTTGAGGAATAAAAATGGATATAACACAAACAATATCAATCAATTAATATTTCGCCTCTGTGTATTTACGATAAAGAATTTTCGCTTTATCTTATCAAAAGATGCTTCGTTGACATGCTCGTAAATACCAACCAAACCAACCAACCAACCAATCAACCAATCAATCTTCTTATTCAACAGTTCCAAAAAAGATATGATGTGTAATTTTCTACCATCGTTTACGATCAGAAGAAAGCCGACGCCCTGGTATTGAGCTTGAGACAAAGCCGAATGAAAAACCTGAAGATTTTCTGTGAGCCCGTTGCCAAATCCACCAGGCCTGCCGGAGCGAGCCATGGTGAAGATTATGCTGTAAGACGGTAAGTGTCCATTGAATCGGAGGCGAAAACAATATCTCTGTTTACTTAAGAGCTATTGCGAAATAGTTCAATATGTAAAAAGTATAATAATCTTGTTTAAGAAGTGCCGGGTTAACTCAGTCGATTAAAGCGTTCGACTAGAAACCACAAGGTCCCTAGTTCGATACCGCCCTCGCCAACTCAGCATATGCAGTAGCACAGGATCTGTCGGCGAAAGTAAGGAGTGGTGGTAGGTGTGGCGCTCCACCTCAGACGCAAAAAATAATCTCCTTGGTCTGACGCTAGTGAAAAGCGGGATAGACTCCTTCGCTATTGACTGATACCGACTTTAGACCACCCGAAGAACTTACTTACTTTAAATCTCTCTCACTATTTTTTTTTTTTCTTTCTTTCCTTCTTTTTCCTCTTTCATTATAATATATTTGTTCGATTGCAAAACAGCATTTAGCATTTACCCGCCTTCCGCCGCTCAACCCACTACTCTATCTTCCCACCGCTCTTTTCTTCTTTCTTTTCTTTTTCTTATTTCCCCTGTTGTAGCATTTTTTCTTTTTTTTCTTCCCTTCCTTTCTTTATACATACAACAGAATGGACAAATCCTAGCAACAAGTAACAGCTTCAGACTTAGCTTCATTTAAAGCTTTCCGACGAATGGATCTTTATCCCGAAAATATTAAGAATAAATCAGAGACACAAAACAACATCATCAATAGTTACTACCTCATTTTTCTTTACACTTGCATTTTATAGACTTCAAAAACTAACCCACCAAAATACAATGAAAAAACTCTTTAATCTTCATTTATGTTTTTTTTTTTTCTTCAGATTTTTTTCCTATCTTAACCAATACTACGTGAAAAGCAAAGACTGTTTTGACGATTTTATGACAGCCATATGCTACCAGAATTCTCTCGAAATCTCGAAGTTCCTCTCATATGACAGGGCCGAGAATTCTATACTTTACCGCCCATGATCAGGAATTAAAAAACCGTCGATTGCAGATTAGTATCTTGACAATTGTTATTGATTTGGATTTACCCAATCGTTACTCCTCATACTTACTATAATATACTTTTATACAATTCTTTAATCAATTTCAGTCACTTATCTAGAACAAAATATTGCACCGAAAATTTGGACCTTTGCAAAAAACCATGTCGCATGATTTTACAATCATGTCATGAAAGATCGAAGAAAAAAAACGAGGCATTTGATATCTACATTTTATGAGATCATCATTGGAGAAGACTCGAATCTGTCTATCGATATTAAAGGAGAGCAGATCATCCAAACTTGAATGTTCTTTTATGATAAAAGGGAATAAAAATATGTAAAGTTTTTTAAAAAAGAAAGTTTTTTTTAAGTTTTTTTTTTTGTTTCAGTTTCAATAGGTATCCAACAAAATGACCACCCCCACCCTTCTGGATTGAAAACCTCAGTACCACGCATGCGCTAATAGGATGGAAAGAAAGAAGCAATACAGAGCAATGACTTCTTTAGTAAAATTAAATGTTAGATCTGCTTGCCTTTTTCAAATAGCATTTCAAACGCCAGCAATTATTCCCCGCGGCCGCCGGACTGACCGCACACACACACACACACACACACACACACACACAAATACACACACTAACACACACACAAATACACACACTAACACACACACAAATACAACATAACCACACACACAAATACACTCACTTAACACACCACAACAAATACACACAACTAACACACAACAACCAAATACACACACTAACACACACCAAATACACTCACTAACACACACAACAAATACACACTACTAACACACACAAACACCACACTAAAACACACACAACACTCACTAACACACACACAAATACACCACTAAACACACACACAAATACACTCACTAACGACACACAAATACACACACTAACACACACACAAATACACACACATAAACACACACTAACACACACACAAAACACAACTACAAACACACAGACACACTAAATTACACACTAACACACACACAAATACCACACACAAAATTACACACACTAACACACACACAAATTTACACACACTAACACACACAAATACAACAACACAAATACACACAACTCACACACAAATACAACACCACAAATAACACACATTAACACACACACAAATACACACACTAAACACACAACAAAATACACACACAAACACCACACAACACAACACACAAATACACACACTAACACACAACACACAAATACACACACTAACACAACCACACAAATACACTCACTAACACACACACAAATACACACACAACACACACAACCAAATACACACACAAAACACACACAAATACACACACGAACACCACACACCAAAACACACACTAATACACACACTAAACACACAACAAATACACACACAAATACACACACTAACACACACCACAAATACACACACTAAACACACACACAAATACACACACAAATACACCACACTAATACACACCACAAATACACACACTAACACACACACAAATACACACACTAACACACACTAACACACACACAAATACACACACAAATACACACACTAATACACACACAAATACACACACTAAAACACACACTAACACACATATACAAGATATCATTTTCGCAAATAGCTAGAAATTATATATTTATGTCTCAAAATACAAAATTAATTAAATATTGTGTCAGTCTTTTCATGTCCACTCTGTATATATATATATATATATATATATATATATTATATATATATATAATATATTAGACAAAACGCTGACCCATGAGTCACCATTCAGCTCTGCGCGTTAGCATATTGAATTAGGAAAAGGGAGTTAGTAAATGCGAATAAAAATTTAAATAAAAAACAAAAAACGCCGGAATGAAACCTTAAAGAATCATATTGTTAGGCTTGATAAGAAAAGAAATGTTGACCTCTTTAAGCCATGGCGTTCTGTTGTTAAATAACATAGAAATACATGTATAGAAGAAATAGTCCTAAATAGTATAAAGAGTCTTTAAATAGATCAAGTCTTGAGGCTGAATCATCACTCATGAACACCACTGTGAACCTAAGCTCAAACAATTGAGATGCTGTCTCAATTTCTAGATTTGGTTTGTTTGTTTGTTTTACGCCATAAACAACTGATTTACGGTATTAAAGCAGAAGCAAAGTCATTTTGATAAAAGTTTCTGTTTCGAGCTCTTAATATCTTCAAAATGTATAAATATTTTCATTTACTTCATTTGGTTTGTTTGGTTCGATTGTTTTAGTTTAATGGTATAATAACCCTTGGTTATTTATTACCAAAAACTGTTTAGAGTGCGAGATAAAATTTAGGTACTCAATTTCCCTTTACTGGTGCATATTTGCAGCATGTTTTTTGTGATGTATTGATTCATAATTTCGATTATATTTTTTATTCTCTCGAGAAGGAATTAAAGGTCACCTATGTTAGTATTCTCAAATAAAGATTCCTTCATATTAT
>CM042168.1:28140191-28162691 GCA_023376005.1 Doryteuthis pealeii
CAGTAATAAAAGAATTGATTTATTATCAAACTTAATATCAAGGCATTAATGACCCACTGAGGTTGAATATGGCCGAAATAAAAAACAAATAAAACCGCAATAACCAATACCGCATAGATCAAGCATCTAATTATAAACTTCCAAAAATGAAAATGGATAGCACCTCTAGTCTAGTCTCTCACTGAATGATTTCTCACATGTTCCCAACATATATTTAAATTGCATTTGTATAAAATAAAGGAATCATCTCTCTCTTACTTTTTTTATCGTGACGCCTATTTTATTTTGCCGCTTCATCCCTAAAAGAATTTTAGCCGTCAAAATCTAAGGTGTGAAATATTGGCAAAATAATGTATTTGATTAATAAAGTTAATTGATGCAGCAACACCTATTTCTAATCTTTGAGGGATAGGGACTAAAAAGTTTCCAATTTTAATTGTTTAATTTGATAACACCTCATTTAATAATTAATATTGTGTTAGTAAATCAAAAAACAACTAACGGTCGGACTTGTAGAATAAGCTTATATTAATTCTACTCAGTAGGATTTTTGTAGTTGTGAGATAGATTTTTTGGACCAGTATTATTAATCACATTTATTTACAGTGGTTATGAGGGAGGGATATACTCGATGTTAACTTTTTTATCATACACTGTTAAGTAGTGTTTACGTACTTACATTCAAATACAAACCTTGACCTTATTGAATCATATAACCCCCATTATCACTCCCGAGCTCAATGATCAATATTATTATTTTTAAAATAATAATTAATCTTTTCTTCACGACATGCCCCAGAGGGCGATTTTTTCTATAGTATTAATTACTTCTTATACATGTATTAGTTTCAACAAACTAAGTTTAAACTACTGAGTTCTCTCAAACAGGCGTCTTTGCCACAGAAATGGTTGAATCTTCATATGCAATAGTTTTGTAGTGAAATAATTCAGCGGACACTAGAACGAAGCAACACTGGACTTCTTCAAGGGCTCTATATATATGGAAAGTTGTCCAGGTTACTCTGACAAGAACATTAAAAAATTTAAAAATAATTATCACATAGTTAAAATCTAGAGTGGTGGAGTTTTTCCCGCCCAATATCTGAAAAATTAGAGATAAAAGTATATCTGTGCCCACTGGCACCAGAGGGCGAATCACACCAATAGGGAGATGAATTGGCGCCTAAATGATTCCAGTTAAATTAAGTTACCTTTTATACGTGGGCAGCATTACCAGCGAGGACGGTCTTTTTTTCAGTGCCTCCCCTATACAACTTCAAAGTTCCCCACACATTAACTTTGTCTGCTTTCGAACCAAAACGCATAAGGACTTCAATTTAGTTTCTGAATACTAGGCTCTGTTAAAATCTTCAATTTGTTGTTGTTGTTGTTGTTGTGTGTCTCTTCTCTATTCGAATTTAAATGTCCGTATTAACATCTGGAATATGCGTGATCCTCGCAAAAAACATTATACCAATCCAGAAAGGAAATCTTTCAACGCAAATAATATGAGGAATCCTATTTTGAGAATACTAACATAGAGTGACCTTGCCTGTCCTTGAGAGAAAATAACAAAATAATATAATGCGAAAATATGATAGTCAAATACATCCTAACAAATATAACAATACTGCAAATTAGTTGCCCCAGTAAAGGGAACATATTGAGTACCTAATTTATTCTCCCAAAACTCTAACGAGTGGTAATAAAAATAACCCACAGAGGTTAGTATACCAATTAACTAAACAATCGAACCAAAAACCCAAAACCCTAAGATTGAAGTCAAAGAAAATCTTTCCACTATATCGCCAAATTTGAAATAAATTAAGAGCTCGAAACTCCAGAAACTTTTATTCAAAGTGAATTTGCTTACTGCTAAATTACCCCCTAAACCAGTACTGGATATTGCCGGTTTAAAAACAAACAAAACCCAAACCAATCGCAGAAACTTTTTGAGACAGCATCTCATTGGTTGAGCTTTAGTCCCAGTGAGGTTCATGAAGTGATGACCCAGCCCTGACAAGAACTTTGATTCCCTATAAAAGACTCTTATATATGTTAGTGACATCCTTTTTCTATTACATGGGTATTTCTAATGTTAATATTTACAATCCCAGCAAATCCCATTGGCTCCATTTTGCTAAAGTGGTCAAACATTCCTTTCATATAAAGCTAAATCGACCATGATCTTCTTTTCAAACGTTTTCATGCCCGCCGTTTTTTCTTGTTTTTTTTCTTTAAATTTCCAACTTCCGCCTTTTACTACCCAAACTCAACCTTTCTACGCCTTAATACTCACAATGGACCATCTTAACGTGGCAAGAGTCTTCGAATTGTGGGCCTGCATCCCAATGGGTTCACTTGTTTTTTATCTTCAAACTATATTAATAATATATACTTGATATATGGATATTCAATTATTTATTAAGTATATATATATTATCGATGAACATGAGTGAGACACATAAAAACAAGAACTGACCAACAAAAATATTTCAATTAGTTGTATGCTTGAGACAATAAATACTATCAAATCATCTTAGCTATTTTGCGGGAGAAATGATTAATCCTTGGTATAAATTTGTGTTTTATGTGTGTGTTATAGTTGTGTATGCTGTGGTGTATCTTAGTGCCTGTGTATTTGTTATGTGTGTATTGTTAGGGTGGGTTAGTGGGTGTTAGCTCGCTTGTGTATATTGTGTGTTAGTGTTACGTTGTGTGTATTTTGTGTGAGTGTATTAGTGTGCTGTCCAATTTGCTGTTTGCCCTGTGCCAAGCCATATACATTAATGTGAGGGTGTGTTTTAGTAGTGAGGATGTTATGTGGTGTGTAGTGTGTGATTTTTGTGTGTGGATTGGTGTTGTAGTGGTGATATGAATGTAGGAGTTAGTGTACGGTGTATTTGTGTGTGTATTGGTAAGTGGTGTATTTGTGTCGGATCGTTTAGTTGTGTATGTGTGTGTGTTAGTGAGTGTATTCTGTGGTGTGTTAGTGTGGTATTTGTGTGGGCTGTGTTAGTGTGTGTATTTTTGTGTGTGTGTGTTAGTGTAGTGGATGTTGTGATGTGATTTGCGTGTGTAGTGGTGGTATTTGTTGATGTGTTGGTTAATGTGTGTATTTTGTGTCGTGTATTTGTGTGTGTGTAGTGTGCCTGTATTGTGTTGTGTATTTGTGTGTGTAGTTGGTATTTTGTGTCGTGTGTTAGTGTGTGTATTTGTGTGTATTTGGTGTGTGTAGTGTGTATTAGTGTGTGGTGTTAGGTGTGTGTATTTGTGTGTGTGTTAGTGTGTGTTAGTGTGTGTATTTGTGTGTGTTCAGTGTGTGTAATTTATGTGCTGGCGTTTAGTGAGGTATTGTGTGTGTGCTTACGTGTGGTGTATTTGTGTGCTTGTGTTAGTGAGTTGTATTTGTGTGTGTTTTAGGGTGTATTTGTGTGTGTGTAGGTGTGTGTATGTGTTGTGTTTAGTGAGTGTATTTGGTGTGTGTAGTGTGTGTATTTGTGTGTGTGTAAGTGTGTGTATTGGTGTTGTTTAGGTGAGTGTATTGTGTTGTGTGTTAGTGGTGTATTTGTGTGTGTGTTTAGTGGTGTGTATTTGTGTGTGTGTAGTGTGTTATTTGTGTGTGGTGTGTGTGTGTGTGTTATGGTGTGTGCGTGCAGGTGCCGGCGGAATAATTGGCTCGGGTTTGAAAATGCACTATTTGAAAAAAGGCCAACGCAGATTCCTAACAATTTAATCTTTACTATAAGAAGTCATTGCCCTTCTGTGATATTGCGTTCTTCCATCCTATTAGCGGCATGCGTTGGTACCGGTTTTAAAATCCAGAAGGGTGGGGGTGGTCATTTTGTTGGACCCTATAGAAAAAACTGAAAAAAAAAACTGAAAAAAAAAACTTTCTTTTAAAAAACTTACCATATTTTATTCCATTTTATCATAAAAGACATTCAAGTTTGGATGATCTCTTCTTGGTAATATCCGATTAGACGATTCCGCGTCTCTCCAATGCATGATCATCCATAGGAAAATGTAGATATACAAATGCCTCGTTCTTTTCTTCGATTCTTCTTCATCACTGGAGGGTGTAAAATCATTGCGACATGTTTTGCAAACGGTCCCAAAATTTATCGGGTCAAATTTTTCGCCTCTAGAAAACCTGAAATGATTAAGAAATTAGTATAAAAGTATTATTATAGTAAGTTATGAGGAGTAACAGATGGGTAAATCCAAAAATTTCCAATAACAAGATACTAACACTGCAATTCGACGGTTTATAAATCCTGATCATGGGCGGTAAAGTGATAGAATCGTCTTCATATAGGAGGAACCACTTCGAGATCGATTACGAGAGCACATTTCTGGTAGCATATGGCATGCTCATAAAATCGGTCCAAACCAGGTCTTGCTTTTCACGGTAGTATCTGGTTAAGATAGGAAAAATCTGGAAGAGAAAAAAAAGAAACATAATGAAGAGTTTAAAAGAGTTTTATCATTTGTTTGGTAGGTTAGTTTTGAAGTCTATCCAAAATGCAAAGTAGTAAAGAAAAATGAGGTAACTATAGATTGTTGTTCGTTTATCTCTGTTTTTAGTCTCTTAATATTTCGGGATAAGATCCCTTCGTCGGAGCTTTCTGAAAGCCTAAGATCCTGAAGCTGTTACCTTGTTTGCTGTAGGATTTGTCCATTCTGTTTGATGTATAAAGAAAGGTAAGGTAAGAAAAAAAATGCTACACAGAGAAATAAAAAGAAAGAAAGAAAGAAAGAAAGCAGGTGAGGAAAGATAGAGAGTGGGTGAGCGCGCGGAAGCGGATAATGCAATCTGTTTCAATCGAACAGTAATTAATGCAAAGAGGAAAAGAAGAAAGAAAGAAAAAAAAATAGTGAGAGAGATTTAAAGTACAGATAAAAGTCTCGGGGTGGTCTAAAGTCGGTATCAGGTCAATCAGCGATAGGGAGTCTATCCCCTTTCAGCTATGGTCAGGAAGACCAAGAGATTATTTTTGCGTCTGAGGTGGAGCGGCCACATCCTACCACCAGCTCCTTACTTTACCGCTACAATCCTCATGCTTACTCATATGTTGAGTTTGGCGAGGGGACCGGTACGAACTAGACCCTGTGGTTTCTAGTTCGAACGCTTATATCGACTGACGTTACCCAGGCAACTTCTTTAAACCAAGATTATTACTTTTTTACATATTGACACTATTTCGATTAGCTCCTTAAGTAAACAAGAGATATTGTTTCGCCTCCGATTTTCAATGGGACACTTACCGCTTACAGCCATTAAATCTTCACCATGGCTCGCTTCCGGCCAGGCCTGGGTGGATTTGGGCAACGCCGGCTCACAGAAAATCTTCAGGTTTTTCGAATTCGCTTGGTCTCAAGCTCATACCAGGGCGTCGGGCTTTACTCTATTCCGAACGATGGTACGAAATATCACCACATTCATATCTTTTTTGGAACTGCTGAATAGAAGAGTGATTGGTTGATTGTTGCGTTGGTGGTGGTTGTATCTACGACATGTCACGAAGCCATGCTTTGGATAAGATAAAAGCGAAAATTCTTTATCGTAAATAACACAGAGGCGAAATTTATTAATTTGATTGATATGTATTGTGTTATATCCATTTATTCCTCAACTTTTATATACACACACATACGGACACACACGCACGCGCACACACACACACACAACACGCACACACACCACACACACCCATATACTATATATATATATGTGTGGTGTGTGTGTGCCTGTAGTTGATTAAAATGTAAGGAACAAAAGTGATAAAAACACAAAACAATTTCAATAATTAATATTTTCGGCCTCTGTTATTTATAAGCTTCATCGGTTTTTTTTTAAAACAAATACACAAAAAAAAATTTGAATAAAAAATTACTTAATTTAGTATTTGAGTCATAGGAATATAATCTAAGGAAACTATGTTTTGGATTATTTTGGAAAAAATGGAAAGCTTGTACTCTCATGCATTCCTCTTCACGGTATACAAAGTTGCCAGTCTAAATTCAGAACTGATTTTGATGGGCACCGTACTCTCTCTCCTCCTCTCTCTTCTCTCTCTCTCTCTCATTATCATATGTATACATATATATATATATATATATATGTAGTATATTAGGAAAAATGAAAAAAACACAGGTTTAACTTTGGCGTTAAGTGGTTGAATTTATTGGCCGCACACTCGCCAGTGTTTCGATCTAATTAATTAGATCATCTTCAGGGCATTTGTGATATTATGGAATGTGATCAGAATTTTATATCACAGATTATTATTATATATTATAATATAATAGGGTATATATAATATATATATATAATATATATATATATATATATACATATGTATATATATTATATTATATTAATACATATTCTATTATATTACATATATTAAATATGTATATATATACATATTCCTGGATAAGCAGGAGTGTTTAATCGATATAATATATATAATATTATATAATATATATAATATATATATTATATATATATATTCCTTGATAAACAGGAGTGAATTACATGCGTAAATAAAACCACATTCATGACTGGTGCTTATGCTACATCTTCAAAAAAAAGCAAAATAATTTAAGATTTGTTCTTACCGAAGACTTTTATCGAGCGACCAATTTTCTTTGAGTTTTTCAAATACTTCTAGACAGTCTTCGATATCGATGAATTGCCCTTGTAATCTTTTTCGGCAAAGGGACAATCTTAAGACATCTCAATGAGGCCAACTTTCATCCAGTTACAAGGCTGCATTTGATCGGTCATTTTCAGCACTTTGGCACGATCCGAAATTCTAAAGAGAAGAAGGAAAAAAAAAAGGAAAAAGCAATTTAAAAAAAAATATGAAATTGTTTGGTTTGGTTTGTTTTACGGCATATTCAACCTTCAGTGGGTCATTTAATGCCGATAAAGTTTTGAAATAAATCAATTCTTAATGGATAATACAATTTTTTTATATAAAACACATTTTTCTATTTAACCATAGATGGGACCCTAACAGGTACTACCACTCCGGGTCAGAGTGGACCAGGGAGCAATGGTGTATGAATGGGTGCCTCCCAACATTCCCCACCTCCAGAACTGGAACCTCACATCCATCGATAGATGTTTAACGTCAGTTCCCATAGGACATGTAGAAGACCCGCAGCTACAACGCCTTCTAGCACCCATATGATAAAAAAGGGTGGGCTTGCCATAAGGGCAATAGATAGGGTGGGAAAATCATATAGGTGCTAGGGCTTGATGTGAACCAGCCGATTGGTCGGAGGGCCCTCTCCGACCGCCCGTCTAGCCCAAGATAGGGCCAAATGAAGCCGTCAAGCTGGAGGCTGGTTGATGTCATGTATTGAACTGCTCATCCACCTGGGCTCTATTTCCTTAAGCATCATGGGTCGCCACCCACGGGCCAACGCAAGAGATGGCCCATTGGGGGAAGTCTTACCCTCCTGCAGAGGTTGCTCAGTCGGTGCATTCTAACGCCCCAGCCGACAGGTGTGTTGTATGAAATTGTAATTAAAAGATTAAAGACTATTTAGAAAATTCTACCCTATGAGAAGGAGATTTGAACATCAGTCACATCAATCTGTTATTTGTAATCTATCTTTGTCTTGTGTCTTCATCTCTCTTCTGGCTCTCTCATCTCGCTCCTCTCCTCGCTCTCTTTCTCCTGCAGAGAAACTAACATTATTATACGAGGAGGAGTCAAAGATACATAGAGGGGAAGAAAGATATATGATTACTGAGTTAAAAGTAAGAGATTGGTCGTTTTTTTACTTAATTGCAAATTACGACTAATTAGAACCAATTAAAACGAATTGTTTTCAAACATAATTCAATCCTAAAAGTAAGAGAATAATTTAGTATAAATTTCGTGTCATTAAACTAAACAGTAAAAGAAGCCTTTAGGAAGCAAAAGTTGATTTATACTCAGCTTTAAATGATATTATATATATATATATAATATATATATATATATATATATATATATATATAATATATATATCGAGGATTATTAAAAATAAAATAGAAAACTTGAGGTGTGGAAAAGGAGAAAGAAACAAGAAAGAGAGAATTGTCTTATTCTTTTTTGCCTTTTTTTTTTTTTGTACTCACCTCAAGTTTTTTCTATTTTATTTTTTATAATCCTCGTATTTAGCTCTGTTTGAGTGAGGATCGAAACATGTCCAGCTGACAACTCGTTTTTACTCTCCTTTACCCCTCTTCTATAGTTATAACAATAGAAGAAAAATATTTAGTTTCTTATTTTTCTCCTCTTATAATGAATTTGTTAAGAGGTCTATTTACAGCAATAATAAAATTTTGTTTACCCCCCCAAAAAAAATTTATAAATATATATATATATTTAACTTACTTGATACCACGTGCCAAGTAAATTTGTTATGGCGGTTTTTATCACGGTAATCGAGGATGGGTACTAAACCACGAAATATATTTCTTTATGATTGAGGTGGCCAGGTATCTTAGCATCTGCTTGTCTGAAAAACAAAAATAGAGAGAGAGATTCTCATTAAAGATTGCGTCGTGCTGTAAATACCGCGGTTAAGCCGAAATGTAACACAAAGTTGGATATATACTGGAAGAGGGAAAGAGATACCGCCGAGAGAACAGGTGCAAAAATTGTCCTAGTCCATCTGCACCCACACTCCCGAATGGAGGTGTCGCAAATGAAACCATTCCTTACCTCCTTTTAGACGATGAGGGAGTATTGCCTTGGTGTTAATGGGGTGGCCCGAGGGGGGTTAATAATCCTCTGAGGCCGGACTGTTTTATTTTCAAACAACACATATGTTCCTTTAGATCGGGAAATGTTACGAGATTGCATTCACCGTCTGTATGTATATTAACTTACGGTGGGTATAAGAACGATCGTTGGAAGCGCACAATATCCAGAGGTTAAGGTGTGAAAAAACAAATACAAAGTGCTCAAATACAAAGTGCTCTACATTATTATATATAATATATTATATATATTGGGGAATATGTGTTTAAACTGAAGTCGAACCTAATTTATGAAGTTAATTAATAAATAATATAATTAATTAGGCGGGCAATTACCTATTATTTAAGGTAAACGAGATCGAGAAAAATCAATCTCTGTATGTCCATTTCGGCCTATTAGGCCTCATCAGCAGAGCTATAGATAACAAGAGACCGCCCCGGCGTGATTCGAAAACCTGGCTGTCAGCTGACTTTCAAGCGTCTTTTACCACCACACCAAACGGACTTAGCAGATTTCTTCGATTGTTAAGGAGTAGGTATAGAGACACACACACCACACACACGCACGCATACACTACACACACACACACACAATTATATATATATTATATATATTATGTATATTATATATATATATATAATATATATTTAAGTAAAGAAATAACAAAGACTTAGAGATTGAAGCTTCTAAGTCTTTTGTTATTTCTTTACTTATATATTTGCTCTGTGACTCTAAAATTAAGAACACATTGAGCTCTCAAAACTGCGACAGTTTTTTTAATAAAACTATTGTGTCGTAAGGAAGATTTCTTGTCTGGACTTTTGGATATATATATATATATATATATATATATATATATATATATATAAACTCACACATATATACACATACATACACATACACATATATTGATCGCAACGTCTTGTCAGGCGACTGCCACTCCTTCATTCATTGTCCGTTTGTGAGCTCGTTCATGGCTTTTCAATCTTGTCAGCGACTTGCATAACTTAGAAACATATCTGGCCACACATAACGATCGGCGTTGACTGAGTTGACAGGCGTTGTATTACACATCACTGTGAACTCTTTGTGAGATAGTGTTCTTATTTTGGCGACTGACCATCTTCTTTTGGTATTATTTCTTCCTCTGGTTTATACGGATTCCTTATTGCTGGCTCCGGTTGTCTGTGCTTATCCAACTGGTTTAAATGGACGCAAGACTTTGTGTATTTTTCAAAAGACGTCTTTATTGAAACCGAAGCCAAAAAGAGTTCAGTCGTGCGTTGAGAAGATGGCTTACTTGGGAATAGTAACCATCACGTCCGGTCCCTTCGACTAGAGCCGCCAAATTCTATTCTCAGTTCCCTTTCACGTGCTTTTGCCAATGAGAAATCGGTGCCTAGGCCAGTGAAAGGTTAATTGTTGTTCAATAACGTCTATAATGGTTATGGTTAATTTCCATCTATAAATACCGCCATTTAAATTTTTCTACACTACAGTCATAATTTGTAGGCAAACCCATGAATTGTGTAACAATAGAGAAGACTGGATATTTGTCTTGATAAAGGCAATTAGACTTAGGAGGAAAGGAAAACTCTGGGATTGAAACCAGCTGTACTCCGCTTAAAGATTGACCTTGTGTCACATCCTAACCGCAGGTGTTGGGTAAAAACATTCTCTCACTCCACAGTACATTTAAAACATTGACTTTGTGTCACATCCTGTCCATGGCGGAGGGTTGGATAAATACGTTCTCTCACTCACTCCACTACGCTTTAAAAACATTGACCTTATGTCACATCCTGCCGTTGCGAATGGGTTGGGTAAATACATTCTCTCATTTTAAAACATATACAAAAACTAGCCACTCATCACTTACACTTTAAGACGTTTTGTGTAAATACTTCTCTCTCATTCTAAAACATAATACAAAAACTAGCTCACTCACTCTACTACACTTTAAGACGTTTTGAGTAAATACTTTCTCTCATTCATAAAACATAATACAAAAACTAGCTTCACTCACTCTACTACACTTTAAGACGTTTTGAGTAAATACTTTCTCTCATTCATAAAACATAATACAAAAACTAGCTTACCTGTCATAGCAGATGAGACGACTGAAAGGCATCTCGCGTGGGAAAGTCTTCGATAACGAACAGAGATAAATTTTTCTTCAGATCTACTCCGGGAGTTCGTCTACCTTAATATTCAAATTGTTCACGAGAGCCTGCATCAGAGGTTCATTCATCACATAATAATAGCCTGAAACGAAATGACATTAATGTTTGATTAGTTTAGTTGGTTGGATTTTACGACACGTCAACCCTTTTTGGGTTATTTTATAGGGCCGGCTTAGCTGTCGTTAGAGCGTTCGGCTAGAAACCACAAGGTTCCTAGTTCGATACCGACACTCGCCAACTCAGCATATGAGTAGCATAGGGATCTGTGCGGTAAAGTAAGGAGCTGATGTTAGTTGTGGCGCTCCACTTCAGAAGCAAACACAATCTCCTTGGTTTAGCGCTAGGAAAAAGGGGATAGATTCCCTCGCTGGTTGGTTGATACCGACTTTAGGCCACCCCAGCAACTTCTTTTATGCCGAAAATGTTTTGTTTTATTCATTCCTTTTAGATATTCAATTTTTTAACTCAATTTTTTTAGCCACATATGTTAAAAACACATTTCTTATCTATTTAATCCATAGATAGGACACTTAACAGGTATTACCACTCCGGGTCAGAGTGGACCTGAGAGTAATAGTAATGAAAGGGTACTCCACACTCCCCAGAGCTCCAAAATATGAACTTCACCACTAGATACAGTTTAATGTCATATCCAGGACACTAAGACCCTCGACCACCGCCTTCTAGCACATATATGCATAAAAAGGGTTGGGAGAATTTCATAGAGCAATATGTCGGGACAATCATATAGGTGCTAGGGCTTGACATGACTAGCCGATATATCGGATCGGCGCCTCTCCAACCGCCCGTCTAGCCAAATAAGGGCCAAAGTGGAGTGATACAAGTTATGGAGTACATAAAGATTTCGTCCTGAAGCATCACGGGTCACCACCACGGCCAAACAGGTGAAAGGTTGACTGTTGTCAATAACTTTCTATAACGGTTTGGTAACTTTCCACCACAATACCGCCATTTTAATTTTACTACACTACCGTCATAATTCGTAGGTTACCCACAAATTATGTAACAATAGAGCAGACTGGATATTTTTAAAGCAAACTAGACTAAAAAAGGAAAACTCTGGTATTTAAAACCAGCTATACTCCGCGTAAAGGGGGTATTTCTTTTATAGAGATGCAGTCGGCTACTCACAGATAATGCCTAACCTTGCCTTCAGAGTCGCTTCGGCACCTGACGGCTAAGTAAAATTGACAGCGTTGATCCTCCCAGGCAATACCTGCCCCTTGATTAAAGGGACAGGGTGGGTTTAGTGCTCAGTGACTGAGGCATCCCCCTTGAGGGTGAATGCTGACGGGGTCAATGCATTTTTGTGCCTACCACCCATGAGCTTTGGCTTGTGGGTGGGCCCACATAAAAATGTCCTTGTGTCATGATGGATGAGGGGAAAATACCCTGAGCCTGCTAGGCACCCAATCCAACAGGGCTAGGAATCAATCCGAGAAGGCGGAGGAAAAAAGGAATACTTACTTTGATGTGTAGAGACGATCATGAATCTACCCTGTCTTGTTCGGTTTCATTTTGTTAATGTCGCCAATCAGAAGCTCAATTTGGCACAGACCTTGAGTTGTGATCCAAATTGAGGTGTATCGAGCTTCTTTAGAAGCATTTTCGAATTTTATAACTTTATGTTGTCTCACTATGAAGAAAGAAAGAAAAAGAAGAAAAAAACATTAATAGACAGAAAAGTTTAAGACTAGGTGTTTCTTGTCGAACTCGGGAGCCTTCATGTCGGAATCTGGAGCCTTCACAGAATTTCGCACCCACCGAACTTTTTATTTAATCCTATTGGAATAGACACGATTCCCGAGTTCGTCAAAAAAAAAAGAAAAAAAAAAAAAAAAAAAGGTAAAGCGAAAAAAAAAAAACCTGAAGAAGGCCGGCGAATACATCGACCGAGCCGTTGTGTATATAACAATAAAGATGAGGACAACAGTCCCAAAAAATCTAAATTATACAAATTATCAAGCCTCATCACAAAAATTCAGACAAATAATAAAACCGCATAAAATTGTATGTACAGTACAATAAAATGGAGGTACCCGTGGTGTAATGGTTAATCATTCATGAGAAAATGGCTTAAATAAAGGGTTCCGATTCAAAGTTCTGTGAAGGCTCATCGATCTTGAACAAGAAGATTCGATTTCGACAGTAACATCTGACAGAGGCCAGATGGACATCGGCCGAAGAAGCGTCTCTCAGTATACACACTCGAGAATGAGACACTACAGTTCCGAAAATCATAAATAATTAAATTATCAAGGCCTCATTAAAAAAAATATCAGACAAATATATGAAGGTGAATGTTAATCGAGGAGGCGGGGGTCATATTTTTTTTAAGAAAAGCAAAATAAGGAAGAAACTCAGATTTTTTCCCACAATATAAACCCTTACAATTTATCGAAATGATTTTATATCAAAAATTTAATCAATTTTGCACAAATGAATATTTGAATTGAGGCTATTCAAATTTGGCAGGCGATCAACTGAATGCTCTAGGCTTGAACAGAGTCTGTCATCAATCTTGGGTGACTAAGAAGTGTCCAACACTGATGTGCTGGAACGTAGCAAACATGCAATAGCATGTTCGCCATCATCGCGAGAGGACGCCTGCGCTTGCTTGGTCCGTCAGGAGGATGCGACAACAGGCCGCTCCCCAAAGACCTACTGTATGGCGAATTAGCCAGAAGGCACCCGACCGGTAGGAAGGACCACATCTGCGATTTTAAAACGCTGCAAGAAGGACAGGAAGACATGCCACATCAACACCAACATATGGGAGGTTTGGTGCAGAAACCGAGCGGCTGCGCCTCCTTGTCAAACAAGGCCACGAAACGAGTGAAAGATAGGAAAGAAAACCGCCACAGAAAAGAGAGCAGAAGGAGACGATAACAGCAACTCCAGCAAGCATCCACTGTTTGTTTGGCGGTCACTGCACCAGAGATTACCATTTCAAAATTGGCCTTGTTCGGCCATTCAAGTAGCTTCAGTTAAAATTGAACACTATGCCGGCATCGTTTTAGCAGACGGAAGGATGCAAAAAACGGCAAACCATGTTGAAATTTCTTGAAGAACTAGCAGGGCTACCGGCGTCGCCTGAGTTAGAGGGAGATTTTTTAAAAGTAATCCCGCATATCCATTTATTATTTAATCGTGATTGAATCCTTATGGATGCCCCATTTAAATCCCTATGTAAAAAAAATAGACATTGCATTGATCCAGCTACTCTGGAAAAGAATTTTAATGTCTACTATCTAAAATATTAAATGAAAAAAATTTCATGCTGTTATCATTTTATTTTTTATTATCTTCACGAATCTTTAATTCAAATCTCATATTACTCAAAACCAAGCCCTGATGATATTTAAATGTGTAATTATTTACTTGCGTTTAATGTTTTATTTTTCAAAGTTTCCTCCGGACATTACCACATGCCACACAAACGCCCTTTATATATGATAGAGATAGGATAGATGTGTGATGTGTACGGAGGAAATGTCTTAGTTAAAAAAAATGTTACAAGGGCAAAATATGGATGTCATACGTGCCTGACTAGAAAAGACTTATGGAGAGGAAACATACTGACTCTCTGGTAAAGAAAATAGTCCGGGTGTAGAGGTCAGTTTAAAGGTCATGCTGAAAGTTCTTCTTGGGACATTAAAGGGCCTATCACTCCAACCGATTGTGTCCTTGAAAAAAGGTGCAATTATTAAAATTGCTTCCTATTGCCAGGGTGACTGTTCAATGTCTGAAGTCACCCTGGTGCAACAACATGAAGCTAGGGAGTCCAGAAGAAAGCAGCGACAACAAAGCACGACACAGCAATACTTCAGAACACCTTCATTATGCGACATCTGTTGGTCGAGGAATGTTTTTCTAACATTGGACTTTACAGTCACAGGAGGGCTGTAACTTCAGGGCACAAAAACCTATATTATAACCCTACTGCCAACTCCTAGGCCAAATCTCACCTTATTTATTGAATGACCCTCTTCTGGGACACAAAAAGGACCCATTACTATTGATTTCTTTTGAAAAGTGCCACTGTTAAACAGTGCTTCCTATTGCCAACTCCTTAGGCCAATTCACCTTATTTATTGAATGACCCTCTTCTGGGACACAAAAAGGACCCATCACTATTGATTTCCTGAAAAAGATGCCTACTTAAACAAGTGCTTTCCTATTGCCAACTCCTTAGGCCAAATTCACCTTATTTATTGAATATCCTCTTCTCGGGACATAAAAATCCCATGTACTATTGATTTCCTGAAAAAGGTGCCACTGTAAAACAGTGCTTCCTATTGCCAACTCCTTATGACAAATTCACTTTATTTATTGAATTGACTGCGTATAGATAGACAAATAATAATGACATGAATGTCTTTAAATGGCTAAAATGTGTTTGCCACTTACAAGCCTGAGTTAAAAAGACAGTCCATGGAGTAAAAACAACACTGACTCACCGGTAAAGAAAAAGTTCTTGGCCGCAGCGATCAGTAAAGATGGCATATGACAGGTTTTCTGGGCAAAGGACCATCACTATTGATTTCTTCGAAAAAGTGCAAATGTAAACAGTGTTTCCTAGCCAACTTCTATAAGGCAACTATTCACCTTTATTTATTGAATGACCCTCCTCTGGGACAGAAAAGGACCCATCTCTATTGATTTCATGAAAAGTGCAAGTGTAAACATTGTTTCCTATAGCCAACTCCTTCGGTTAAAATTCACCTTATTTATTGAATGACCTTCGTATTTTGATAGATCGTAAATGATTGGGCTTGGTTTTTCTGAGGTTTTCAATTGACGTTAGCAGCGTTTCATCAACCTTTACCCTGAGTAACGCCTTAAAATAAATTACGTGTCTCAAGGAACCGCACTGCACGAAAAAACAAAATTATATACCTTTCTTCCAATCGTAGTTCACGTGGTAAAATAAGTATTATTTTTGAAATACTGGTTCAAGTAAAATTAATACTTCTTGGTCAAATTTTTCGGTAATGCTAAATAAAATTTCATACTTTCGTTTATAGATACTTCAACAGGGAGTTTTCATTCACAAAAAAAAATCTAAACTCAAACGTTAAAAAAATAAAAACATAAGTAACCATATCATATCTTGATTATAATGGAGATAGTGTGGTTTTTCTTGTCTGTAACCGAAATTATCAGTTACAGCTCTCAAGTCACAATTCCTTCAGGTTATTACACGCATATTATCTCCATGATTTACATTATGTAGACCTCAATTATTACTAAGAATTGTTTCACATTTATTAATACTGCTGACCTTCTTCCATAATAATACACATGCAATTGTATTTATATAAACAAACAAAATTAACGGTTACGAGTTGATCAGAATAAATGACAATTTTGTGCATTATTGATATAAAAATTTGTAATTTTTAATAGATATGTGCTTTAATATTATTGCATTTCTAATTGTAGGATTCTATTCACGATAGTTGTTGGCCTCATATTCCATTAAGATAAACCTCAACAATTAAGGAAATCAATAATATTAAGCACATATTTAGTTAAAAATCAAATTTTTCAATATTCATATGTCAAATTAGCTTTTTACTGAATGCACACTGTAAACCCGTTCATTTTGTTTATCTCTTGATTTAATATAAATACAATTGCAGTTTATCTATTAATGCGAGGACAGGTGACGTCAGCAGCTATTAATAATGTGGAAACAATTTTATTAATAATCATTGAGGTTCTACTATAAATCATAACAATCATGAAATTAATATGACGTCTATCCATTTAAACTAGAGGGGATTGTGGTGGACTTTGGAGTAGTAATATTATTTCCTCGGTTACAGACAAAAACACACTATCTCATTATAATAAGATATATATTGCCGTTACTTATGTTTTATATTTGTTACGTTTGAGTTAGGATTTTTTTGTGAATAAAACTCCCTCGTTGAAAGTATTCATTTAATACGAACAGTATGAATTTTATTTTAGCATTACCGAAAAAATTTGACCAGAAGTATTAATTTTCCGGATTGAACAAGTTATATCACAAATAATTAGCTATATTTTACCACATGAACTACGATTTGGAAAAAAGGAAAGGTTGATATAATTTTGTTTTCGGTGCAAGCGGTTCCTTGAGACACGAATTTTATTTTAAGGGTTACTCAAGGTAAAATAGGATTGAGAAACGCTCGCCTACGTCAATTGAAAAACCCTCAGAAAAAAACCACCAAGCCCATATCTTTACGACTCCTATCAAAAATTACGAAGGTTCATTCAAAAAAGCGTTGAATTTTACCCAGGAGTTGGCGTATTAGGAAACACTGTTTACACTTGCACCCTTTTCAATTGAAATCAATAGAGATGGTCCTTTCATTCCAGAGGTAGGGTACATCTTCTCAATAAATAAGGGTGGCACTGTTGCCAAAAAGAGCTTGGGCCGACTAGGAAACGAGCTTGTTTACATCTTGCACTATTCTCTCTCAAGAAAATCAAGTAGTGAGGTGGGTCCTTTCCCTCGATAAACTGTCAGATTATGACTTCTTTATCCTGTTCTTGCCAAGAACTTCTTTCTTTACCGGTGATCTGTCCAGTGTGTTTTCATCAGTGGGTGACTGTCTTTTAACTCAGGCTCTGCTGATGTCGCATATCACCATGTAGCACATTTTAAGGACATTTTCTGTCATTGTCATAATATATTATATGTCTATCTATATAATGACGAAATAAAGTCATTCAATAAATAAAGTGAATTGTACATAAGGGATTGGCAAATTAGTAAGCACTGCTTTAGCTGTGGCACTTTTTCAGAAGGAAGATCAAGTAGTAAATGGTCTTTTATGGTCCCGAGTAAGAGTGGTCAGTTCCTCAAGTGAAAATCTACGGTAATTTTGGCAACCTTTTCCGACACCCTAAGGATCCGTTGGCAATAGGAAACAAGCGTCTTTTAAGTGGCCATCTTTCTTTCAAAGCGAAATCAATTAGTGATGGGTCCTTTTGTGTCCCAGAAGAGGGTCATTCAATAAATTACAAGGTGAATTGCCCTAAGGAGCGTTGGCGAATAGAAAGCAACTGGTCTTACTCGAGAGTGGCTCTTTTCACAAGAAATCAATAGTTTAACTGGGTCCCTTTTTGTGTCTCCAAGAAGAGGGACACTCCAATAAATAAAGTTCGTAAATTTGGCCTAAGGAGTTGGGCAGTTTTAGGGGTGTATAATATTAGGGTTTCGTGCCTCCTCGAAGTACAGCGCCTCCTGTGACTGTAAAGTCCCATATAGTTAGAAAAACATTCTCTGACCACAGATGTCGGAGTCCATAATGGGAAGTTGTCTCTGACAGATCATGCTGTGTCGGTGTCTTTGTTGTACGCTTGCTCTTCTCTGCTACTCACTAGCTTTCATTGCTGTGCCACAGGGTGACTTCAGACATGAACAGTCATACGAGCCTGGCAATAGGGAAGCAATTTCTCATAATTGCACCTTTTTCAAAAGGACATCAATAGTGATAGTGCCCTTTTAATGTCCGCAGAGAGACTTGTCATGCATTGTGACCTTTCTGACCTCTAACACCCGAACTTTTTCTTACCAGAGAGGTCAGTATGTTTGCCTCTCCCATTTAGTCTGGTTGTGGTCTAGTCAGGCACTTATAGTGACAAATCTTATTATTTTGCACCCATTTGATAAAGCATTTTTTTAACACTAGTACATTTTTCTCCCCTACACATCACACATCTATCTATCTTTCGTATACATATATAAAGAGGCTAGTTGTGTGCAATCGTGTGTAATGTCCGGCAGGGAAACTTTGAAATCAGCAATAACAACAAATTAACGACAAAGTAAATATATATACACATTAAAATATCTCATGGGCTTGGTTTTTGAGTAAAAATAATGAAGAGTTTTGATTAAGATTTCGTGAAGATAATAAAAAAATAAAATGATAACGCATGGAATTTTTTTTTTCATTAATAGATCCAGTAGACCATTAAAATTCTATTTCAGAAGTAGCTGAGATTCAATGCAAGATTCTATTTTTTTTACATAGGGATTTTAATATGGGGCATTCCCATAAGCGATTCAAATCCGACTTACAAATAAAATGGATATGCGGGGACTAACTTTAAAAAATCTCCCTCTACCAGCGACGCCGGGTTAGCCGCTGCTATTTCTTCAATGAAATTTTCACATGGTTTGCACGTTTTTGCATCCTTCCGTCTGCTAAAGGACGATGGCATTTAGTGTCACAATTTTTTAACTGAAGCTACTTGATGGCGAACAGGCCAATTTGAATGGTAATCTCTGGTGCAGTGACCGCAAACAAACAGTGATGCTTGCTGGAGTTGCTGTTATCTCTCCTTCTGGCTCTCTTTCTGTGGCGGTTTCTTTCCTATCTTTTTCATCGTTTTTTCGTTGCTTGTTTGACAAGGAGCGCCAGGCCCGCTCGGTTTTCTGCACCAACCTCCATGATGTGGTGTGTTGATGTGGCATGTCTTTCATGTCCTTCTTGCGACGTCTTTAAATCGCAGATGTGGTCTCCCTACCGTTCGGGTGGCCTTCTGCTAATTCGCCATACAGTAGGTCTTTGGGGATGCGGCCTTTGTCCATCCTCCTGACGTGACCAAGCCAGCGCAGGCGTCTCTCGCAGATGATGGCGAACATGCTATTCATGTTGCTCGTTCCAGCACATCAGTGTTGGACACTTCTTAGTCACCCAGATTTGATGACAGACCTCTGTTCAAGCCTAGAGCATTCAGTTTGATTCCCTGCCAATTTGAATAGCCTCAAATCAAATATTCATTTGTGCAAATTGAATTAAATTTTGATATAAATCAATTTCGAATAATGTAGGTTATATTTGTGGGAAAAATCTGAGTTTCTTCTTATTTTGCTTTTCTTTAAAAAAAAAATTATGACCCCGCTCCTCGTATATAACATTTCAACTTTCATATTATTTGTCTGAATTTTTTTTTAGATGAGGCTTGATAATTTTAAATTATTTAGATTTTCGGGACTGTTGTCCTCATCTCGAGTGTTATATACACAACGTTTCGGCCGATTGTGCCATCTGGCCTTCTTCAGATGTTACTTGTCGAATTCCGGAATCTTCTTGTCAGATCGAGAGCCTTCACAGAACTTTGAATCAAACCCTTTATTTAAGCCATTTCTCATAATGATAACCATTACACCACGGGTACCTCCTATTTTATTGTACTGTACATACATTTTTATGCGGTTTTATTTATTTGTCTGAATTTTTGTGATGAGGCTTGATAATTTGTATAATTAGATTTTTTGGGACTGTTGTCCTCATCTTTATTGTTATATACACAACGGCTCGGTCGATGTATTCGCCGGCCTTCTTCAGGTTTTTTTTTCCTTTATCCTTTTTTTTTTTTTTTTTTTCTTTTTTTTTTGACGAACTCGGGGAATCGTGTCTATTCCAATGGATTAAATAAAAAGTTCGGTGGGTGCGAAATTCTGTGAAGGCTCCAGATTCCGACATGAAGGCTCCGAGTTCGACAAGAAACACCTAGTCTTAAACTTTTCTGTCTATTAATGTTTTTTCTTCTTTTTCTTTCTTCTTCATATGTGAGGCAACATAAAGTTATAAATTCGAAAATGCTTCTAAAGAAGCTCGATACACTCAATTTGATCACAACTCAAGGTCGTTGCCCAAATTGAGCTGTTGGGACATACACAAATGACCGAACAAGACAGGGGTAGATTTCATGATCGTCTCTACACATCAAAGTAAGTATTCCTTTTTCCTCCGCCTTCTCGGATTGATTGCCTAGCCCTGTTGGATTGGTTGCCTAGCAGGCTCAGGGTATTTTCCCCTCATCCATCATGACACAAGGACATTTTATGTGGGGCCCACCCACAAGCCAAAGCTCATTGGGTGTGTAGGCACAAAAATGCATTGACCCCGTCAGCATTCACCCTCAAGGGGATGCCTCAGTCACTGAGCACTAAACCCAACCCTGTCCCTTTAAATCAAGGGGGCAGGTATTGCCTGGGAGGATCAACGCTGTCAATTTTACTTAGCCGGTCCAGGTGCCGAAGCGACTCTGAAGCAGGTTAGGCAATTAATCTGAAGAGTACGCCGACTGCATCTCTAATAAAGAAATACCCCCCTTTACGCGGAGATATAGCTGGTTTAAATACCAGAGTTTTCGTTTTTTAGTCTAGTTTGCCTTTATCCAGGACTAAATATCCAGTCTGCTCTATTGTTACATAATTTGTGGGTACCTCACGAATTATGACGGTAGTAGTAAAATTTAAAATGGCGGTATTGTGGGTGGAAAGTTACCAAAACCGTTATAGAAGTTATTGACAACAGTCAACCTTTCACCTGTTGGCCGTGGGTGGTGACCGTGATGCTTCAGGGACGAAATCTTTTATGTACTCCATAACTTGTATCACTCCACTTTGGCCCTTATTTGGCTAGACGGGCGGTTGGAGAGGCCCGATCCGATATATCGGCTAGTCATGTCAAGCCCTAGCACCTATATGATTGTCCCGACCATATTGCTCTTATGAAATTCTCCCAACCCTTTTTATCATATATGTGCTAGAAGGCGGTGGTCGAGAGGTCTTAGTGTCCTGGATATGACATTAAACTGTATCTAGTGGTGAAGTTCATATTTTGGAGCTCTGGGGAGTGTGGAGTACCCTTTCATTACATTACTCTCAGGTCCACTCTGACCCGGCAGTGGTAATACCTGTTTAGTGTCCTATCTATGGATTAAATAGATAAGAAATGTGGTTTTTAACATATGTGGCTAAAAAATTGAGTTAAAAAAATTGAATATCTAAAAGGAATGAATAAAACAAAACATTTTCGGCATAAAAGAAGTTGCTGGGGTGGCCCTAAAGTCGTATCAACCAACCAGCGAGGGAATCTATCCCCTTTTCCTAGCGCTAAACAAGGAGATTGTGTTTGCTTCTGAAGTGGAGCGCCACAACTAAACTCAGCTCCTTACTTTACCGCACAGATCCCTATGCTACTCATATATGCTGAGTTGGCGAGTGTCGGTATCGAACTAGGAACCTTGTGGTTTCTAGCCGAACGCTCTAACGACAGCTAAGCCGGCCCTATAAAATAACCCAAAAAGGGTTGACGTGTCGTAAATCCAACCAACTAAACTAATCAAACATTAATGTCATTTCGTTTCAGGCTATTATTATGTGATGAATGAACCTCTGATGCAGGCTCTCGTGACAATTTGAATATTAAGTAGACGAACTCCCGGAGGTAGATCTGAAGAAAAATTATCTCTGTTCGTTATCGAAGACTTTCCCACGCGAGATGCCTTTCAGTCGTCTCATCTGCTATGACAGGTAAGCTAGTTTTTGTATTATGTTTATGAATGAGAGAAAGTATTTACTCAAAAGTGTAGTGTAGAGTGTGTGAGCTAGTTTTTGTATTATGTTTTATGAATGAGAGAAAGTATTATCAAAACGTCTTAAAGTGTAGTAGAGTGAGTGAGCTAGTTTTTGTATTATGTTTTATGATGAGAGAAAGTATTTACACAAA
>CM042168.1:28165191-28167691 GCA_023376005.1 Doryteuthis pealeii
TGAGTACAAAAAAAAAAAAAAGGCAAAAAAGAATAAGACAATTTCTCTTTTCTTCTTTCTTTCTCCTTTTCCACACCTCAAGTTTTTCTATTTTATTTTTTATAATCCTCGATATATATATATATATCATATTAAAGCTGAGTTAATCAACTTTTGCTTCCTAAAGGCTTCTTTTTACTGTTTAGTTTAATGACACGAAAATTATACTAAATTATTCCTTACTTTTAGGATTGAATTATGTTTGAAAACAATTCTGTTTTAATTGGTTCTAATTAGTCGTAATTTGCAATTAAGTAAAAAAAAAACGACCAATCTCTTACTTTACTCAGTATCTATCTCTTTCTTCCCCTCTATGTATCTCTTGACTACCTCCTCGTTATATAATGTTAGTTTCTCTGCAGGAGAGAGAGCGAGAGAGAGCGAGAGAGAGAGAGAGAGAGATGACAGACACACAGACAAAGATAGATTACAAATAACCAGATTGATGTGACTATGTTCAAATCTCCTTCTCATAGTAGAATTTCTAAATAGTTAATCTTTTAATACAATTTCATACCACCCTGTCGGCTGGGGCGTTAGAATGCACCGACTGCACCTCTGCAGAGGGGTAAGACTCCCCCAATGGGGCCACCTGTTGGCCGTGGGTGGCGACCCATGATGCTTAAGGATAGAGCCCAGGTGGATGAGCAGTTCATGACATGCAATACTCCACTTTGGCCCTATCTTGGGCTAGACGGGCGGTCGGAGAGGGCCCCTCCGACCAATCGGCTGGTCACATCAAGCCCTAGCACCTATATGATTTTCCCACCCTATTGCCCTTATGGCAAGCCCCAACCCTTTTTTATCATATGGGTGCTAGAAGGCGGTAGCTGCGGGTCTACATGTCCTGGGAATGACGTTAAACTCTATCTGATGGTGAGGTTCCAGTTCTGGAGGTTTGGGGAATGTGGAGCACCCATTCATCACCATTGCTCCCTGGTCCACTCTGACCCGGAGTGGTAGTACCTGTTAGGGTCCCATCTATGGGTTAAATAGAAAAATGTGTTTATAAAAAAATTGTATTATCCATTAAGAATTGATTTATTTCAAAACTTTATCGGCATTAAATGACCCACTGAGGTTGATATGCCGTAAAACAAACCAAACCAAACAATTTCATATTTTTTTTAAATTGCTTTTTCCTTTTTTTTTTTCCTTCTTCTTCTTTAGAATTTCGATCGTGCCAAAGTGCTGAAAATGACCGTCAATGCAGCTTGTAACTGGATGAAAGTTGGCCTTCAATTGAGATGTCTTAAGATTGTCCTTTGCCGAAAAGATTACAAGGGCAATGTCATCGATATCGAAGACTGTCTAGAAGTATTTGAAAAACTCAAAGAAAAATGGTCGCTCGATAAAAGTCTTCGGGTAAGAACAAATCTTAAATTATTTTGCTTTTTTATGAAGATGTTAGCATAGCACCAGTCATGAATGGTGGTTTTATTTACGCATGTTTATTCACTCCTGTTTATCAAGGAATATATATATATATATATATATATATATATATATATATATATATATATATATATATAATGATTAAACACTCCTGCTTATCCAGGAATATGTATATATATACATATTTAATATAATGTAATATAATAGAATATGTATTTAATATAATATAATATAATATAATATGTATATATATATATATATATATATATATATATATATTATAATATATATATATATATATATATATATATATACATAATCTGTGATAAAAAAAATTCTGATCACATTCCATATATCAACAAATGCCCTGAAGATGATCTAATTAATAGATCGAAACACTGCAGTGTCGGCCAATAAATTCACCACTTAACCCATTTAAACCTGTGTTTTTTCATTTTTCCTAATATACTACATATATATATATATATATATATGTATACATATATAATGAGAGAGAGAGAGAGAGAGAGAGAGAGAGAGAGAGAGTAGGTGGCCCACAAAATTCAGTTCGAATTAAGACGCAACTTTGTATCCGTGAAAATGCAATGAATGTACAAGCTTTCATTTTTCGCAAATAATCCAAAACATATTTCCTTAGATTATATTCTATGACTCAAAATACTAAATAATAATTTTTTATTCAATTTTTTTTTTGTATTTGTTTTAAAAAAAAACCGATGAAGCTTTATAAATATACAGAGGCGAAATATTAATTGATTGAAATTGTTTGTGTTGTTTTATCCACTTTTGTTCCTTACATTTTAATCACACACACACACACACACACATATATATATATATATATATGTGTGTGTGTGTGTGTGTTGCGTGTGTGTGTGTGTGTGTGCGCGTGCGTGTGTGTGTATGTGTGTGTATGATTAAAAGTTGAGGAATAAAAATGGATATAACACAAACAATATCAATCAATTAATATTTCGCCTCTGTGTATTTACGATAAAGAATTTTCGCTTTATCTTATCCAAAGATGCTTCGTTGACATGTCGTA